>NW_020769368.1:2877480-2950998 GCF_900518735.1 Pseudonaja textilis | reverse complement strand
TATTATTATTATTATTATTATTATTATTATTATTATTATTATTATTATTATTATTATTATTATTATTATTATTATTATTACAATGTATGTGGCTCCTTTGCCATGCTCTATGGCTGCTATTTTAAAGAAACCCAGAGATTGTAAGTGTGATTGCCCAATAAGTGAAATTGCACAAAGGGACTATTTTTTTTTATTGGGACAATGGTTATTTGTATCAAATGGCAAAGAACATTCTAAGTCATTCAAAAGCACCTGGGTAAATGTTGGAATCAAGGATTGGTGCTTATTCTCTTAGCTGCTACCAGGTCTTCTTGGTAAAGCTGACATTTATGGGAACAATAGCCACTGATTGACATCTTCATTTATTTAGAAGCACAAGAAAGGATAGCTGTAGCAAACATTGCATATCTGGAGATTTATCTTGGACTGCACTTGTGTCCTCAAAGCCTCTGATATTGATTGAATTTTTTTGCATTGGCACAGAAGGTTAAGTTCCTCAATCCTTTCTTAGGAAGGAAATGTCAGTTTGGCTAAGACGTAGGGCTTTAATCAGTCCAATTTCTCAAAAGTTTTCTTCACTTTAAAATGAAACTTCTGGGTTTTTTTTTTCCTAACAGCCTTGCTGAAATTTCGTTATAATTTTTTTAGAGATATTTTGACTTTCCTTATCAGTATGATCGAGCTGAAGGAACTAAGCTGGATGTCATCCATTACACAACCCTTTGGTACTGTGTGTCTGTAATGGATGTCCTGTTTCCCAACCATCTACTTAAGTGCAAGAACCTCGGATAGGACAACCTGGTTTAAATGCTTCTGTTTATTATACAAAAGATAAACGGTTGGAAAAATGGAGAACAATTATCATCACATTATTAATGAAAGCTTCATCTGCTTTAGTTGCAGGCTAACAAAAGGTTCCTCCGGAGGTGCTTAAAATTGGAAAACCTTTAGAATAAAGCTCATATAGCCTGAAAAAAAGGAGAAAATATGAACGGTAAAGTAAGTGGAGAATGAAACTTGAGGGAAATGACAGAAGTAGGGGGAGCTAACAGGTAAGGCATGAAAGAAATAATTTGAGTTCTTAAGCCATAATGTCATTTTGGGATGTGTGATGTGTGAATCCAATCTCTGTGATTTTGAAATTATTAATATGGTGTGGCATTGCAAAGCAGATAAACCTGGCAATTGTGGCTTACTCAAGAAGCCATAGTTAAAGCAAAATATGATCTACCTCCACTGTTTCAAAACAACAACAACAACCCCGCAGTCTGCATCTTATGGTAGACACCAGGCTTTTAAGCATATTGATATAGGATGAGTAAAAGAATAGGGAGACATAATTTGTGATCTAAGATTTAAATGCAGGAAACAGAGAAAAGAATGGGGGTGAGGGATGGAGGGGAGGTCAAGGATGATAAAAACCTACCCACATTGCCCTAATTAATAATATGATTTCTTTGGTATTAATTTAGTGTGTGTTATGATAATCTGCCATTGTGTATTGTAACTCAGGCTTTATGGCTTAGTCCAAATCCAGTAGGAGCTTTTGAATTAGCATTATGACTGGGCATCATGTGTGAACCTCACAAAAGAAGGCTTGATTAGATTTATGTGATACTATAGCGGCCCCCAAGCTTTTGGGGAAGGGGGACTGGTCGGTTCTGTGGAGAGAGGTTTTTCCACAGACTGGAGGAAACATACTTTTGTGTGCTGCATGTGTCCCACGGATAGGACTTTGCATGTTTGCATGGCCCAGTTTCTGGCATGCCGTGAACCAGTGAAGGTCTATGGACAGGGGGTTGGGGACCCCTGTGCTACTGGCAAGTAAGTTTGGAATAAATAATTGTAGCCTAAAAAATTTGTAATTCATTCTCAGTGAGAAGAAAGCCAAGAGAATGTAATGGTTAAGGTGCTGAAGTGATGGCAAGGAGATCCAGATTCTAAGTCTCCCATAAATAATGGGAGTTGGCTGTGTGACTTTGGGCTGCACCAGGATTTCCCCTCAGTTAGTGTTTCTCAACCTTGGTAACTTGAAGAAGTGTGGACTTCAACTCCCAGAATTCCCCAGCTAGTTGAAGCCCGCACCTCTTCAAGCTGCCCAGCTCTGAGACAAGCTGGCTGAGAACAACCCCACTCATGCTTCATATACAGATTCACTTTAGCCTCAGGTAAAACAAGCAAAAGAAGGACAAACTCTAAGAACAACAACAACAACTGAGTCCCTGTGGGAGGAATTTTGTCAGTTGTGATTTCCTCTCTCAGTGATGCATTATGAAAGTCTAAGATAGAAGTGTGAACCAAAACCAAAGTGTTTGATATGCATCAATTAATTTCACATTGATTTGAACTAATTCTTGACTGCAGGTTCCTTCCTTTTCACTATTGTACTGAGCGGTCACTATTGTACTGAGCGGTCAACAAAATAAACTTCTGGACACATTTGTCCATTTTTTTTTTGAAAATATACGGTATTGGTGAAAAATAAAAAAGCTGCAACCCACTCTTACAGCTATTGAAGCCCTCTTAAGAAATCTTTAAAGTTGGGACACATTTTCTGGTTGGCTTCCTCTATAATATATTTTGGTGACCTCTGATTTGAGCATTGCACTCGTTTCTGGTAGATCCTGCTAGTGATAGGTTGCTAAGCAACTAAGCTCATATGATCTATTGTCATTTCAATGAATGACCCAAACAGATAAAAGGAAGTTTTGAAATATAATGGATTGGAAAAGAAAAGGGAGGGGAAATAAACCCAATAAAAATGCCCTAATACAAGCGGCTCAATAACGCATTTTATCTGAAACTAATTTCTGGCAATGAAGAGAACTGTCTTGAAGGAGTACTTTGTATAATTTAATAGAACAGGAAGGAGGCAAACCTTGTCCCAAAGAGTCAGTCCTTGACTTTTTCTAAAACCAACTTAATTTGCAGTTAGTTCCAATCCGTAGGCAATGGAGCTCTCTACTGGAGCATTTTAAATTATTATTATTATTATTTTACAATTAGGCCATTTTGACTGCTCAAAAGGAAATCCCAATTTGGCTGATAAAATTGTTGAACTGATATAATAATTTCTTCCTTTGCAAGCTCAGCAAACAATGGAGCTGTTGTTTTGGGGGGATTTGTTTTTGCAATTCTAGAACTTGTTTGGCAGTATTGCAAGGATAGTTCAGCAAGTTTGAAGAATTCCACAAAAGCAAATCCACTTTACCCGTAAATCTGAATATTTAAGAATCTATTCCATTGATTCATTAACTTGCAGATTATTCATTTATTGCAATGAATGAGTTTAAAAAAATATGTCAAAGTAGTAAATGCAGTCAAGAAACAAGAGTCTTGAGACACTCTGAAGGTAAGAACTGCTATGGTAGCTTATAGGCACTTACCATCCTATTAGTACCACTTACCTCCTATTAGTCTCTAATTTAGGAAATTTTACAGATTAGTGGTACATCAAGTCATTTGAATATCGGAAGTCCCAGTTGTTCCTGCCTGTGGCCAACAAATGAAGAGATGGACTGGCATTCAACATTCCTAATAGCTGGAAGCTTCCAGTGTTCCTAATTCACTGGCTATATTAATTCAATATCATTTACTGCTAAATGCTATCATTTTTGCAAGCTTTCCATGATCTGATAATCACTCAAAAGAAAGAAATCAGCCATTAAACTGTGGGTATTGGTAATTATTTACTATACCTGTGAACATTCTCCTTTCCAGTACTCTGTTTTATCAGGTGAGGTTTAAGCTTAGAAGTGCTGGCATTTAGTGTTGCCATAAGCAGATTATACATTATAAAGGTATTTCTTTGATTTTCACTATGGAGGTATACTGTTCTGATAACTAATTCTAAGTTTAATACGTACATGTATGAATTATAGATCATCTTATGCAGGGAAAATCACAAAACTATGGTCAGATCCAAATAATTTTGTATTAACTTCAAGGTCAAGCATAGAGAAAGATCTGAGAGCAACCTCATTACTTCTGTTTCATTTCTCAAAAAGAATGGGAAGCGGTGATGATATATTGTCTTTAAGGTTGGGTGTTATATGAATAGGCTATCAAGTGAATTCTAAATCACAGCCTGCCCACTGCATTTTGCATTGACTGAAGTTTCTGAACTTTTTTCAACAAGGGAAACTCTTACAGTGATTTAAGCATGAACTAACCAGGTTAGGTTTGTCTTAAAAAAGTTAAAAAAAGCACAGGTGGGGTGACAAAGAAAGATGAGCAAAGGCATTTCATTCCTGGTTGTAATAGTCACCTGGCTCTCCAGGTAAATATTGAAGGTTAAGAAGTTGCCACATTGAACTTTTGCATTTGTAGCGAGTGAGAAGTTTCAGATTTCTAGGATGAATTATTTAAATTATTTTGTTCAGTCACTTGCTGCATTCCTGTAACGGTTCAGTACTCCTTACCATCTGTTGATAAAAAGAGATAGACGTAGGTATCATCAGCCCCATGATGAGACCTAATTTCATAACTTGAAATGAACTTCCTTGGCATTTTTATGTAGTTAGGAAGAACATAATGACAATTACAGAACTCTATAGAACTGTACTGTATAAATTAGAGCAGGGGTCCCCAAACTTGGCAACCTTAAGACTTGTGGACTTCAACTCCCAGAATTCTCCCAAAATAGCTGGCTGGAGAATTCTGAGAGTTGAAGTTCACAAGTCTTAAAGTTGCCAAGTTTGGGGACCTCTAAGCTAAAGGTACATAGTTTGAGCCCCCCTGAATGTCTTGAGTATAGCCCTTATTAACTTCAGCTTGCCATTAACAAATGTGATCTATAATATGATAAAGGGGGAAGCTTTAAATGCACAATTAAAAAATAAATTTAATAATATATGTAAAGAAGCCATGTTTCTCTAGCATGATTCCACAGAACATTTTTTTCTTTGGAGGGCAACTTGTGTTGTGGGAAAAGTTTCATAGTCCTGCTATAATCTAGTCACTGTGTTATATTAGGTAGCAAGAACAAATATCCTGTGCTACCTTATGGAAAATGTTCAATTAAAATAGAACTTGAACACTGCAGAATGATTCCTTTAATGTCCTTTTCAGCAAGGACATGCTAATAATATTCTTTGCCGATCTCTGTTCTTGAGTTTATTTATTTTATTTTTTATTTTATTTATTTTGTCAAGTGATTATAAGATAACAAGTATAAGTATAAACATAGTTATGAATACATGAAATGGATACATATAAGAAAAAGAAACAATAGGGCAGAGATGGTAGGCACGTCGGTGTGCTTATACATGCCCCCTACAGACCTCTTAGGAAAGGGGTGAGGTCAATAGTAGACAGTCTAAGGTTAAAGTTTTTAGGGTTTGGGGAAGAAACCACAGAGTCAGGTAGAGTATTCCAGACATTGACCACTCTGTTGCTGAAGTCGTATTTCCTGCAATCAAGTTTGGTGCGGTTAACCTTGAGTTTGTATCTATTGTGTGCTCTTGTGTTGTTATGGTTGAAGCTGAAGTATTCATTGACAGGTAGAACCATTTATACACTATACTTAGATCGGACCGAAGGCGGCATAGTTCTACGTTTTCTAGGTCTAAAATTTCAAGTCTGGTGGCATAAGGTATTCTGCAATGAGTAGAGGAGTGGAGAACTCTTCTTGTGAAATATTTCTGGACTTTGTCAACTGCGTTAATATCAGATACGGAATGCAGGCTCCAGACTGATGAGCTGTATTCAAGTATTGGTCTAGCAAATGTTTTGTATGCTCTAGTTAGTCGTGTGACATTTCCAGAGAAAAAGCTATGTAAGATTAGGTTAACAACTCTAAACGCCTTTTTGGCTATGTAGTTACAGTGGGCCTCTAGCACTTAGATCTTTAGAGATGAGTACTCCAAGATCCTTGACAGAGGTTGGATCATCAACAAGGTCTTGACTATTCAGCCTGTATTTTATTTTCTGATTTTTTTGCCAATATGTAAGACAGAGCATTTATTATCCCTCCATCAAAGAGTTCTTATGCCTTAATTCTTAGTGGCAATGTCAGCTTTATTTGTGAGAATTTGAGTGGTTGCCTAGCTTTCTTTTTCCCTAGCCAGGACCACCAGCATTTTTTTTTTTTTAGCAAGGACATTTATTCCTTCTGAAGGCAAGAATGTGACAGTCAACTCTGCCATTTGCTTCTATGGATGTTTTTGTGCAACACCTACCATCTTCCACTTTGTATCAACTGCTAACAATTCTTCCTGTCCCAAACATACACAATGTGTTATGTTTTATGTATATGTGCATTTATAATGAGCCAACTTAGGTTTTGCTTCATGCTTATGAAACATATTCCAGTTTGTGAAAGTATAACAAATGTATCATACTTCAGTTTGCTTGACAATACTATTTGTTTTTGCTACTATGGATGAACATAGCTATCTCTCTGGAATATATAATAATGTTTCAAGCGACTTTGATAATGAAACTAATCATCCTACAACTTCTGCTAAACTACTGAAAACTGAAAAAGTGCATCAGGTAGATTATAATGATTGTACATTGGCCTCAATTAAAAAGAACTGGCATTCCAGCAGCAATAGCCCACGAATGAAGAAATGAAGAAAACATTCTATGACATAATCCGTCATAAACATAGTCCTTCCATTCCCCAGCATCCAGTTAGAGCTGAAGAAGCTTCTTGGATGACAAGGGAAATATCTTCAAAGAAAAAACAGAAAGCCCAGTTGCCTCTTTGAAAAAGCATCTTTGAGACAACCATGACCTGAATGACTGAGAACCTCCACAGACATTCTACTTCAGTTTATGCCAACTTGTCTAGTTGATTTAAAAATAGTAAAGTTTGTTCAGAGGACAAAATAATATCCATAATGATAGTACTGTAACTCACAGGATTGGACTTCAATGCTATAGCCTCGGATGTTTTGGAATAGGGCTCTTCCACTCTCTTTGTCACTGGCTGGTGTTGATGGGAATAAAAGTTAAAAATAACAATAGCAGTAGCACTTAGACCAGCGGTCTTCAAACCTGGCAGCTTTAAGACTTGTAGACTTCAACGCCCAGAATTCCTCCTCTAGTGGAATTCTGGGAGTTGAAGTCCACAAGTCTTAAACTCGCCAAGTTTGAAGACCCTTGACTTATACACCACTTCACAGTGCTTAGCTCCCTCTAAGCAGTTTACAGAGTCAGCCTATTGTTCCCAACAATCTGGGTCCTTGTTTATCAGTCTTGGAAGGATGGAAGGCTGAGTCAACTTTGAGCTGGTCAGGACTGAACTCTTGGCAATGAGCAGAGTCAGCCTGCAATAATGCATTCTAACAACTGTACTGTTATGGCTCCTAAAACAGAGGAAGAACAATAGAGTGTTGATCTTAGATATAAAGCATTACTGGGAAATCTGTGATCCATTGGCTGCATCCACTTAATTTTTGAGGACCCTACCTCCTGCACAGTCCAAGACAAATAACGTACTGTAATATCTTGGTTAAGAAGGAGACACAGGGTGAAGTCTCCATTCAGTTAAACAGCTTATTGAATGATTTTGGGCTAATCTCTTTCTCTGGGCTCAACCTTCCTTATAGGTTGGTTATACTGGGGATAAAATTACAGGAACATCCTTAGGTTTTTCTGTGTGGTCTGAGAAAAAAAAGAAATGCAATAAATTAGTGATAAGATTTTGTCCTAGGTTTTGGAAAAATAAGTGCTGAAATAGATACATTAAGCATTTAAGAGACTCAATACCCTTGTTTTTTTAAAAAGAGAAAACTATAAATCTAAAAATTTTCAGTTCAGTAATTCTTCGTTGTATGCTCCTCCCCCTTAAATTGTGTTCTCTGGCTATTTTTAAAAAGTTGCCTAATCTAGTACTAAGGACATTAATCTAACTTTCTTTAGATCTCAATCCATCTGATTTTTAAAATGATTTCACTGCTAAAGAATAATTTCACACTTATTCTTTTCTGTTTATATTAATGAGGACAGAAGTTGCATTTAATTTTTATCATTACACTACTGCTAGTGGGTGCAATATGGCTTCAATTTTATGTAGATCCTTATAAATGAACAGGTATGAAGTTTGTGTGGTGCTGTGCATCACTGGAAAAGAAAGAGATGTAGGCTGTTCTTGTAATGTGATTAAGAATTGTGATAATAATTTCATATTTCAGCATGACTATGAAATACAGGCAGTTTAAATGTTCTGCATGACTGTGTTAAGAGTAAAATTTCTAAACCAGACTAAAGTACAATTATTCACATCATTTTTCAATGTTTAATCCAGTACTATTGGCAATTACTTGTCTAGATAATGTTCGATTCATATAAGCTTGCAAAAACTGTTCATTTGTTGTTTTTAGGGATGAGATCAGTCTTGTAAATCTTTGCATTTATTTTACAAATAGCAATTAGAAAAAGTACTCTCAAAAGTTAAATTTAGTTGAAGAGTCAAGGGCAGGAATATGATTTAGACTCCCACCCTTGGGAATCTCTGCCACTTCTGTTCTATATTTTTCATTTTTTTCATATTTCCCATCTTTTCTTTCCTACCTTACATTTCTTTATAGCCCTTCTCCACCCCCACACCCTCTTCCAGTGATTTACTTCTGTCTATCTTGTCCCCTTTCCACTTTCTTCTCCACTTTTCTCCTCTCACATTTGTTTCTATGTTACTTTGCCATTCTCATGCCTTTTGAATGTCTGTCAGATGTTAATTGAACTCTGTATTTGGATGGCAACTTAATTTAACAAACAGGCAAGTACTGTATAAAGGAGCCTTTGATTAACTCTAGCCTCAGAACTCTTGACAAAATAATAATGGATGGAATGCTTTGCTAAGTGAAGAAACTATAAGAGGTGTCTAAGTGTTTTCAGGAGTTAAAAAAACAGGGAGTTGCCCAGAATTCGGTTCATCTTGCTAAGTATTGTCAACTCTGACAGGCAAGATGTCAAACAAGAGATTTTTCAGTCTATTTTTAAATGCCAGAGACTGGACCTGGAAACTTGTTCATGAAAAAAAAAAAAAACATGTATTGCTGAGCTGTGGCTCATAGTGGTAGAAAAAAACTAGAAATAAAACAAAACCAAGATCTGTGTCTTTTATTACAGGTATCTACATTTTTATAAGCAGTGATATAACAGGAAAACAATGATGTGAGGGATACCTCTAAAGGTAAAAGTAAAATATTTTTAAAAGCAAAATAATTGCCTCCTACTTGTCTCTCTGTTATTTTGCCTCCTATCTCTATGTTACTTTGCCATTTCTTAAAAAAGCTATTGATTCCAATATTGATTTCTAGCGTTTATATTTGCCAGAAATGGGTCTTGACTCCAGCCTTATAAAGGGCATTAGTCTATCTATACTATAGCAACGGACAATACATTTTATTATTGTCATTCCGATACTGTTATTGCGGTAGGCATAAGGATAGCTTCCTTTGCTGCTTATGACAAGTATGACACTTTTTTTGATGTGAGGCCTAGCATAAGAGGTCCAAAAGGCATGACATTAGAGAATGGCTCATGGTTGAAAAGCATGAGGAATCTGATAAGCTGATTGGTCAATTGTTCTTAGCATATCATATATGTAACCTTTTTTTATCATACACACCCATCATTAAGTTTAAGTTCTTTGAAAAAAGGTCTTTGGCCTAATCAGAACTTGGATGACTACATCCATTTTTTGCCCCACTGAAATGTGGGTTGTATTACATTCCGCAAGGCTCAAATGGTGCCCTTGGCTCAAAAGGGATATATTTTAAATAAATAAAAATTCCAGTCATACTCCTAAGTACAAAAATCCCCAACAAATTAAAAGTTAGGACATTAAAAAGTAGATTTAAAAAATCTGCAAGATAAAAATATCCAGGATTTGGAAATATATATAAAAAATAATGGATTGGCTAAGGCCAGTTGATGCAAAGAAAACCTCTCTCAGAAATTCTTCAAGCTCTTCTCTATGACTTGCTGCACCTCAGATAGTGCAAGGATCTTCTCTATTGAAGATCTTAATGTTCAAATAGTGGGCTTCGTTTTGTTTCGGTTGTTGTCTTCTCCAAGGATAAGTCCATCCAGTTTTCTTGGGAACATGTTTAGAAGTGGCTGGTCATTGCCTTTTTTACTAGAGCTATGAGACAATGACTGGCTCAAAGTTACCCAACTAACTTTCTGTCAAGGGCAGAACTAGAATTTATGGTATCCTGGTTTCTAGCCCAGCACTTTTAACTACCATATCAAATTGGCTCTCATATAATTACATACAGGAAAAGAATGTGCTCTCTCATAGTCAAACATGCACACAGGGAGAGATGTACACACATACTAGACATGTAGACATATGCGAGTATATGGGAAATTAGTCAGTTATAGGTGAATTAATATAATTACTTTTTGAAGGGTGATATCTTTTGGGGAGCTAAACGTCTGTTTTTACTGAGTTCAGCTGAAGATTAGCTCATGTAGATCAGGGGTTTCCAACCTAGGGAACTGGAGGACTTCAAATCCCAGAATTTCTGGAGCACTTCAACTCCCAGAATTCCTCAGCCAGCTGTCTGGGGAATTCTGGGAGTTGAAGTCTTCCAGGCTTCAGTTCCCACGGTTAGAGACTCTTGATGTAGACTCTCTGTAATTTGTATCATCAATGTCGCTTTATTTATCATCCTATGGCAGTCTTCTAAATCAAGTTCCTTTCCTTTCCTTTTTTTTAACTGCCAGGGATCTTAAAAAGTGTTTCTAAAATCCAGAAAATGGCCCCTCAGAGACATCCCTTCAAACTTACTGTGCAAATTCCTCCAATACAATTAAACAATCTGAATTCATGACACATAAATTGTTAATATATTGCTAAATATGTAAGGAAAAAATACTTATCACATTTTTCCAGCTCACTGGTTCAGTTTCTACAATTTGCAACCCTAGCTTGCAATTCTTTTCCCATTACCTTTTATTATTCTGAGAGAAATAAAATACCATTAAGTTGGATTTATGATGACAAGATAAGTACAGTGTAGGAACACAGAGAGTGTGAGTTTAATGACACACAAATAAAGTTTAATGAAATATTTTGAAATGAAAATAATATTCAAACTAAATACATCTCTGCTATAAGTACGCATTATAATCATTGGAAAAGATTTATAAAAAGGGGGCATATCAAAAAGAGGAAATTGGATGCAAAACAGATAGAAACACAAAACTCTCATGGTTATTTTATAACTTTTTGTCAGGAGGTTATTGATGGCCTAAAATTTATTTATTCCTTCATTTATTTATTCATTCCTTCATTCCTTTATTTATTTATTTATTCATTCATTTATTTAATTTATTAGATTTATATTGCTACCTATTCGCCATGGTGACTCAAATTAATTCTTTAACTTATAATCACAAGTTTAAAAAACTAGAATGAGAAGAGTTTTTAAGCTGTTTAAGACCTGAAAAAGTACGTAGTCCTTATACAAGAAACAGTGGATGGGAATTAATCAAGAAAGAGAGAGAGAGGCAACCTGGAATTTAGGAGAAATTTCCTAACAGTGAAAACAGTTAACCAATGGAACAGCTTGCCTTCAGAAGTTGTGGGTGCTCCCTCACTGAAAGTTTTTAAGACAGGACAGCCACCTATCTAAAATGGTGTTGGGTCTCCTGCCTAAGCAGGGGGTTGGACTAGAAGACCTCCAAGGCCCCTTCCAACTCTTTTCTGATTGATGGATATATAAGGAGAGTGAGATAAAACAATTCCCTCTGCCTGTTATTATTAGATGTGCAGAACTAAAGTTAACTAGCCACAGATGAGATTTTATCTTTCTTCATCAATTTGACTTAGATCCTAGCGAAAGTCATACTTATAGCCAAGTTGGTCTATACATAAAGATTGTGCAGCACTCCAAAGGCAGAAAAGAGTTTTGGAGTCCATGTGGACGTATATGTAGCACTGATCTGGAGCTTAAGAAGATGCAACCTATTGTCCCAAAGGTGCTTCTTCCAAAAGACAACTGTACTTTCTTGTTTTTTTTTTCCTCTGAACATATTTTGCTTCTCATCCGTGAAGCTTCTTCAGTTCTGAATAAGCTCCTTGGGTGAGAAACAAAACGTTTTCTAAGAAAAACCAAGGAAGTCCAGTTGCCTTTCGGAAAAAGAACCTTTGGGACAACCATGACTTGGATAATTGAGAATCTCCATAGGCAACATGAAAACTAATGTGTCAAGCATGGGAAAAATAAAGAAATCCAGGCTGAATATAAAGGCTTATCGCAAGCTTATGCTCTCTATAGGAATTGCAACTACTAACGGTCAAAGCAAATAGGTGGTAGATAAAAGTAAATGGAATTCAAGATGGGCTGGACTTAAATCTCTCGTGGGCACAAGGAACTTGAGACTGATGGTGTGTTTGACCCTTCCCTCAAGTTCAGCATGGTCATTTCCTGCATGGGTTTTTTTTTCCCAGGATTGTATAGCTACCTTTGTGAAAAAAGATGGAGCTGTTTAAGGACAAGAAAGAGTGCTATGTGACACAAGTGTCCCTACATGTCCCAATGCATCATTTTGCTTTAGAATGTAAAGCATCACATGGTCCTACTATGCATAATGTATGCACAAAGCATCTATGTATAAATAGGTGCTGGAGACAAAAACGCAATCACTCCATGACACTGCTCTATCCTGCAGGAGTGAAAAGGGCTAATTATAGTGAACAGTAAAGAATAAATATTGATGTATTTACCTCCAATAGTGCCAGAGTACCGTCTAAAGATGAATCATTCAGCTATCTAGCTGACTTGATGAAGCTAACAAGTCTGGTTTAGATCACTATACCTACTGTAAGTTCATCTATTAAAAGGTAATAATGAACTCTTTAAATGTCATCCCTTCAAGGTAGGCTAAATCCAGAAACTGGTAGCAGAAAGATTCCAGGAATACTGCTTTATTTTTATATGGTATATAATAACAGGCTGCCAGAATTTCTCTTTGCCTCCTCTTGTACAAAGAGACTTAAAGAAGAATTATTCTGAATTTTATTTTTATGCCTTCTCCTTTCCCAGAGTGAAATTATGTCTTATTTTGTGTAAACTATGCTTGCGTGCTTTCTTCAAGGGTATCTATGAATTCCCTCTGTATGAAATAAAACAATATCTTAGTAGCAATATTTTAAATCTGGCCTGATCTGATATCAAGTTTGACATCTTTGGTTGTTGCTCAATTGACAGGGCACTGCCCCCGCTTCTCCTTGCTTTAGTTTTCTGTCTTCCTTCCTGCCTAAACAAGAAGGCAATAAACTAATGAAAAACCACCTGATATTCACTTTCCCTCTTCTTCAGTGGGAATGATCCAGAAGAAGAAAACAAGCAATTAATGGTATGATTCAGGGGTGGGATCCTTACCGGCATAACAACCGGTTCGCTTTGTGCAAGTACATGCCGAATGGGTGCATGTGCATTACTTACAAATTACCAGGTTCGGCAATCATTCACCTGCTCCAGCTGACGAGCGGCCCTCAGCTGTGCTGTGCAAAGCAGCTGAGGAGGAAAACGCAGAGACTAAAGGACAGCCTAGAGCGCGGGCGGGCAGGCGAGCCGGCCAAACAAACACTGAACTGGTTCATCACAGTGAACCAGTTCAGTGTCAGCTGCTCTTCGGAGCTACTGGTTCTATAGAACCAGGGCGAACCAGTAGAATCCCACCCCTGGTATGATTCCCCAAAATTGTACTGAAAATAACAAAATGTGCTTTTGGAGGTTATGATGTAATGTGCCCATTAAAACACATGTATACAACATGAAATCTTCCTAGGAGCTCATCAATGAAAGAAAAGGAGATGGTTGAGGAAAAGAGGAAAGGAATGATTATGTGAGTAGTAGAGAAAATGGGTTAGATAGAAATAAGAAAATAATTATTTTACTCAAGAAGAATTGGTTTAACAGGGGTGACACAGTGTTGAGATGAATGGCAGCAAAGGTTAATAAGGAGGTTAATAAACATGCAATTGACAGAGAGCATCTAGTGTCAGATCTAATTACAAACCGCGAATAGAAATTGACACAGAAGCTGACAGACAAGTGGAAACAACTCTTGGAAAAGACAACAGGCGAAGGATGACAACTGTAATGGAATAAGTACTGAACAGAACAACTAGAACCAATGTTTGATTCCTTACTTAAAGGACACCTTTATTTTATTTATTTATTGGAATTTGTCAAACAAAAATTAGAACAAGAATAAGAGAATAAAAATGCAATGACAGGGACAATAGGCACATTAGTGCACCTATGCATGCCCCCTGTACTGGCCACTTAAGTATGAAGTAAGGTCCAGGAAAGTCAATTTATGACTGAAACTGTGAAAATTTGTAGCTGAGACAACTGAATCAGGTAGGGCATTCCAGACTTTGACAACTGTATTACAAAAATCCTATTTTTTACAGTCAAGTTTAGAATGATTTATATTGAATTTAAAGTGGCTGTTCACATGTGCATTATTGCGATTAAAACAGAAAAAAGTCATTTGCATTTATTCATGTAGCGGTCACCCATGAAGGAGCCACTGATGATCTGGTCCTTCTGACCATCTTCTCAGCCTATTGGTCCCAAACACACCTTGTGGGATGTGTGAAGTTTTAATTAAGATAATAGTCCTCTCTAGCCAGAAGTGGTGAATCAGGAAACTGCAGCTGGATCAAGAACTCAGCCACTTCTGAGTTCTGCCGCTGGATTAAGATTGTCACCTCTCGCATAGTGGCAGGAATGATGTCCACAGAGCAGAATGCCACAGCTGCTCTCCATCTCAGAACAACACTGTCCCTCTCTCAAGCCCCTTGTTCCCTTATTTTTTTCCTGTCCCTCCTCCAGGGAGTGCCTCTTCCTTTCTCCCCTCTGAGCAGCTGGGACAGAGGTGGTATTCAGCAGGTTCTGACCAGTTCTGAGAACCAGTAGTGGAAATTGTGAGTAGTTTGGAGAACCGGCAAATACCACCTCTGACTAGGCCCACCCCCATCTATTCTCTGCCTGCCATTGAGTCCAGCTGATTGTCTGGGTCTTCTTTTGTTGCCCTGCACAGGAGAACGGAGCTGGAAAGCAGGTTAGTGGGGTGGGGAGAGAATGGGATTTTGCAGTATCCTTCTCCTGCCACGGCCATCAAGCCAAGACATGCCATGCCCTCCAAGCCACGCCCACAGAACTGGTAGTAAAAACAATTGAATCCCATACTGAGCTGGGACCTGTAGTTCTGCTTCCATGCACTTCAAATTTTCTCCCTTGAAACTACTTTTCCCAAGTCCCCCCAGTCTTCTTCCTGTTCAGAGTTCAAGAGCCCAGGATCCAGCCACCAGCCAATCAGGGAGAACCAGCTAATACGCTCATCAAAGATCAGCTGTCTGAAGTAGATCACAGTTCTTATCTGGATAGAAGGGCCTGAGCAACTCAGAGAGAAGAGAGCCATCTGCAGCAGCTGTAAGTCTTTGTGTAATTCGCAAAATGAAAACACTGCAGATCAGGGCTACATTTACCTAGTTGTACAATATATCCTGTATGGTGTACACCTGATTGGAAAAGAATAAGTGCTCTGGGCAATTTACAAAAATTTAAAAGTAAAATGTAAATTAAAATAAATAACTCACTATGTGAAAATTTGTTTAGTGAGTTTTCAAAGTTACAATGGCACTAAAAAAAAGTGACATTTTTTCCCCACACAATCATTGCAGCATTCCAGTGATCAAAATTTAGACATTTGGTAACTGACTCATATTTATGATGGTTGTAATGTGCTAGGGTCATGTGATCATCTTTAGCGACCTTCTGACAAGCAAAGTCAATGGGGAAGCCAGATCCACTTAACAACCCTATTAGTAACTCAACAATTGCAGTGATTCACTTAACACCTGTGGCAAGAAAGGTCATAAAATGGGGCAAAAACTCAACCTCTTCTCATTTAGCAACATAAATTTTGACTGAATTGTGGTCATAAGGCAAGGACTGCCTGTAATTTTGTAATATACAGCAGCTGATAAAACATTCTGCATATGAAAATATTGCATCTGCATGTGGACCATAAACAATCCTAACAGTCAAAGGGAAATTTTAGAAAAAAGATATGAAATTAGATTTTTTTTTTTTTGTGAGGAGTAGGAGAAAAGGATGTGCACCATACTTTGGATTCTCTATTTACCAGGTTCCAAATACCAAAGCAAAAGATTCGGGAAAATTTCTAAATTAATTTGCTTTATTAAGCTCATGTGCCTGCTAAAAACCATCAGTATAATGTATTTTTTCTTCTTTTCATAGCTAGAGTCTGTTCTGCTACAAAAATAATAATAATACAGGTACTCATTGACTTATGACCATCACTTAATGACCGTATGGTGGACCTCCATCTCCAAAGCTACTTACGACCTGGATCTGGAGCAGTGGTAGGATTCAATTTTTTTTACTACAGGTTCTGTGGGCGTGGCTTGGTGGGTGTGGCTTAGTGAGTGTTAGAGGGGAAAGATACTGTAAAATCCCCATTCCCTCCCCACTCCTGGGGGAATTTACTACAAAATCCCATTCCCTCCCCACACCACCAACCTACTTTCCAGCTCTGTTCTCCTGTGCAGGGCAACAAAAGCAAGGCAATCTCTATGTAGCCAAAAATTTTGGAAATCATAGCAGTGATATATAGTTATCATTGAAGATGCAGAATTAGAAATTCTGGTTCTTTTTTATATAGTTAGTGCTGGAAAGTATTAAACATTAACCCAATCACAGTCCTAATAGCTTCTATTTTGTTTAATGTCTTTCTAAACACTGGTGGAAAATTGTGCCATTATTTATATATGGTAGTGTGCCATTAAATTATGCAGGATGTGGTGGCTCAGAAGACATATGCAGAAAGTAGAGTACCCAGTTCTGAATAAATGGGTATATTTCTATGAGGTGTAAAGGTCAGACTTAGCCTTAAGTATGGTGGTAGGAGCAGAACAAACAGAAAAAAACACAATTTGTAATTATTTCTTATTTTAATAATTTAATCTCTCTGACAGTTGGGTAGCACTTTTGAGAGGCTTTGAGGAGAGGCCTAAACTCCCACAAGTGCAGCATGTCAGCACTTCCGTGTCTCATCTGACTCCAAAGGTCAGTCACACAGTGGCAGGGATCAGTTAGAATTGCTGTAGAGGAAAACATAATAGCCAACTGTTTTCAATTTTTGAATTTAAATTTAAATTTCTTAAACTTTCACATCACTACCCTTCAAGCTAAGCAAGGAAAGGCAAAGCCCAGAAAAGAAATCAGAATGGTAAGTCAAAAAAGCTGAAGGCATGAGATAAGAAAAGGAAACATAACAAAATGTGGCTTTATTTCTTTATGTAATACATTTCTATGGCCTCCCATCTCATATGCATGACTCTGGGCAGTTATCGGTTAAAACAGAATAAAAACAGTAAAAAAAAAACCCAACTAAAATTAAAAATAACATAAGTAAGACAAATAGCAACCAAGAACACTCAGGGCATCCCACATTCAATATAAACACAACCAAGAAACAGGCCCCAGGCTTGAGGGTAAAACCAGCATGAGTTTTATTCTGTCAAATGGGAAATGTCATTAGTTGCCGTTTCTCAATGTCAAGTTTCACCAAATGAGAAATGTTTCTCTCTGTGTTTTATAAAATACTAACAGCACATTCCGGTACATGTTTACTTCAAAGGAAGTCCCATTGTGATTCATAATGCTCCTAAACAAATGGCTACAGGTCTACAAAGCTTATGAACAGTTATAAAATATAATTTAATAGGATGTTAAATGGTTGCCAAATGTCGGAAATGCCATCATGTACCTCAGAGGTGGTATTCAGCAGGTTCTGACAAGTTCTGGAGAATCAGGGGAACTACTGAGCCTCGGTGACTCAGTGGTTAGAGTGCAGTACTGCAGGCTACTTCTGCTGATTGTCAGCTGCCTGAAATTTGGTAGTTTAAATCCCACCAGGCTCAAGTTTGACTCAGCCTTCCATCCTTCCGAGGTGAGTAAAATGAGGACCCAAAATTGTTGGGGGCAATATGTTCACCCTGTAAACCTCTTAGAGAGGGCTGTAAAGCACTATGAAGTGGTACATAAGTCTAAGTGCTATTGCTACTCAACCAAAATTTTATTTCCCCCAAAACTTTCACTCCATCTATCAGCAGTGTTAAATGTAGGTATTCTGCTAATGCTAGTTTGGCAGGCAGTTCAAGTATAAAGTGTTTTTTGTTGGCCACAGCTGGCTGCTCATTCCCTAATACAGTGAAATGTTTCCTCTTGAGCCTACAGGCTTGTCATCAGCCAAAGTTCTTCAGCTGTAATAAATGCAGATTGATTTTTTGCTTGGGTGTTGTTGCTTCAACTCTAAAGCTGACAACAAAACCCCTCTAGCTGCTCAGCTGAGTGCAACCCCTTTTTGTTGCTGCAGCTCGCCTCCGGCCCTAACTGAATGCAATAGTTGCACTCCCCAAAAATATAAACAATATTTGTCAGGTTTGAATGCCCAGCCAGCTATTGTCAAACAGAAAAAAAGAGAGTAGATTTTGGACTTGCAAAATCAACTTTGTTTTTCACTTGGATGAGTGCCAAGACCCACCTATGGGAGCCGCCTCCCCAAAATCTGGCATCTTCCAGATTGGGATTACAACTTCCCCAATTTCTAGCAAGCATGGTCTGTTCAGGGAGTTTCAGTCCCCACACATCTGGAAAGTGTCAAGGTGACAAAAACTGGTGTGAAGCCAAGTACAAAACAAGAGGCTCAAGAGACCAGATAGAAAATTGAGGAATAAAATGTTTGCTACACCTGAAGATTAATTTTCAGTATTAAAACTGGAACTTGAATACATTTCTTCATATAGATTGTGCGGTGTTTCCTCTAAGCTTTCTTAATTTTGAAAACCTGAGTTAAGAGAGGGAAAGTCTTTTGGTGGAATTTACTGTGCTATTTAATGATTGGTAATTATAATCTATTTTTGACTGTGCAAATCCTCTGGTAAATTATTGGTAGAACTTGACATGATTTGATATAACTTCTTTCCATATTTGATTTAGCATGTATTGTGCTAAAACACAGAGGACATTACAAAAAATAGGAGGCATTGCTTTTCTCTGATCAAGCTTATTGTAGCCCAGCATTCTCACACTGACTCTATGTTCTGTTTCTCTCTTCTACCTGAATTAACTACAAAATTAACCATTATCTGGAAATTCAAATGTGGAATACCTTAACAGAAGCAGATGAAGCATGGTAAAACCACAACAGAATGGAAAATATTGCCCTGATCTTGTAACCTGCTTCTTGAAACCAGAATGGTTTAATTTGATTGGGTGAATTTAACATATGTCCTGGAAATTTTGAACATGGCCCATAATTAATATTTTTAGATTAGTTAAGATATATATCTTCCTTGACCACATGGAATTAATACCTAATACACTTAACCAGACTCTTTCCTAAGATAGCATGGTATTACTCATTTGATCTATTTCTGATTCTGTAGTTCATCTTTTAAAAAAAACTGTTTATTTTCAATATTTGGTTTTTTAAAAGCAACTATTCTTGCAACGGGCACCATACAATTCCCAAGTGGGTTGGATACAGTGGTGGGATTCAAATTTTTTACTACCAGTTCTGTGTAGGTGGCTTGGTGGGCGTGGCAGGGGAAGGATACTGTAAAAAAATCCAGAGGTGGGATTTGCCGGTTCTCTGAACTACTCAAAATTTTTGTTACTGGTTCTCCAGAACTGGTCAGAACCTGCTGAATACCACCTCTGGTTGGGCACCAGTCCTGAAACAGTTCTATAAATCAGCAACTTTTCTAAAAACTACGTTTTATTACAGTCCCTTATCAACAGGGAAGTATCATAATAACTGCTAGAAACTGCTAGTGTGTGATCTGTTAAACATAAGTTCCTTGCCTGGGCAATGCCTAGTTTGGAAGAAATCTATTACTGTACAAGATGGTTTGGCTGTTGGAAAGGCAGAATGGATATAAATATCATTATGATTTCAGGCCATGTCCTTCTAGCTTATGCTAAAGATATTTCTTAGAGAGCAGAAAGTTGAGCTACTTGTCTGTCAGTCATCTGATTACAAAAACATTTATTCCTAGAACGTAGTCTCTAATCTCTTAACTACACCAAGCAGAAAGAGGTCTCTTGAAATCAATACTGACCCAGAGTTACTTTTTAAAGAAGAGATACAGGAAAAAAAATGAATTCACCTTCAGTTAATTAGTTGGATAATCCTTTCTAATATACAGTGTTTAGCTCCTCGTTATTTATGATGTTAAGGAAATAAATATGGATGCAGTCCTGGACTGATAAGATGTAGTTTTTATTTTATTTACCTCTATGCAACTAACTCTATTTTTTCTCAGTGATGGAACTGCAGGTGTAATTGGTAATTATACACAACCCACATTCTGCTATTAGAAATGATAGGCTCACAGACTGTAAGGGCTTGTGATACAACATCTCATCCAAAACCCCACTTTATGATTTTTAAATAATACATACATTGTTGGATTTATTTTCTGGATTTCTACCAAAAGGAAAACTTGTTAATTTGTTTAAAATTTAAGTAACTGAAATTGATGAAATAAATAGCATCATCCCTGAGAATCAAACTATCTTATTCATCAAGTATTTCCCCAAATATCAATATTTGCCTGTGAATAGGATGTAATAGACAGAGAAGAGACTTTTCTTTGGGAAGGAATTTCAACAGCCATCAAATCTGGCAAGGCAAAGACAAGTGTTCTGCTTTGTGGATTTTAAAGCCCATGTCAACTTTCAGTCAAACCTGGCAGAAGCCATTGTTCTATTCCTCAGTTGCCACACAGTGGGGGGAGGGAGAAGAAGGATGAAATATGTTGCTAGACAAAACACAAAACTTTCTCGTGGGAACCAAGGTAATCTCTACAGAGTGTGGATAGAGACAGGGAGGAGTGCCTGGAGACCCCACTAATTAACCTAATTGGCCAATGTGACTTGTGACTTTTGAGGAGGGAGTTATTTCCACTTCATTATATTGGAACCACGGGAAACATTTAGAGTTGGTTTTCCATTTTATTGTGGCCAATAATGTACCCAATAAAGAAGTTCTTAGAGGAAGGCCTCAGCATCAGAATTCTGATTTGCTTGGATTTGTTAGTCGGGACCATGACAGCCTGTTTATGGCTGTTAGAACAAGGGAGTACCATGATCCCTGTAGCTGCCCAAATCTAAGACTGTCCACAGCATTCAAACTAGTCAAAATTTCTGAAGATTTGTCAGTGACATCTGCAATAACTGGATCCGACCTTTCCATAAATGGTCCACTAGACCAGCGGTCCCTAATCTTTGTGGCTCCATGGACAAGCAGCAGAGGTGTGTGTGTGTGGGGGGGGGGAGGGGATGGTTTCACATATGCAAATGAAGCTTGGCATGCTTGCCCTCCCACTTGCATGGGCCACAGACCAGTACTGGTTCATAGCTCGGGGGTTGGGGACCCCTGCACTAGACTAAACTGTGCAAACACACTGCTGAATACTGGGTGGAAAATGAACCTGGAAAAGCAGTCAGACTATTTTCTGGGGAAGAATAATTCCGTTGGAAGAAAACTCATTGGTTTGTTCCCCAGCTGGGACGCAGTCACTGGTGCTGAGAAGAAATTGACATCAAAGCAAGCTGCCAGAAAGAGGAATATTTTAATTCAGGAAGACAAGAGGATGTAGTGATTCAGCTCAAGCATTCCTGGCTAGCCAGCAGATTGGGGAGGCAAGCCCATGCTTTTTTTAAAAAAAACCCTTAATTTTCCTTTGAAGCTCCTACAATTTGATGGGTTTTGATGTGCCTCTAGATGAAGTGATTGCCCTGGGTTTTTGTTTTCCTGCTTGACTGGGTTAATCCTGGTCCAAGGTCCTTTGCTTTTTTAGATAGGATGGCCCAATCTTTCTTAATGAACAAAAAAATCTACTGGGACTATTAAGGAAGGTGGGGGCTGCTTTTCAAGAGCATGTTTCTCCATTTCTCACTCGGGGAAATATAATAATCTGACTTTTTAATATTTCTCAAAATATTTCATTCTTCTAGGAGAGGAGGGGTCTTCCCTCAATTCCATGATATTTTATCATTCAATAGTGCCTTGATCAGTAATACCTATTTCCTACCTAGATAAAGGTTTAATTTGTTTGTCCTATAATCTTTTATCAATATTAGTAATTAATTTTGAACTTGAACTTTAGCAGAAAAATGAAATAGAGTTGGAACTCAGCATCTATGAAGGTCATCTACTTTACTAGAATATATTTGAATTTTTATTATTTATTCCACGATTCTTTATCAGAAAGGTGTGATGTTATTAGATTCCTTTTTAGATCACTCCCCGTTTCATATTTCTACGGGTTTATTTTCAGGCAAGATATAAAAAGCTGGCTTCAAATTCTTTTCAGGTTAAATAGTAAGGTCCACCACAAAAGAATAGGTCATAACTTGTATCTACCAGAAGCTATCCTGAAATATTTATTGACCCAAAACATGCAATCAAAGTGCATATTTGGGAAAAGTTGCCTATAAAATAAATATCAAGTAGTTTGGTAGTTTATGCTAAATATATGCAAAGATACCTGTTCCGAAATAAATGTGTTGATCTTATCTTGTTGGTACCCAGTAGAATATTGTGATTTCTAAAACATCCCATGATTCTTTCTGCCTTACTAGATCCTAAGAAAGAACAGAGTAACTTGAAATTTTAGAAGAACTGTGTCTACCACAGAGCTTAGTCTGTTTTAATCAAAGACAATAGAAGATAATAGTCCAATGATAGTGTTGAAATAAGTTTTAACTGCATGTCTAGTTGACTTCCCTACAGGGAAAGGGGAAATATTTTATTTTTATTTTTGGACTCAGTATCAAATAGGAGTGAATACCCTTTGGTGGCCAAAGGCCATCATAATTATTTGTAGGAGGTGAAGACCATAGTGGACGAAACATGTAGAATTTTATTTGCAGACTTGATGAATTGGAAAATTCTCTCTGTTTAAAAAACTATATAAATCTATTTGGGGTTCTACTACAAAGTTTGTGTATTCCTCATATCCAAATGGCAAGAAACTCTGTCCAGAGTGACTTTTTGTGGTAAGCTGGGTGGCTAAATAAATAAACAAAAATAGATGATGCTGGCAGTTACAGTGCTAAAATCAATAGCAGTTAAGGGATTCTGGGAGCTGCCTAAAGATGGTCTGAAGATCTACAGCAAAGGTGGTATTTGGCAAGTTCTGACCAGTTCTGGAGAACCAGTAGCGGAAATTTTGAGTAGTTTAGAGAACCAGAAAATACCACCTCTGACTGGAGATTTTACAGTAACCTTCCCCAGCCACGCCCACCAAGCCATGCCCACCAAGCCACACCCACAGAACTGGTAGTAAAAAATTTGAATCCCATCACTGATCTACAAGTAGTCCTAGACTTACAACAGTTCACTTAGTGACTGTTGAAAGTTACAACATCACAGCAAAAAGTGACTTATAATCGTTTTTCAGTTACAACCATTGCAGCATTCCTCCATGGTGGCGTGATCAAAATTCAGATGCTTGACAACTGGTTCATATTTATGATGGTCGCAATGTCCAAGGATCATGTGATCACCTTTTGAGAACTTCTGACAAACAAAGTCAATGGGGAAGTCAGATTCACTTAACAACTGTGTTACTATTTTAACAATTGCAGGGATTCACTTAACAATTGTGGCAAAAAGGTCATAAAATGGAGCAAAAC
Source organism: Pseudonaja textilis (assembly GCF_900518735.1). The sequence goes on along the minus strand of NW_020769368.1, from coordinate 2,927,287 downwards.
TCCCTTAACAAATGTTTCACTTAGCAACAGAAATTTTGGGCTCAATTGTGGTCATAAGTCGAGGACTACCTGTACACTTTGACTGGCTCTGCTACAAATGAAAACAATCCCATGCAACATTTAATTAAATGTTACCTGCTGGATGAAAACTTAATTATATACAGGTTTTGGTTGGTAATTACTCCTAATATATTGTGGTAGTATGTCTAATCTTTTAAAATATTAAAGTAAGATTTTCCACCTTCTAACTAAATTTCTAATGGTATGATTCGTTTTTATGAAACATCTGTACTGAATATATTAGACATCACTTGCATTTGAATAGATTATCTTAATTGAAAACAACAACAGTATATTATATTGAGATACTTCATAGTCATAATGTCACATTTGCATTAAATGGTTAGATAAAAAAAAAAGAATTTTCATATCAATTACCATTAATATTATAATGCTTATTAATGAATCACCGAACTTTGAATTTTCATTTTACCTTTCCCTTTAAAATCTGTCATAGAAGTTTGCTCCTAATAAGGTGATATGCAAAAGCCATTAACCAAAAATAATTGTTATCAATTATTCTTTATTAAAAGTTTATTTTTTCTTGTGTTAAAATGAATTAGGATCTATGCCTTAGTTTTCATGTATTTCCTTCAGTTAGTGGAGAGTCAAGTAACGATCCACAACTGAATTAGAAGAAGGTTTAGGGGCCACACACACAAAAAAGCTGAAAGCAACATGCAGAGCCATGTTATAGGATAGTTAATCCACACCTTCAGTCATATTTAGCTGAATAAAAGATATTCTTATCTTTTGAGTCATACCCTCTTTTTTTTTGAATTGTGATAATTTTGTGCTAGAAGTGTATTTTTTGTGATTGTCCTTGTTGTTTTCGTTAGAGTTAATAGCCAAAGATGCCTCTAGGATGGAAGGATTGTTGCTGCATAATAACCTCATAACTATATCATGGTCATTTCTTTTTCTCACAATGCCGATGGGATCTATGGAACCTTTCATGGAAAGATAATCAGTTTGCACTTTGCTTTGTAACACATCAACTGTCCATTGATTGACATTTTAATTAAAAGAATAGAACAATATTAAAATCAGTTCAAGATAGGATCCCATATTTCCTCTATCTATGACAGAGATCATCACAACTGATTGATATTATGTCTTTTTGATATGGTGAGCCAAAAGCAGCAAACAAAACTATGTAGAATATGGAGCAGGCTCCACTAATCTCTAGGATTGGAGGGACTGAGAAATCCAATAGGCAGGACAGCAGAGTCAGATGTAAAAACCAGGGTTGCAGTTAGATATACAATTGTAAGCTGAGTGTTGCATACACAAAATCTGTGATTGTGTCAAAATCTTGAATCAAAATCTTGATTAGCTTCTGCTGTCTTATCAAATTCAGAGCATTTTGTTATACTATACAACCTGGGAACATGTTATCTGGGTGTTTTCTGTAAGAGGAAATTAGTGTGGGATAGCAGAGGTGGTATTCAGCAGGTTCTGACCAGTTCTGGAGAACTGGTAGCGGAAATTTTGAGTAGTTCGGAGAACCAGCAAATACCACCTCTGACTGAAGATTTTACAGTATCCTTTCCTTGCCACACCCACCAAGACACGCCCACAGAACTGATAGTAAAAAAAATTGAATCCCACCTCTGTGGGATAAGTGTCAAAATTGGGAAGTATTAGTCAACGCACCATGTTCTCAATTAGATTAAGGATTTTTATGTACTGCAACTTTTACTTGCTTGCTTCTCTCCTGCACACGAACCAATTAAAAAGAAAGACTAAGAAATCCGTTTCTGGATTTCAACTCTTTGGTCCACTTGGGATGGATTAATTGCCAGATATTCTATCCAGACCATGGTTAACACAACCCTCAGTTAATGAATTCCCCTGCTTCTTTTCCCCTCTCACCCAGGCCAGGAAAGGAAGCACTAATTACTTTCCCCTCCTTGGGCATGTCTTTGGAGGACTGGGAACAGCAATAAATAAAACAGTTTTACAAGTTCTCATTCTGTTATGTTGACTCACCCCAGGCAACGGAGGTCTTGGCTTCAGCTAGGAAGAATTAGTTCTATGCAGCCTCTCCCTGTGCAGAGTTCCCAGTGTGCTCCTAGACTTTCCAAAGGGCTTTGGGAGATGAAATGTTGAAAGTAGTGCCTGGAATAATGTTGGAGAAAAACAAAGAATGAATTCCATCAAATTAATGCCAATAGAAGCAGCCAAAGATTGCGATTTCTCTGCCAATAGTGGTATTCAGCCAGTCCACATCGGATTGGGCGAACTGGTAGCAAGGATTTGGCATGGGTTGCCGAACCAGCAGTAAGTTCTGGTGGGCCACGCCCCTGACCCGGTTGCCCCACCGCCTGATGGTCGCTCACCCCGCCCACCTGACGCTTGCCCCTTAAGTTATTTCTTTTTTTTCCCTTCCGACAATCAGCTGTTCATATGATCAGCTGTGCTGGGATTCCCCTTGCTCAGCCCCTCTCCATTTTTTGCCTTCCTGAGCCCCAGAAGAGCCTTCTAGGAGCAAAAACACCCCCCCGAGGATCTTCTGAGGCCAGAAAGGTCCTAAAATGGAGCATGGAGGGGGGCTATGTGCCCCCCATGCTGTTTTTTTCCTTCCTGAACTCCAGAAGAGCCTTCTAGGAGCAAAAACAGCCCCCCCGAGGATCTTCTGAGGCCAGAAAGGTCCCCCATGCTGTTTTTTTCCTTCCTGAACTCCAGAGGAGCCTTCTGGGAGCAAAAATGCCCCCTCAGAGGCTCCTCTGAGGCCCAGAAGGCCCCCAAAACTAGTGGGAGGGTGGCTGCAAAAAAAGCAACAAAAAAAGCCACACCCACCTAGCCACGCCCACACTGGTAGTAAAATTTTTTGAATCCCACCACTGTTCTCCGCCCTTATTTGCATGTGCCAATAGTAGCCCTCAGTCTGGATATACAGAACAGACTGAGGCTTATTTGTGACAGGACTGAGTGGCTGTTTGGCCTCCTGGTGTTGGGATGTTACCGGGGTGGGACGACAACACCTCCTAGTGTTGGGAACGGGGGACGACAACACTTCTTTATTCAAAACTGGTGCTCAACTTGGGAGTCTACTAGAATTGTAGGTACTGCCAGTTGTCCTCTTTATTCAATAGGGAGGTCCTTCATGTAGTTACTCATGACTTAGTCACCTCACGGGACATCTCTTAAAGACCACCAAGAAGCTGCAGTGGGTTCACAATGCATAACGTTTTTTTCCGGTATGCCCATGTGTCATCAGTGCAGTGCAAGCTGCATTGATTCTCAGTCATGTTCCAAGTAGAATTCTAGGTATTGGTTATTATCTATAAAGCAGGGGTGGGGACCCATGGCCTTCTTATGAGTTGTGGACAGAGGTGGTATTCAGCAGGTTCTGACCAGTTCTGGAGAACCGGTAGCGGAAATTTTGAGTCATTCGGAGAACCGCAACCACCACCTCTGACTGGCCCCACCCCCATGTTGTCCTTCTAAAGGGATTCAAATTTGTTTACTATCAATTCTGTGGGCATGGCTTGGTGGGCGTGGCAGGGGAGGGATACTATTCTCTGCCTCCCAAGTCCTAGCTGATCGGCTGGGTCTTCTTTTGTTGCCCTGTACAGGAGAACGGAGCTGTAAAGCAGGTTAGTGGGGTGGGGAGGGAATGGGGATTTTGCAGTAATCTTCCTCTGCCATGCCCACCAAGCCAAGCCACGCCCACAGTAGTAAAATTTTTTGAATCCCACCACTGCTTGTGGACTTCAACTCCCAGAATTCTGGAACCAGCCATGCTGGCACAGGAATTCTGGGAATTGAAGTCCACAAGTCATAAAAAGGCCATGGTTCCCCACACCCCTGCATAAAGCCTTATATGGCATAGGGCCCATAAAACTGAGGAATCATATGTCTTCTATTATTTCTGCCTACCTGGTACATTCCTGTAGTACAGATGAGCAATAGGCTCCTCTATTAAACATTGTCATGTTGTGGGACCAAGGAAAAGTGCCTTCTTTGTCATGTTCCCACCCTCTGGAATAGCATAGCTCACGGTGATAAGGTAGCACACTCTTTTCTAGGGTTCAAAAAAATAATAATTACAATCCGGCTTTAGTTCTAGAATTGGGTTTAATGTAATAGTATATTCTGGGAGGCCCTGTTTTGTTTTGTGTTGCTTTTAAGATAATTTCAGTCTGCATAATCTGTGTAGTTTTATGCTTCATTTGTTTTTATAACGTGTTTAATTCTGTACACCACTCAGAATCCGTTGGAGTTGTGTGGCTATAACACATTTGAAATAAGGAGAAACTTGGCAGTATTGTTCTGAATTTCACACCATTTAAAGAACAACAATAAAGCAATAGCCAGCATTTCACAATTCACTACAGGTGGTCCTCAATTTATGAGTGCAATTGAGCCCAAAATTTCCATCGCTAAGCAAGACAGTTGTTAAGTGAATTTTGCCCCATTTTGCACATTTGGTTTAAGGAGGGAAGTATCATCTGAATCATGCTCCATGATTTCTTCAGTGCTATGCATTTCCTCAAGTCAGTTCTCAGTGCACTAATATTTTAAGGATTTAAAAAAAAAAAGTTTGAGAGGTTTGTGGCTCTCCAGATATTGTGGGACCTGCATGAAAACAAGCCAGCATGCCAAAGGATTAAAGATGATGGGATCTGCAGCAAAACAAGATCTAGAAATTTATCCCAGCCTGGTGAAAATCAAACCCAAATGGATTCGTGGCTGACCAGTTCCCACAATTCAAATCTCAAAGAAAGGATAAAGTTTTTAGGTACAATGTTAATTTTCTGTGCAGAAACTTCAGCATATTTTTTTTTATCAGGAATAAAATACTTCCCTCCCCCCGTTTTGCTAAAAATTGACAAAAAGATGGATGACATAAAATAGTGCTGCACTTAAGCGCCCAATAAGCCTCGCAAATCCAGCTTTCTGATATGCTATGTACAAAGAGAACAGCAAGCACCTCCAAATCTATTCATTTGATTGCTTTCCCTCTGCCAGAGGCTGCAAAAGTACAATGATGTATAACTCTGTAACTCCGCAAAGGGCATTTTCTTTCCCGCTCATTGTTGCTTGCATAAGTTTTTCACAGTAAGAGAGACAATATTCAACAAATGAAGCTATTGTCTTTGTGGAAAAGCAGAAAAACAGGCCAGCCACATTTACCAAGGGTGATCCAATCAGCAGGACATCTGAGCAAGCAAATCTAGAAGTTCTGACTTATTATAGTGGGTTTCCTCAGTGTTAAATCAACTTCTGGCGAAGAGCTGTCTTTTGGAAGGAGGTTCATAATACCAGCATGATATTTTGGGGGAGAGGGGTGGGATGGCTGTTCCTTGATAATTCCTTTTGGGAAACTTGCTCCTGCCAACCTGTCTCCCTCAGGTCCTGCTGGGTTACTTAATTTTAGAGTGATGGTGGTGGTAGGGTGATGTTTGTGGGATGGATGAGAAAAGCATGCCAGGGATGAGGGGTCCTTGGTGCTCTCTGAGCTTGGTTGTTTTCTTCCGGTGCATCATCCTTGCACTGATGAGGTTACTTAGTTGGGTAATGAAAGGTCTGCAAGAAAACAACCAAGTTCAGAGAGCACCAAGGACCAGGGGTGGGATGCTGCTGGCATAACAAGCCATTCAGTTATCGCGCACTTCATGTGAACATCAATGCAAAAATCCTTACCTGCTATGTTACTTCAGGGGAGTAACACAGCTGAGGAGCGGCAATCCGTTCTTCTGCGCTGATCGGCTGGTATGATAAAGGTCAGTACAGTGTAGGGGTGGGCAGGCAGGCGACGGAGCAAACCGGTTCACTCCTGGCTGATCTTGGGAGCTAGGGGTTTGCCCGAGCCGGTCTGAACCAGCAGAATCCCACCCCTACCAAGCACCCTCATTTCTAGCCTGAGCTACAAACACTCTCCTTTATTGGTAATGTCAGGTATTCATGTAATCCCAGCAGGTTCAATCAAGGGATGAAGATTGCCCTGAAAGGAAGCAGACTTCTCTACTGGGTAGCAGTGATACAGAAGGAAGCTGGGGTGGACAATCACTTTATTGACAGTGGCCATGCATCATTTCATACTGTGTAGGAGAAGCTAAATCATTCCTATATTTTACTGAGAATAGACAAGATAGACAAGAGATAGTGATGGACCTCTTAGGTCAGATGTCAGTCAACAGATAACTGAGAACAGCTGAGAATCCTGGCAATCATATGGGGGTAAATAAAGGGCAGTAAAAGAGAAATTCTGTAATATTCGGAAGAGAAAGAAAAGTGACCTGTGGTGACCCAGGGTGGGATACAAAATAAACACAGTCACAAAAACAGATGAAGCTACTTTTATTCCTTCACTTTGCTTCAAAGCTCTAAATATCCTTGACTGGAGGCAAAAAACTCCCCCACAAGCAGTTATGAAAAGGAGGAAATGCCGTTTAAACTAAAAATGCCTATAAATTATAAAGAGCAAAAACAACAGAAATCACACGGAAGCAATTAAGGGAACCAGGCAAGTTAAGGGCTTGAAGACGTCCACAGATATCAGAAGACACACTGGGAAGGGTGCCAAACTCATAGAGGAACGATAGACTAGAGATATTTCCATGCTTTTTTCCAGCACTGGCCCATATGCATGTCAGTCCTTTTAACCAGTTCTCACAGCTGTAGCCCATGAAGAGGATCAAGGCCCTTTCCTCCCCCGTAGATCACTCTATTCATGTTTCTCCCTTATCCTCTCCTTCCTGTGTGCCCTAGGATGGAGACGGGGTGGGCCTGGGTCTTCCTCTGACTGCCCAGCTGGCCTCTGCCCTTCCCCAGCCTCCACAACCTCCGGAGCCACACCTCCATTCCCTGTTGGCTTTTACTCCTCTCCCTTGGAGTCAATCTCCAATAGGGGCATGACAGTCCTAATCCAGAACTCAAAGGATGAGAACATTTTCAAGAAGCATTTGTTGAATCGTGCAGTCCTCGACTTATGACCACAAATTTCTATGGCTAAGCGAAACAGTTGTTAAGTGATTTTTTTCCCCATCTAACAACTGTTCTTGTCACTGTTGTTAAGTGAATCGCTGCAGCTGCTAACTTAGTAACACAGTTGTTAAGTGAATCTGGCTTCCCCATTCCTCGTCAGAAGGTTGCAAAAGCTGATCGTGTGACCCCAGGACATGAATATGAACCAGTTGCCAAGCTGCTGAATTTTGATCATGTAACCATGGGGAGGCTGCAACGGTCGTAAAGTGTGAAAAATGGTGCTGAGTCACTTTTCTCAGTGTTGTTGTAACTCTGAACCGTCACTAAATGAATGGTTGTAAGTCATGCACCGCTTGCAAGTACTTTAAGTGGATTCGCTTGTACGATGAAGATATAATGTGGCTTACAGATCAAAACCACTGTAGTTTGTAAATTGAGATTTATACAACAGGGCAGAACAAACCGTGGTTTAATGTTACCTGTGAGCCAGCCAAGTGGCCTTTTAAAAATTATTACTCTTGCAGTTCTGACCAGCTGATGGCATCTAGCGCTGGTTGTAGAAGTCTGCAATGCACAGCTGAAAATTGTACCCTTCCTCTGATTCACTACAAGTTGGTAAATGTTGTTTTCCTTGCTTCATTTCTGAAATATCAGCTAGGAAAACATATCAGCTCAGACCTGTTTGATGACGTAATGGCTATTTTCTTTCTCGGGCTTGGCCATACAGTATGAATAAAATGCCTGGGACCTCTGAAACTGGATGCAAAATTGGATACACAAACCTACCTTCTGTAGAACTCTCTCTCTCTCTCTTCTGACTACTAACCTTTTCAGCTGCAAAAGTATGCATAAAAATGTGGGAAATCTCCTGGGCCAGTGCTGGTGGGTCATCGAATAAGATTTCCATTGATCATGCTTTTATCACCGAGTGTTGCTGCCTCTCCCTTCCCATCTCAAACTTGCAAAATTCTGAATAAATTATACAAAACACCGAGTTGTGGAATAAATGGTGCCGATGAAAAGAAAGGGCATACATCAATTCAGTTTGCAAGATTTATGTGGCTCGTGGAATTTGACCTTTTATGGTACATCTTTTAGATAGTCTGCGCACTTTTAATTTCTTCTGGGAGAGAGTTCACACATTTCCCCATGGATGTCGAAGGAGCTACAATCTCTGGCCCGTGATCTACATTGTATTTAGAATCTGACATTAGGTCAAGGGATCTTTCCACAGAAGAGAAAGATTGTACAAAAAGGTGAGAGCTAAAACACGAGGTTTGTGTTGTATAAACAGGCCTTCATTCTCAATCGCTGAGCAGGGAAAGAACCTTTTTCACCCCCTTCTATTCATCAAGACTTGGCAACTGGAATCGTGTTTGATTGCTTGCACATCATTGACAGATTGTCAAACAAAAGGACGACTAGGAAAGGTCAGTGCTTATTAGGTGTTGGGAGGAATTGATCGGAGGGCAACGTATTCCCAACAGTTCAAGTTAAATCATCTTTTTACCAAGCCATAGCTAAGTTAAATGGGAGACAAGGTAGGCTGAAAAAACCCAAGAGAAGATTTTGGGGTTTTGCTTTTTTTTTTGGTTAAAAATGTGGAAAATCCTTTCAAATGTGGAGGGAGCTTATAATTACTGCTGGTAGCAGCGTGATAGCATTATGTGTACTTAAAAAAAAGAACATTGTCTCATCAACAAAGTTTGCACGGGAAAAAAGACACAGAATTAGGCTTACCTGAGAGCAAGCACCAGAATCACCAGTCGCTCATGTTACTTGTTGCTTCTGCTAATAAAGCTGGATTGCTCCATTTAGGGTTTGCATATTATAGGGGTGTCAACCTCAAGGCCTGCAGGCTGCTTAGATCTGGCCCATGGGACTGAATTAGAAATAGCGAAGGACAGGCTCGCAGTACGGACCACCCGAGCTCTTTTTTTGCTGGAAGAGGATCACAGGAGGCCGTCATAGCTGCAAATGGAGATTGAAAACCTGTTTTCACTGGCAAAGTGCTCGGGCCGCCACAGGCACCCCTGACACAAGAGATGTTGAGCTGGCCACACTCACCCTGGCCAAGGCCATTCCTCCCCCGAGGTCAAACATGACCCTGATGAAGGAATGAAATCAATGAAATAGAGTTTGACACCTTGGGTATATTATATCATATGATAGGTTGATTCTCATGGAACAAAATCTAAAGCTACATTTTTTAAAATTTCTGAAACATTCCAGGTATTGTTGTATGACAACAACTCTGTCATTTTCTACGATGACAGCAGAGCTCTTTTTAATGACTGCCAGATGATGGGTGCCATTTTCTATAGAATAGCAATAGCACTTAGACTTATATAGTGTTTTACAGCCTTCTCTAAGCCATTTAAAGAGTTATCTTATTTCCCCCAACAATCTGGGTCTTCCTTTTACTGACCTCAGAAGGATGAAAGGCTGAGTCACCCTTGAGCCAGTCAGGATTGAACTCCTGGCTGTGGGCAGAGTTTGCCTGCAATACTACATTCTAACCACTGTGCCCCCACTACATTTTGGGCATTTTGAGAAGGATAAAAGACAGTAGAATTCAGTAGCAAAATTTAACCTTCGGATTCTTGTTTGAGAATGCGGCTTTAAATGTTGAAATATCACAGATTTCTATTTTCAGAATCAGGATATAAACTTGGAGTAGCTGATGAAACTGCTCATCCCATTTTGCATGAGGATGCTTACCTCAATGGATTAATTGGTTCGAGAACTGGATAACCCATGTAGCAAATGTTGTCTCCCCTCATTCTTCTAACTCAAGCTGTATACATAGAGCAGAGGGCATCCCTCTAGAAACATGGAAATAACAATATACCAGACTGGTAATTACTTACTGTCTAATTATGAAAAGTCAAATTCTTTCCCTTAAGGCAGCTGACTTTAACTAATGTTCGGGATGCTCTTTGGGAGGAGGGGGAAATACTGTTTTAATATCCCTGAGATGGACAAGCTATTATTTTTTTAATCAATGGTCTAAGTAAGGTGAAGTGGTGTTGGTGGCCTAGTGGTTAGGATACCGGGCTTGTTGACTGGAAGATGGGCAATTTGAGACCTCAGTACTATATGAATGAATGAGCTTTTGTTACTTGTCCCCAGCCAACTTAGCGGTTCAAAAGCATGCAAATGCAAGTAGATAAATAGGTACCATTTCAGTGGGAAGGCAACAGCATTCTCTGTGCCTTGGCATATAGTCATGCTGGCTGCATGACCATGGAATTGTCTTCAAACAATTCTGTTTTTCAGCTGTGAATCAGAGGGGAGCACCTATGGATATGGCTGACAGAGAAATCTTTACCACTACTATTTAAAGTAAGGTGAAGGATGATGTCTTTGATGATACTAAAGAGTCTTTCCTTTCATCACCTTGTATTATTTCTTTCTTCCTTTTTTCAAAAAATGAATACAGTCTGACCATCTAACTAAACCTCTTATCCCCTTTGCACCTCCTCCGCACACTCCACAGCCACGATCTTTAGCAAATCCCACAATTATTGTTTTTCTGTTAAATCAAGGCACTGTTTTGGAAGTTGGGTGTAATAAATGTCTTAACGGTTCATAATTCTTTGGTCTGAAATTATATAGCTTAAAAAAAAGGCTGCTATCTTTGCAAAGCGTTGACATTTAGAGGGTTTTAATGCCGGCTTTAAGAACAATAATAGCTAATAATAAAAATTTCATCAATCAATAATACAACGCCTCCTTTTTTCACTTGTGCTTGTCTCTAGGCTAACATAATTCAAGGGAAGTGTGTCCTTGAATGTCATATCATCCTAAAATTATTATCCTTGGTATCATTAGCTACCTATTCATCTCACTTCGTCTTCAAAGGATGATTTTTCCCCCCCCAGTCAGCTGAATATGATATGATGAGGATGCTGCTGTTGATATTGTGCACAATTCACTCATCCCAAGATTATCTTCAGGCAGACAGATTTTACAGTTTTTATAGTGGGTTAGAAACTTGCTAAATCTATTCACTCTGAAACAATCACAGGAGCCACATATCATATTATGCCACATAATTAATTTGTTTGGGTTTAGTATTTTGCATAAATCAAGACACGGGGCTTGTGAACTCTGCCATTATAACCGATTAACAAACTATGCCTTAGCATGAACTCTTGCATAATGCTGGAGTTTTTATCTTGCAAGATTCATTTTTTAAAATTTGCCAGATAAATTCACATCCTCCTCTTTACTGAAGACGTATATAAGAAGCATCTATAATGATGATTCCAAATAAGTCTTGTTGAATTTACTTGATTCAAACCATTCAGTTTTTCCTTCCAATTATCTTATCCTCTTGAGGAATTCTCTGTTTTGTCAATGTTTTTCCTAAAATTCAGTATCCAGGACTACAGTATTCTAAATGAGGTTTGGCTTATGCAGAATTTATGCAACTTCTCTTGATTTTAACATTCCTAATGATACAATGTAGGGTTGCATTTAGGATTTTTTCTAGCCATATCAGTTCATCCTACCCTTTCTCTTTCTTTTAAAATTTTCTCCACTCAATCTCATTCCTCCTCCCCTTCCAAAACGAAAGTCCAAATATAGTCTCAATGCAAAGGTGAAAATCTGAAAATTAAAAACCCAACTTCTGAAATTTGCAGTTAGATACAGAAGATTAAAAGGTGTGGAGTTTTATCCGCTCACACAAAAACATTCCCCATAACTTAACAATATATTTAAAGTGCCTAAATACAGCTTCTTCTTAGCAAATTTGTAACAGGAGAAGTAATATTCATTTTAACAATATTTATTATTTCCCATAAACTCAGGAATTTTCAATGTCTCTTTATATCCACTTAAACATGAGGAAAAGATTTAGAGTATTTAAATCTGGATCAAATCAATATGTTTTTTTAATCCAATGAATCTGCCACTGCCAATTCAAATTATTATATTTCTAAATTATCAGTTAACAGTCTAATATTGGCTGAAGCTTGTCTTCCTTTTATCAAACCAGATTATGCAATATATCTGTGCCAGAGTTGCTGTCAACATTTTAACATTTATATTTATCAGAAAAATCAGGCAAAAGCTTTACCTGGTTATGTTGTTACTATTATGTATGCTTTGTAAAAAGAAAACATAAAAATTCTATTTGCAGAAGAAACATTATAGACTTCCAACAACACAGGAATAAAATATCATGTATACCTAACACCATTGTATAGGAAAAAATATATCTGGACCAGTAATCTTCTCTATTTTTATAGTCTTACCCTAATAATGTCCATTATTTCGAATTGGCTTCCGATGATCCGGTTTCTAGCTTGGTCAGTTTAGTTTAGTTTAGTTTAGTTTAGTTTAGTTTAGAATAGAATAGAATAGAATAGAATAGAATAGAATAGAATAGAACAGAACAGAACAGAACAGAACAGAACAGAATAGAATAGAATAGAATAGCTTTATTGGCCAAGTGTGATTGGACACACAAGGAATTTGTCTTGGTGTAAATACCCTCAGTATACATAAAGAAAAGGTACATTCCTTAAGAATCAAGAATCATATTGTACAACACTTAATGATAGTCATAGGGTACAATCAACAATCAAATCATACTAGAAACAGTAGGTATTTGGAGATTCAAGGTGTTGTAGGATGTAATGCAGAGCCATGTTAACAGCATCATCTGTTGATCTATTCGCTTGGTTTGCAAACTGCATGGGATCTAACAGTGAATCTGTGATGGTTTTCAGGTGGGACAGCACAAGCCTTTCAAAGATTTTCATAACTAGAGATGTTAGAGCAACTCATCTGTCATCATTCAGTTCCTTGATGGAGGGCTTCTTTGGCACTGGCATGATGGTAGAGTGTTTGAAGCAGGAAGGAACATAGCACATCCCTAGTGATCTATTGAAAGTTCGGGTGAAGATGTGGGCCAATTGGACAGCACAGACTTTTAAGCAAGAAGGAGTTATCTTGTCTGGTGCTTTTTCTGGCTTCTGTCTGTGTAATAGATCTTGCACTTCTTTTTCTGTGATCACCAGAGGTTGTGAGCCCAATGGATTGGGGCCAGTTGTTGGCTTGGCTGTTGTTGGTGTGTTTGAGATGTGGGTTGTGGAGATAGGTGGCTGTAGTTTCTTTTCAAACCTGCAGTAAAACACATTCAGGTCATCTGCTAGTTGTTGTTTTCTTTCTGCCTGGAAAGGAGGTTTGCTGAAGCCAGTGATGTTTTAAAGAGTTTTCCACATGTTTGCTGGTTCATTTGTTGAGCACTGATTCTTTAACTTTTCAGAGTAGCTTCTTTTTGCTGCTCTGATCTCGCTTGTTAATATGTTTCTGGCCTGGTTGTATAGCATTCTGTCACCTTTTCTGTAGGCTTCCTCTTTGGAACGACGTAGCTGCTTAAGTTCAGCTGTGAGCCAAGATTTATTGTTACTATATATTTTCAGGTTCCTTGTTGGTACACAGAAGTCTTCAAAAAAGTAACATATGATGTTACAGTATCTGTGAGCTCACCTAGGTCTGCAGAGCCATCTTCAAAAACATTCCAATCAGTGCAATCAAGGCAGGCCTGGAGTTTCAGCTTTGCCTCATCCGACCAAGTCTTCACTGATTTAATTGTTGGTTTAATCATTTTAAGTCTTTGCCTGTAGGCAGATACAAGGTGAATCATGCAGTGATCAGAGTGTCCCATAGCTGCTCGTGGTAAAGACCTATAAGCATCTTATACTGTGTGTAGCAGTGGTCTAAAGTATTTTGATCTCTGGTGGGACAATTTACATGCTGGAAATATTTTGGGAGCTCTTTCCTTAAATTTGCTTGATTGAAATCTCCTAAAATGATGGGAAGGGAGTCTGGGTGTTTGGCTTCAGCCTCCATAATTTGATCAGCTAGATTTTGTTAATGCCTTGTTTACACAGGCTTGTGGAGGAACATTCACAGCTATTAGGAGAAATGAGGAGAACTCACGTGGAGAGTAAAATGGCTTGCAGTTGATACGTAAAGACTCTAAGTTTTCATCACAAAACATATAGTTATATCCTGAGACCAGCTGTTGTTGATATATAAACATAATCCTCCACCCTTTGTTTTATCTGATGTCTCTTCAATTCTGTCTGATCTAAATGTCTGAAATCCTGGGATGTATATGGTGCTGTCCCCATGAATTTGTGGATTAAGCCAGGTTTCAGTAAAACAAAAAACAGCTGAATTATGAAAATCAGAATTCCATCTATTTAAGAGATTAATTTCATCCATCTTGTTAGCCAGTGAGTGTAAATTAGTCAGAAAGTTTGAAGGGGGAGGAGTTTTTCCCCCCTATTCCTTAGTCTGTTTAAAATTCCCTCTCATTTACCTCGTCTCCTCTTCTGGCATGGTCGCTTCTTTGCTTTCTTTGCTGTAATCCATAGCACCGGGGAATTGGTTAGAATCTCCTCTGCGTTTGTAAAGACAGGTGGGGGTGGGGAATCAGAAAGCTGCTCCTTAAGGAAACATTGCCGAATTCTTAGCAGATGGTCTCATGAGTATGAAATCCGTAGTGAATTGCAGATAATAATAAGGAATAAAGAAACCATTAGAGAGCATTTCACCGAGGCAGCCATCTTCTGCACCATCTTGGCTGAGTTTAGTTTACTTTATTGTCATTGCAATGAAATCAAACACCATCTTCAGTGCACATCATGACCATTAAAATAAACACAAACACACACGCTTCACCCTTCACACATTGAACTGAAAAACCCCCAACACCACACCAACACTGCACTATACAGCAGAATTCAAAAGAGCTACTGCCCTGGGATAGAAGCGGTTTTTCAGCCTAGTTGTCCTTGTTTTTATTATTCTGTACCATCTGCCAGATGATAATAGTTTAAAAAAAAGGGTTCCCAGGATGAGATAGATCTTTGAGAATGTTTTGAGCTTTCTTAAGGCGGTGGGAGTTATAAAGCTCTTCCAAAGAGGGGAGAGGGCAACCAATGATCTTCTGGGCAATGACATTAGCCCTCTGGAGTGCTTTCTTATCTGCCACTGTGCAATTGGCAAACCATACAGAGGTGCAGTATGTTAAAATGCTCTCTATGGTGCAGCGGTAGAAGGTCACCAGCAGATTTTCATTCAGTTGTTGTTTTCTGAGAAGTCTCAGTTAGTATAATCTCTGCTGGGCCCTTTTGACCAGTGTTGCAATGTGAACACCTCAGGTCAGGTCCTCTTTTAGGGTAACACCCAGAAACTTAAAACTGGCCACTTGCTCCACTTGGTCTTCATTGATAAGCAAGGGCTGGAGGTCTGATCTGTTCCTTCTATAGTCCACTATAAGCTCCTTGGTCTTATTGGTGCTGAGGACCAAGTTATTGTCTCCACACCATGAAAGCAACCAGTCCACCTCATCTCGGTAGGCAGACTCATCCTCGCCGGAGATAAGTCCCACCACTAAGGCATCAGAGTCCCACTTTAGTCACAAAACTAGCTGGATGGCTTTGGTCCAGTCAGTCTCCCTCAGCCCTAAAAAGAAGAAAATGGAAAACCAGGAGTGGGCTGTTACAAGTTTGCCTGGGTTTGGGTGAACCCTTAGTTAATGTAATGGCCGGTTCAGCGAACCACCAAATCCCACCCCTGGTTGGGCCCCCCCACCCTTCTTCTCCCACCCTTCTTCTCTCACCCCACCAAACCCATCCCAGGAGTCTCCACGTGGCCCATTTTGGATGAAAGATAAGTGCAGGGCCTGCACGGAGGCTCGGGGAGGCCTCCCGGAAGTTTCAGAAGTCCAAAAACAGCACCGCTCAAGGAAAGCCTCTGGAGCCCAGGGAAGGCAAAAAATGGGCCTTGGGGAAGTTCAGGAAGCCCCCAAATGGTCCAGTTTCCAGCCTCCAGAGGGCCTCTGGAGCCCAGGGGAGGCCATTTTCACTCTCCCAGAGGCTCAAGGAAAGCCTCCAGAGCCTGGGGAATGTAAACATGCCACCCCTGCCATGGTGCAAAATGCTGACTAGGCCATGCCCACCCAGCAACCGGGCAAAGAACCGGTTGCTGAAATTTTTGAAGACCACCCCTGTGGAAAACCACTTCTGCAAAACTTTACCAAGGAAACTATAGGGACTTCTCCAGGTATCAGTTACCAGGAGGCAACCAAATCAGCAAAATATGATGTTTTTTTTATTTCATTAAAAAAAAAAGACAATTTCTTTCATCAGGACCCATTGCATCAAAATGATGCAGTCCAGTTATACTAGTCGTTACTAGTATAAGGAATTAAAATTAAATCGTGAAAGCTTTGGGAATTTTCAGTAGATTTTTTTTTTCTTTGTAAATCTGTCATACTTATGCTTACAGGGCACCACTGGCATCTTGCTATTTAAGCAGAAGCAGAATGCAACCTAAAAAATGTTGTGATAATCAAATCTTCGGCAGATAAACAATGGAACTCCCAGAAATTCTTAACTTTCTTCTGAACAAGCAGCTAATGGAATCAAAATTAATGCTTCATTTTTAAGATCCAGGCCATATTTTGGTGATGTATGCACTTTCTACTTTAACTAAGATGCCAAGGTAATAATACTCAGCTACCCAAGCTTCCAATAAAGAAATCTCATTCCCCCCCCCACCACATTAAAATCTCTAGTCTTAAAAATGTTTTATTCAGAATAACCTTCTCCAGAAGGAGCCTTTCTTTTGAGTTTCTGTGCGAATTACTATTGTAAATGTATTTCTTGGAATTGTCACATATGCATTCTTCTTAGAGGGAACATATCTGCTGAGTTTCTGCATGAATAAATTACTGAGAGATAGTTTTACATTGATACAGCTTCTCAGTCAAATTACATCGAGAACCAGCTGGAAAGAAGTTAAACCAGAACAGTAAAAGGCAGGAGGCATTCCTTTCTTTATAGTCTGGCTTCATTAGATCTTTGCTTTGTTATCTTTCTTTTTTACATCATTTTCTAACAATTCTCTAAAATGGGACGGTCTCCCATCCTTAAATATCAATGACATTAATATATAACTGCACAGAATGCAAACAAGATCCAATGTCCTCTTGGAAAGATTGTTACTTCAGGGTGATCTCCTTGATCTAAGTAAGATTTTCTCTTATGCACTCTTATTTCGTTTAATAGTAATGTTTCCAGCCAGTTCACAAAAAAAAAATATTTTTCTGTGCTGTATTTTAATGCCAGGCTTAAAAAAAAAAATCCTTGTGGGCAGGGTAGTGTTCCTGAGTGGCTAGAGCATCAGATTCCTGTGTTACTAGAACTCATTAACTAATTAATTAAGTCTGAGGTTGTCCTTACCCTTAAACAGGAATATGATAACGATTATCACTCCATTCAGCTATTATCCTTCCATCTACAGCAGGGGTCCCCAAACTCGGCAACTTTAAGACTTGTGGACTTCAACTCCCAGAATTTCTCAGCCAGCTTTGGGAGTTGAAGTCCACAAGTCTTGAAGTTGCCAAGTTTGGGGACTTCTGGTCTATAGGCAAAAACCTACATTTTAAATACTATTTATTACAGCGTGAGATTTTCCTGTCTTCTATTAGTTCAATAGCAATCCTGTCCTTTATCCAACTTTTTTTTGCTGTTTTGGCCAAAATTGCTGGATTGGACCACTTTTGATTGCAAATGATGAGAGCAAGCACATTTGCTTACGAATACAGATCTTTTGCCCCATTGTAGATTTTGCTCAAAAAATAATTATAATTGCCTTTCAGCTGAATTTCAGATTTACTTGGATTAATTAATGGAACCTAATTTATATCAAACTTGTGTACCATTTGATTAGAGGAAGGAAACGTAATCCCATCTGTATTAATGGAACTGTTTTGATGCTTGCTGGATTCCCTGACACACGTTGCTAAAATTATTTTAATTAA
This sequence comes from Pseudonaja textilis, assembly GCF_900518735.1. Next base: position 2,909,439 of record NW_020769368.1, on the reverse strand, counting down.
TAATAAAAAAAAAAACCCTGGCATGCTTTATGAAAAAAAACACATTATTTTAAAGAAAACATCAAAGGCATACAGAGGCTGAATAGGTAGGCTTACTTTATTTACAAGCCATAATTTGGGACAAAGACAGAAACAAAGACGAGCAAGCTATTCAAAGATAATTAATTTGCACTTCCCCTTTGTAAATCTGCACTACCTTCTGTTCTGGGATATTTTTGTAAGCTGTCTAGGATGCCCCAGAACTGTAGGATGAAACAGGAAAGTAAACCTATTTTAAATTTCAGTTCGAATTTTTTGCACTTCCTCAATAATATCCAGTTATTGTCTGCATTTTTGCAGCCGATCCTGGAAGGTTGTATGAATGGTGGTGTTAGAAAAAATATCCATCTGGTTCAGTTCCAAGCAGAGAGAAAGGTTCTGGAGACAAAATGGCGGCTGAAGGCTTATTGGAAAGAAGGTCCATTTATTATTGATGAAAAGAAGCACATGTTTGTTGTTCTGGTGCAGCTGACTACCTGGAGTTGAGAGGGAGGGGTATACCTTCTCTTGTGCTTTGAACTTGAACTTCCTGTTCAAGAACGTGTATCCTATTGCCTGTTGTAGGGTCATAGCTGACTCTGTAGGTTGTCTGAGCTAAGTTTGGCTGAAGTTTGGCTGATGCAATGAAGGGGCTTGTTGGACAATTCTTATTGTGGCTGAGGGCTAATCCTACCTTTGTTCAGACCTTGTTGCAGGAAATTTGCTTATGAATAAAGCTAGCTATCTCTTAAAAACTGACATCTGCTGAGGGCTATTAAGAAAGCTGGGGGCTACTTTCCAAGAGCGTGTTTCTCCATTTTCTCATCCAGGGAAATATAATATTCAGCCTTTGTAATATTTCTCAAAATATTTCACTCTTCTAGGAGAGGGGCGAGTGCTAACTTTCTACAGTGGGAATCAACCTCATTAGTTTGCCTTTCAGTGTTTTGTGACAGCTGCACACACCATGGTAGCCATTTTGTGAACAGGACAATCCTTATCTTCATTTGCAGTTTTCTGCCTGAGCATGGATGGCATACTCTGAAGATTGGCCTCGAAGTTGCTTACTAACTTTGCAAGACTATGTCTTGAGCACGCTTGATAATATTCAGAGAAATATCGTAGGGAATAGAGAGAAATGCTACTATTCTGGCACTCTTAATAAATGTTCAAGTCCTGCCAGTTGTTGGAAATTGTTGGCAGGGAATCTTAACTAACAAAAGTATATCTTGCCTTAATAGCTCATATACCCCCGTTACCTTAAAATTAGATTATTGCGTCGTGCTCATTAAGGGCTTATTCTTGACAAGCATCTGGAAATAGAAATTGGAAGGGAGTAAAGCCATTAGATTGCTATTGGAGCTTGGCATTTTGATCGTGTTTTTTCTTATTTTAATTAAAACATACTGCGTGCATTTTAACTGTGGGCTGACTTTAATTCAACATTCTGCTGTTAATTTTTCAAAAAGTTTTTCCCAACCTGGATACCCCATTGAGAGAGAGAGAGAGAGAGAGAGAGAGAGAGAGAGAGAGAGAGGGAGGGAGGGAGAGAGAGCGAGAGAGAATGATTAAAGCCATATTCACCTTGGGACCTGGCTGTTTTAAAACATCACCCTCTTCTACATGTTCTTTCTCATGTGTTTTCAATATCTAATAAGTCAGTATTTCAAATCTTTAAGCCTGATCAAGCTGGACAGTCAGGTGCAGGTAATTTGTGAAATTAATGCCCACTTTGGGGAACATTGTGCCAACTGAGATTTGTCAAGCTCCATCAGTATATGGTTTGACCTGGCATGTAAACCATGGCTTTTATCAATTTAATTCCAAGCTGCACAACTCTTGGTTATTAACCTCCTCTCAGACCTATTTCTGATGAGAACATATAAAAAGAAATCTTTCATCCAGTATACCTGAACGTCGGTAGATTCACTGTGGTGATGGACACTCCCTTGAGTCATTTTTTTAGAGAGAGATGAAACAAATTCAAAGAAAAGCTGGCACTTTAGTCACATCTATTAAATGGAAATAAAATGAAACATCATATTCCAGAAGTGCCTAGTTGCCTTCTATTGAAAGGGAAAAATAAAAATAAAAATCAGAAGATGGATTCTTACTCCAGATCAGAAAACTGTTGTGATCTTAGCCTTGGCATTTGGGAAAACATGGTTCTGTCATTTAATATTCACCTATATTAAAACATACAGGTAGTCCTTGACTTACGACCACAACTGAGCCCAAAGTTTCTGTTGTTAAATGAAATATTTGTTAAGTACATTTTACCCCATTTTATGACCTTCCTTGCCGCATCTTGTTGTTAAGTGAATCACTGCCATTAAGTCAGTAACATGGTTGTTCAGTGCATTTGGCATCCCCTTTGACTTTCAGAAGGTTGCAAAAGGTGATCCTATGTTTCCCCCAGGACACTGCATGTCATAAATATGAGTCAGTTGCCAAGCAGCTGAATTTTGATTATGTGAACATGGGGATGGCACAACAGTTGTGTGAAAACCAGCCATAAGTCACTTTTTCCAGTGCCACTGTAACTGTGAACAGTCACTAAATGAACTGTTTTATAAGTCAAGGATTATCTGCATTGTATCATTGTACTCACCCCTCTCCCGGGTTTCTCCTAGTCCCTGTTAATCCATTTCACATTTTTCACTGCAAAACCCTCACTGATTCATCTTAATCCTTCTGCTCCCCTCTTCGTCCTCCTCCTTCTCCTCCTCCATATCCATGCACATTAAAACCTCATCCATCATTGTTTTGTCTCCAGCTTTTTAATCAGGCCTGTATGCATATTGGTTTGAGCATGTGGCAGTTTAATTACCCTCTTGAATACACGAAACACATCTTTGTCATATCTGCTTATATCTGAAGAGAGCGCCTTGCTATAATGCTAATTAAAGTGGGATGATGACAATTTCTCTCCATACTCAAATTATATCCCATCTGTCTTGTCCCGTGTTCACTCTTTGGATTAATCGAGGGTTGGGAAAGGTTGTTTCCTTGGAGTTTTACCTAATGCACGTGGGAAGGTTTACTTTTAATGAAGTTGCAGGTAATGAAGAGAAGGAGGAGGAAGAATAAAAATCACGCCTGCCAAATTAAAGGGAATTTTTAAAAGCTTTCTTATTGTTTTTCTAATCTATCTGGCTATCTACACTTTGTACACTGATTTCATGGGTCGTGGTTTCTGAAAGCGATATAAAACTGCAGGAAATTCTTTTACCACTGCTTACATCCTTTGTAATGAAACAGCAAGCTATTGGGGACCTGTTTACAAGCTATTGTAAATTTACAAGCTATTTACAAGCTATTGGGGACCTAGTTATCATAAACGAAGCATCTCCAGAATATTGGCTTTGCGGCACTTAGAGTATTAGTATTATTAAAGTATTATTAAAGGACAAGCCAGTGCCTGAACCAATACAGAAAAGGTTTTAAAGAAGAGGAAAATAAAACCTGACATTCTTTTTAATGGACCAGACCTCCCTTTCTCTCTCTTTTTTATTTTTTTTGGTTTTAGATCCATATGGGTCCACTTGGAAGAGATGATGTTCGTTTATTTTGCATCCTTCCAAATGTTATATCACTTGTTCCATTGAGGTTGAAGCTACATACTTACCTGATCCTCTGAGAGATATTTTGCTTCCACAGGTGGCAGCACTTGACTGAACTTATCTGTATCAAGCTAAACAGGACTTATTTTGGTTTAGTATTCCTGGGATGGAGGACTGCTAGGAAATTTTAGAAATTCTAGGCTAGAAAGGAAACAGCTTAAATTAAAGGAGGCATTACCATACAGATTAAACTGCTTAAAGATACTTATTTTATGTATAATGATCTATGTCTGCAACAAATTGAATTGAAAGCTTTATTTTATCTATAAATAAAACATCTCTACTTTGGGGATGGTTTATTTGGAAGTGTTTCTGAAAGTCCCTTGAATGGTGAAAGAGCGACATACAGTAAGAAATCTTTTAGATCAGTTCTTAGCAGTAAACCAGTCTTGTTATAAATGGTTTTAGGGCTTTAATGTGAAACATTCTTGTGGTTTCTAAACAAAGTTTATGGCTCAGTGTGATATATGAACCCAGCTGGCAGGACTTATATAACAAAACATTAAACAGTAGCTTAGGGTGATGATGTGAAAGCCAATAGTTAAGTGTTTCTCAAACTTGACATCTTTAAGATGTGTAGGCTTCAACTCCCAGAATTCACTAGTCAACTATATGTCTTAAAGTTGCCAACTTTGAGAAATACTACAAGACTTGCTTATTCAGTAAACCATGTTATATAATGATATTCAGCACAATTTGACCTAGAAGACAATTATTATGTATATGATATTTAAGAATTTCACAATAAAATAATGTTTGATTCAAACCTAACCCAATCTAAACTTTAAGGATAATATTAGGAATTTTAACTGGGTTTCTGCTCTTGAAACATGTTGTCATTACTAGTAGAACAAGGGTGCCAAAAGTGTGATTTAGGGATTCTATGTAGCTCACCAGCATCAATTTTGTGCCTTCTAGGACCCCTAAAATGAGAGAGAGAGAGAGAGATCTATTGAAGAGATAGAAGTTACATTTTCTGAAGCTCAGTCTTTTACATGTTGCCTCAAAAATATGCTCCAATAAATAATACGCTCCGCTAAACAAATTTAATGAGCAAGATTATGGTCATTTACATGTGGGTAAATTATATTTATTTAGTGTATAGGTGAAGCTCAAAAAATTAGAATATTGTGCAAAAGTTCATTTATTTCAGTAATCCAACTTAAAAGGTGAACCTAATATTTGAGATAGGCTCATTAAATGCAAAACAAGATAGTTCAAGCTGTGATGTGTCATAATTGAGATGAGTGTGGCTTACAGCTTATGAAAACCCCAAATCCACAATCTCAGAAAATTAGAATATTGTGAAAAGGTTCAATATTCTAGGCTCAAAGTGTCCCACTCTAATAAGTTACTTAAGCCATAACACCTGCAAAGGGTTCCTGAGCCTTTAAATGGGCTCTCAGTCTGGTTCAGTAGAAATCACAATCATGGGAAAGACTGCTGACCTGACAGTTGTGCAGAAAACCATCATTGACACCCTCCATAAGGAGGGAAAGCCTCAAAAGGTAATTGTAAAATAAGTTGGATGTTCCCAAAGTGCTGTATCAAAGCACATGAATAGAAAGTTATGTAGAAGGGAAAAGTGCGGAAGAAATACGTACACAAGCAGCAGGGATGACCGCAGCCTGGAGAGGATTGTCAGGAAAAGGCCATTCAAAAGTGTTGGGAACTTTCACAAGGAGTGGACCGAGGCTGGAGTCAGTGCATCAAGAGCCACCACACACAGATGGATCCTGGACATGGGCTTCAAATGTCGTATTCCTCTTGTCAAGCCGCTTCTGAACAACAAACAATGTCAGAAGCATCTTACCTGTGCTAAAGAAAAGCAGAACTGGTCTGTTGCTCAGTGGTCCAAAGTCTTCTTTTCTGATGGGAGCAACTTTTGCATCTCATTTGGAAACCAAGGACCCAGAGTCTGGAGGAAGAATGGAGAGGCGCACACTTCAAGATGCTTGAAGTCCAGTGTGAAGTTTCCACAGTCTGTGTTGATTTGGGGAGCCATGTCATCTGCTGGTGTTGGTCCACTGTGCTTCATTAAGTCCAGGGTCAACGCAGCCGTCTACCAGGAGATTTTGAAGCACTTCATGCTTCCTTCTGCAGATGAGCTTTATGGGGATGCTGCCTTCATTTTCCAGCAGGACTTGGCACCTGCCCACACTGCCAAAAGCACCAAAACCTGGTTCAATGACTGTGGGATTACTATGCTTGATTGGCCAGCAAACTTGCCTGACCTGAACCCCATAGAGAATCTATGGTGCATTGCCAAGAGAAAGATGAGAGACATGAGACTGAACAATGCAGAAGAGCTGAAGGCCGCTATTGAAGCATCCTGGTCTTCCATAACACCTCAGCAGTGCCACAGGCTGATAGCTTCCATGTCACGCCGCTTTGAGTCAGTAATTGCTGCAAAAGGAGCCCAAACCAAGTACTGAGTACATATGCATGCTTATACTTTTCAGAGGTCCGATCTTGTTCTATGTACAAACCTTGTTTCATTGATTGCATGAAATATTCTAATATTCTAATTTTCTGAGATTGTGGATTTGGGGTTTTCATGAGCTGTAAGCCATCATCATCACAATTATGACACATCAAGGCTTGAACTACCTTGATTTGCATGTAATGAGTCTATCTCATATATTAGGTTCACCTTTTAAGTTGCATTACTGAAATAAATGAACTTTTGCACGATATTCTAATTTTTCGAGTTTCACCTGTATAACATATGGGTACAATAATACATTATAAGAGGCAGGCAACTAATATGTAAAGTCATTGTTATCATTCATAAAATAACGGTTAGTGAATAGTATGTTATGGTGATTTATTACCAAAACTGCTCTTAACTATGTTCAAGGTTGAAAATTGGTGCAAGGACTAAGCAGGGTATGGTCTATAATGGTTACCACTAGATTTCCATTCACACAGAGCTGCATATGCAAATATAACTTCATACACCTAGAGCAGTGGTGTCAAACTTACATCATCATGGCTTTGTCACATGACGTATCGGGACCTTTTCCCCCTTTGCTAAACTGTGCAGGGGCAGGGCCAGCATGTGACGCATGCAGGCCGCAGGCTGTGAGTTTGACACCACTGACCTAGAAAATATATTACCATTTATTTCAATACATTATATATATTATATACCCATAGCATAGAATTTGTATATGTTTTTACAACATAAAATTTATTTTAGAAACAGGAATTTATAAATCAACATTTCAAATATTTCTTTTAACAATGATATAAAATACTGTATTTGATAAAACAAGTCTAGGGATCAAGTTTTGCACAGCCAAAAAGACTTGCATTTTCTGATTCAAAAGGATTATTTCCCTCTCAGCCTAATATTGAAGAGAAGTTATGCAAGAGAACTTGGGGTAGGATCTAAAATTTTTCATGTGTGTTTGATTGTTTATAACAGGGGTGTCAAACTCACGATGTCATGGCGGCGTCAAGTGATCTACCAGGACTTTTTTCCCCTTCGCTAAATCGAGCATGTGTCATGTGACACATCTGGCTCACGGGCTGTGAGTTTGACACCCTGGTTTATAATGTTCACTTGGGTAAAATGGGGTGTCATGGGGTGTCGCGCCGAGCGACCGGTCCGTTGTTCCGTCGGCGTCCTTCCACTGCCTATGGAATTCCCCGCAGGGAAGAAGTTTAGCGGGACCCTCGCAAGGGTGAATACCAATAACAGACACCAGACATCCGATTGCTTCAAGGGAGGGAGCACATCGCGCCCGGGGCAGGTGGAATGGTCCCGGCGGCAGCCCCGGTTGCTTTGCACAAACCTCTTTTATTGTTTTCTTTCAAGCGGGCGGGGGAGCACAAGGGAGGTAGCAGAATTTTACCTTATATGGAAGAAATCATAAACAAAGAACAAAGTATGTGATAGTTTGCAAGCTTGCAAGTATACTTATCATACTTAGCTAACGTGTCCTGGGACAGAGAATACCAACAGTCATTGTTTCGCGATCGTACTGAAACATTTTGCGGTTGGCTAAAACAGGGTCATCAGATATGTGCAAATATCCTTGTGTCCGTGTTTGGCAATGTCTGCTTAATGGTGGAATAGCTACAATGGGGCAACTATTTTTTAATCAATTACCTCCAATAGGTTAACTTGTAGAATGTGTCCAAAAACCCACGGCTCCCATGGGATTGCCATTTGAGAAAGTTGTGGCCATTTCAGTGCTACCACGCTGCAATAGTCAGCTGCAGTTATGTGATCATCATTTCCAATGCTCCCTGCCAGCTTCCTAGAAAGGAAAGTCAATGGGGAAGCCAGCAGTAAGTCAGAAGTCATTCCCACTCCCACTGCTTTGTTTACTCACCCACGGTCATCCTGTTTCTCTGTTTACACAAATATCCCTGAAATGATAGACAGACTATTGCTTCTCTAAAAAGAGAACAGAATAGGTCTAAATTTGGTGCGATGGGAAACCCCAGTGAACCCCCCTTCCGCAAATAAAAATAGAAAGTGGACTGAATTTGGCTAAAAGTTGCACGGAAAAAAATTCCCACAATGCCCCCCCTCCCCCCCCGATGGTTGTAACTTAGTTTTTCAACAATGGAAACTGGCACTTTTATTATATGGGCACCTATTATAAACAAATGACAATAGAAATACCCTGTTTCTCCAACAATACGGCCTCCCCCAATAGGAAGTCCCAGCATGTTTTATAGACATGAAATGAAATCAAGCCCCTCCCCCAAATTAAGGCCTATATTAAAACATGCGAAATGGGGGGGAAATGGCGGTGGGGCTTGCTGTTAGGAAGTACTTTGGTTGTACACCCGGATATGGTGCTGCCTGTGTTGACCCCGATACGAAGTGCCCCACCAATGCCAAGGTCAACATCCAAGCTGTTGCTGCTCACCAGCCCAAAGATGCAAGGGCGGGGGGAATTAAATCACCCCTGAAAAGACAGCCTAGCCATTTTTTCGGGGCTCAAAAAAAAAAAAAAAAGACCTGGCCTTATTATATGAGAAACACGGTACATCATGCTGAATAAATTCATTCCAGAGGAAGAGATGCTGATTTAGACTCATCAACTGCTGGGTGAACATTGTGATGCCATGATTAGGGCAGAGGATAATGATTTTCAAATTTACCCAAGGAAAAGCCACTGGCTGTTGAACTCACTGAGATACATTTCTAGAATTGCAGAAATTTTTCACCAACGTTCTTCACAGACAAGGCTTCATCTCTGCTTTTCACTTTATCATTTCTCCAAATTGAGCATTAATGAATACATTCCTTTTCATCAGCTGAACGTAATTAATGGATGTTGGAAGATCACAGATTGCATAGTTGCCAGCTACCCAAGTACAGTCCAGTGGTGGGATTCAAATTTTTTTACTACCAGTTCTGTGGGCGTGGCTTAGTGGGCATGGCAGGGGAAGGATACTGTAAAATCCCCATTCCCTCCCCACTCCTGGGGGAAGGTTACTGCAAAATCCCCATTCCCTCCCCACCCCGCTAACCTGCTTTCCAGCTCTGTTCTCCTGTGCAGGGCAACAAAAGAAGACCCAGCCAATCAGCTGGGACTCAGGAGTCAGAGAAGAGATGGGGGCGGGGCCAGTCAGAGGTGGTATTTGCCGGTTCTCTGAACTACTCAAAATTTCCGCTACCGGTTTTCCAGAACTGGTCAGAACCTGCTGAATACCACTCTGGTACAGTCATAGTTTTGGCAGCTGACTCAGCCTGAAAAAGATTCTCTGGAAAAATGTTGGACTTCTGCTTTGATGTCCTTTGGACATTGGACTGGCTGCAACAGTAGTTTCATAGCAGCAGGAGGAACAGGGGGAAACACACTCCTTCTTTAAGGAAATAATTCTAATAATTGTACATACAAAAACCATTGACAAGAGTTTGAATTCTAAGTGTTGATTAGCTCTTAATATAATGACAAACAAATATTTGGAATTTCTGCAGAGGTTTTCCGCTCCCCCATTTGTTTTCAATTGCAGAAATGCTCTTTATGGCGAGTGTCAGCTTCCCTAAATTTGGTAGGCAGCCTCTCTACTCATTACTTGGATATTTGTGGGATTTCAGCTTGGGGAAGATTTTTTTTTTTTCCTCCCACATTTGTCAACCACTGTTTCAGTCTAGTTACAGATGCCTTGCTTTGGGGAGTTTGGGGAGAGAGAATCTGTGTGGCAGACAGTGGGAGCACAAATGAACAAACGTGCTTGACAGTTTGTTGAACGGTTTCAATGGCTCATTAAAACAAGCAAATGAACTCCCATTTATTTGAACTTTTGAAAAATGCTTTACTGGCTGATATGAGAACTGAAATGAGGTCTAAATTCAAAAACAATACAGGAGGCGGGTCAAGCTTGCATGTCTAGTAGAAAGTAGATCTTACTTGGTTCATTGTTGCAAGGTAGTAACACTTCAGCCTAAGAGATTTGGGTGATTTGGCACAGCAGTAGGCTAGCCCCAGATTTAAAACTGAAACAACAAGTCTGACTCACAGACGAACTCAATACAGAAGCCTGATGATGGCAGATGAGATTCTGCTGAATCTCATCTGCCATCATCAGGCTTCTGTATAGTGTTCATCTGTGGGTCAGGCTTTTATAGTGGTTTCAGATTTAAATTTGGGGCAGCCTATTGCTGTGCCAGAATGGTTTTTTCTTCACCCTGATTGGTTGGGAGTCTTGGTCTGTGTTTATTGGTCTTGGAGTTTGCTGTGTTCTGCTTGATTGGTGTTTCTAATATCTCCTGTCTGTTTTTTGGCTCTTTTTTGTCTCTTGATTGGCTGGCAACATTAGTGCAGCTTGGCTCCGGGTAAATGGACGGCTATCATTAGTTAGGAAGCTAGGTTTCATCTGGGCGCCTGGTTGGGGTGTGTTTGAGCTGGAGGTATCAGGGGGGATCTGTCTGTGCCCAGGTGTTTGCCTGGCTAGTGGTGTGGAGATTGTTTTGTTTGTGAGTGCAGGCTTCCAAATGATAGACAGTCTGGTGGAATCATCTCTTTTCCATAGAGCTGTCTCGAGCGTCCAGGTTGGGAGGAGCTCCAGTCTCGGCTCTTACAGGCTGAGCTTGAAATTGAGGAACGCCCCTCACCATCACGTGGTCCTCGGGCGCTCCCCAGTTTTTTGCTCAGCCTCGTGGCAGACAGGCTGTTTTTCTCTTGCTCCGGTCATTCAGCATTCTAGGCCTTCTTCTCATCGCTTTCTACGTGGATCACCAGCAGGCAGCGCAGGAACTCAGGTTTGAACTCCCCAGGGAGTGTTTTTAATATTCGAACCGTTTCCTTAAGGGGAGAAAACGAGCGCTTCGAGCGCTGCCCCCCCCGCTTCGTTTGCCGCCTAATCGCTCCGCGCGAGGCCGCTTCGTTTCTGCCTGCCTCTACTCGCTTTAGCTGCCGTTCCCCCCCCGCGAACGCCATCTAGCCCAGGGAACGCTTCCCTGGTTCTCCCAAAGGGTCTATTTCTCCTTTTTTCCCTGGGAGTTTACCGCCGCTGGGGCTGCCTCCGTTGCTTGCGGCCTCCATCTTGGGCCCCCTGTGGCGTCCGCCATCTTGGGTGTGCCCTGGAACGGCCGCCATCTTGTGAGTGGCCGCATGGCCGTCCGCCATTGAGGCCCTTTTACAGGCCGCAGCCTTAACTGATCATTAGGAAGCCTGGGAGTCTCAGCCTGCCTTTCATTCTACTGACAGGCCTCCTGCAGAAATAGGGCCTGTTGGCCCTGCAGCCTTTTCCCCAGCAGGCGAGGTAGCAGCTCTGCCCCCCCCCACCCCTTCCCCGGTCCGTCCGGCAGGGGTAGCTGCCTGGCGTTCACCTTTTGGCTGATTGGTCTCTGGGCTAGGCCCTGGTTCGTACCAAACCTCTTTTTTTTTTTTAAACAGAAAATTTTTTTTGACTAAAAGGGGGGCGCGGAACGTGCGCTGGGATTCCCGGCCTCCACGTAGGCCGCATCCAGACCTGGTTACAGCTTACATTATTTCCTTCTGCCTGCGGCCCCAGGGTCATTGGCTCTTGTCAGAGGCCTACCAGTAGGCCGCATTGTTCCCCTGACTCCTGGGCAGCTCCTGGGACTGCTCAAATACCTTGCAATCCTGCCTTGGTCTCTGGCTCATACTCTCTCCCCAACAAAGGAGTTAGTTGCTTGCCATGTCCCTTCCCCAGTTCGCCCGGCAGGGACAGCTTGGCGTTTATTCTGGCTGACTGGCTCCCGGGCTAGGCCCTACTTCCCAACACGTTGCAGAACAACTCTGTTGCCTTGACAAAAAGGGGGTGCGATACGAGCACTTGGAGTTCCAGCCTCTGCTTAGGCCGTACCCAGACCCGCTAACCGTCTCGCATTAACCAAAAAATTTTTTTCCCTTTTTTCTCTCCTCTCCAGATGGCAGACGACAATACCTCTCGTGGCACTTCTCTGAAGGCCAAGGCTAAATCCCACCACCTGCGCAAACAGGCACAGGAACCATCCAAAGCTTCCCAAAGGGATGCCCTCAGGCGACACAGGGCCCTCGAAAGGGAGATTGACAGACGCTCTCATGAGTCAAGCTCTGTGTCCCGGGACCCTTCCGCTCCATCAACCTCCACCCATCCTCCTCTCCCCTCCTCTCCTGCTTCTGCTTCTTCCTCACAGCCTGGACAGGCCCCTGAGGTCACCTTGCCCACCACTGCTGTAGATCCGCACCCGGAGGAGTTTCACCCACCCCCCATGGTGGAAATACCCGAAAACCTGATGCAGGCTATGGAGCTGGCCATCCGGCAAAGGGTAGCGCAACAGATGCAGCAGTTGGCCGGTCTGGCTCCTCGGCCTGCGGCCCCCGAGGCCCTAGGATCAGCGGCCTCGCATGGTCAGGCAACTCCCCAAGGGGACTTAACCTTACCTTTGGAGATGGAGGGGATGGAGGCCCAAGAACCCGGGGACCCTACCCTCTTTGGGGACGAGCAGGACCTCGACATGGGGTCCCTCATAGGCAGCGAACTCTTTTCGGGAACAGGCCCTCTAGAGGGGGACATGTCGGAGGACGAGGGCCTCTCTCCAGGCCAGCCCGCGTTTTTAGGGCTCTTTAAACCGCACCTATTTAGGTCCCTCCTGTTCAAAGCCAGGACTACCTCGGGCCTGAACCCCCCTCCCCCACCCAACCCAGCGGCGGCAGGGGTTCCTCCCGACTCTCTTTTCTCTCAGCCCGTGGTGGAAACTGAGGTGATCCCTGTCCCGCCCATATTCTCAGACATGGTCTCTAGGCAGTTGGCCTCCTCGGGGCCCCCTCCTCCCCCCAATGCCCAGGACAAGCGGTTTTTTAACCTGGAACCGCAGTTCTCCACCTTGCTCGATCCCCTCCCCGTGGACGAGCCTGTGGTAGGCCTGGCTTCCCGCTCTACTCCCAGCGACTCACTCGAGGCTCTCCAGCCCGAGGACAAACGAGCTGAACTGGCCCTGTGCCGCGCTCACCTCTCTGATGCCTGGGCAGTCAGGGCTTCCATAGCCGCGTCTTTTTTCACCAGGTCTTCCATCAAGTGGCTCCAGCAGCTCAAGCAGCATGTTCCCTCAGCCAATCTCAGGGCGCACCAGGACATTGCCAAGATCCTGGCCGCGGCCGAGTTTTCGGCAGACACCACCTTCCAGGCGGCAAAGTTTTCCACCAGGGCCATTTCGTCCCAGGTCACCGCCCGCCGTCTACTCTGGCTCCGCCACTGGCAAGCGGACGTTAAAAACAAGGCTAAGCTAGCATCAGCCCCCATCTCTGGGGGGAAGCTATTTGGACCGGTTCTCGACCCATTCCTGGCCGAGACCCGGAACAAGCGCAAGTACCTCCCTTCCCTTTCTAGGAGGTCTGACTTCAGAGGTTCCTCTCCCTCTCCTCGCCAGGGTTCTTCCCGTTCCTCCTCCTTTTCCAGATACTACCGATCCTCTCCCTACAGATCTCCCTACCGATCGGAGCCGGATGGGTCCAGAGGTAACTCTTCCAGGAAGCCCTCCCGGGGATCCGGGAGAGGCTCGTTCCGTCGTTCCCAATAATGCAGTCGTCCCCAGGCGCTTGCTTTAAAAAAAAAAAAAAGGAGAGAGGAAGGAGTGCGAGAAGGCCAATCTCTACTCCGACCCTTAACCCCTGCTTGCAACAGGCTCCTACCCCAGGAGCACTCTTGTCCTCCTCACCCTGCCCTGGGCAACTGGTCGGCAACACATCTACTTTTATCCCTAGACAAGGCAGCCCTCGGCCAGCTGGGTCCTTGAGCAAAGTCGTCCGCCTCGCCGTTGGGTGGAACCGAATCTGGCTCCCCCCAGGACAGGCCGCTGTTTGGGAACTCGCTACGTCCAGGCAATTGGTTCCCCGGGGCCTTCCTGATCCTAGCAGAGGGGCCCCTCCTTCTCTCCCGGGTCATGGAGGTAGTCCATTGCCGTGTTCCCCCGGTCTCTAGTTTTAGGGCTCCTCTGCGCCTCCCCTCCACCTCTCTGTCCTAGGGTTCTCCCAGGGGAATTCCCAACACGGGTCGATCTTCCCAGTCTCTTGAATCACGGTTCCAGTACACATCTGTTGGCCTCCTTGGCGGGACTGCCTTCTGGACAGCTCCGCCTCCTCTTTAGGCCCCCTTGTTGAGACATTCCAATCTCCAGGGGGTTCTCCTGTTGGGCATGCCTTCCAGCGGGTCATCAGGGTTCCAGGAGAGATTCTATACCAGACGGGGGCCCACCCGCAGGACTAGCCAAGCTTTGGTATGTCCCAACCTGGACGCTCGAGACAGCTCTATGGAAAAGGGGCGTTGGTTCTTACCTGATACGCTTCTTTTCATGGAGCTGTCGAGAGCGTCCAGCCCCACCCGTAGGCCGTCTGGTGGGAAACCTTGCTGTTCGACCGAGCAATCTAATATATTTTTTTCCTGAGTGTGATGAGAACAGGACCTTCCTTCTCGTCTGCGCAAAAACCTGGGGAGCGCCCGAGGACCACGTGATGGTGAGGGGCGTTCCTCAATTTCAAGCTCAGCCTGTGAGAGCCGAGACTGGAGCTCCTCCCAACCTGGACGCTCTTGACAGCTCCATGAAAAGAAGCGTATCAGGTAAGAACCAACGCCCCTTCTATTCATGCTTTCTGGTCTTTTTTCAATCTCCATGGCTTCTCGGATGATTCTGTGGCTGGGGTTTTCTATAGTGGCTAGAGTTTTGGTGCCATTGAAGTTGATGCTATGACCTGTGGCTTCCATGTGTTGGACTAGTGAGGAAGTGTGTTCCAGCTTTTTGACTGCATTTTCGTGTTCATCCAGGCGGGTACTTATTCTTCTATTGGTCTGTCCAATGTATGTGGCTGGGCATGATGCACAGGGGACTTTGTATATGCCTTGGTTTTCCAGGTCAATTTTATCTTTGGGGTTTCTAAGGATGGCTGCTATTTTTCTGTCTGTTTTGAAGGCAGTCTTGATGTGATGTCTGTGTAGTATCTTACTAATTTTGTCTGTAGTACCTCTTATGTAGGGCAGGACAGCTGTTCCATAGGTCTGTTCATCTTCTGGGTCTCTATTATGTCTCAGTGTGTTTTTGTGGATCAAGCCGGTGATTTTGCTTTTGTGGAAGCCGTTGGCTGTCAGTACCTTAGTCAGGGTGCATAGTTCAGTCTTAATGTGTGTCTTGTCTGCCAGGCGTTTGGTTCTAGTAATTAGTGTTTTAGCCACGGAGTTTATCTGTGCTGGGTGGTGGTGGGATTGGGCGTTGAGGTAGCAGTTAGTGTGTGTTTTCTTCTGGTATACGTTGTGTCCTAGTGTGCCATCTGTTTTTTTGTAGATTAGTACATTTAGGAATGGTAGTTGTTTGTTTGTTTCTGTTTCCATGGTGAACTTGATTTTGGGGTGTGTGCTGTTTAGGTGTGTTAGGAAATTGTTTAGGTTTTCTTTTCCATGGGGCCAAATCACAAAAGTGTCATCGATGTATCTTAACCATAGTTTGGGTTTGTGGATGGCATTGGCCAGGGCTCTGGATTCGAATTCTTCCATGAACAGGTTTGCAATGACGGGTGACAGTGGTGATCCCATAGGGGCTCCTTCGATTTGTTTGTATCTTTGTCCTTTGTATATGAAATATGTGTTGGTTAAGCAGTGTTCTGTTAGTTCCATGAGGTGTTTGGCTGGTTGGTATTTATTTTTTGATGATTTCAAGGGTCTCTTTTATCGGGACTTGAGTGAATAGTGAAACCACGTTGAAACTTACAAGCAGATCTTCTTGCTCCACATGTAGATCTTTGATCATTTCCAAAAGTGGTATGAGTTTTGTACATGTGAAGCTGCTGTTTCAGCATGGGGCTGTAGCTGTTTGGCTAAGTATTTGGCTAGGTTTTGTAGTGGTGCTCCTCTGGAGCTGACTATGGGTCTGAGAGGTATGCCTTCTTTGTGTATTTTTGGGAGGCCGTATAGTTTGGGGCATCTGGAAGATTTTTCTCTTGGGATGATTGTCTGTTGGATCTCTTTGCTCATGTGGCTGGTTATAATTTTCTTCTTGGTTAATTTTTCCAGGTATGTGGTTGGGTCTGTGTTTATGGGTTTGTATGTGGAGTCTTGGAGTAGGTCTGTCAATTTTGTTTCATAGTCTTTTCTGTCCATTACTACTGTGGCATTCCCTTTGTCTGCTGGGAGTATGATTATGCTGTTATCTCTTTTCAGGGTTTGTAGTGCTTTAATTTCTTCTTTCTGCAAGTTGCTTTTGGGTGGCTTGCTTGTGCATAGGTTGTTGGTAACTTGGTGTCTTATTTTATCAGCTTCATCTGTATTTAATTTGGTTAGGCTGGATTCTACTGCACATATGATGGATTCTGTGGGGATTTTTTGGGGTGCTATAGCATAATTGAATCCTTTGGTTAGGACATCTGTTTCTGTTTTGGTGAGTTCTTTGTTAGAAACGTATACTAATTGCTTCAGGTGTTGTTGTGAGTTGTTGGGGGTTTTCTTGTCCTGTTCTAATTTCTTTAATTTTTTCAAGAGTTTATCATTTTTGTAAGTGCTTTCAGATTCAGCTCTCCAAGTTGTAAGTTGTTTAATCTTGTCCCAAAGTACAGGGTGGATTTTGCTGCTCAATTCCAGGTGTAGTGCTAGCAAGTCTTTGTTTAACTGATCTAATTGGAATCTCTTGCTGTGGAGCTCGTTCCTTAGTAGAACCATTTCAGTTCTTTTCAGGATACGTTTAGTGGCTGCTGTGCTTTGATGAAATGTTAATTTGAAGCAGGTTGGTGTGGTATTGTCTCTGCAGCTGCGTAGGAATTGTGTAGAAATTAAAACACTTACAAAAGCACTTAAAAAAATGATAAACTTTTGAAAAAATTAAAGAAATTAGAACAGGACAAGAAAACCCCCAACAACTCAAAGCAAACTCCAAGACCAATAAACACAAACCAAGACTCCCAACCAATCAGGATGAAGAAAAAACCATTCTGGCACAGCAATAGGCTGCCCCAAATTTAAATCTGAAACCACTATAAAAGCCTGACCTACAGATGAACACTATACAGAAGCCTGATGATGGCAGATGAGATTCTGCCGAAACGTTGCTACAACTTTAAAAGCACAACTACAATGACGTGGGAAAATACCCGAACAAAGCTGAATGCCACACACACACACACACACACACACACACACACACGTGTGTGTGTGTGTGTGTGTGTGTAGTTAATGCCTCATGGGAGATATAGTTCATATCATGTGGTCACATCTGTAATCCTGATTGACTGAAGTGACTTCTAGTTAGGTTGAGAGGAGTTTCAGTCATTCTTGCTTGGACCCCAGCATCATGCTGTATCATTTGCTGTATCATTATGGGATGAAGATCACCATCTTTTCACACTATGAAGACAACTATGCAAAGATTGGACATTTGATGAATCTCAACATAACTGTGAGTTATACCTTGTGGATGCCTGATACAGTTCAATAAAGAAACTTTGTGTGGAAGTCTTTGTAGTGTTTAACTCCTTATCTCAAGTATTTTGAGAAGATAAATCTTGCTTGAGACAAGACAATTATTAAAACCCTGCAACTGCACTTCCTTAAAAAAAGAAAGTGTAAAACGTTGTTGGCACTCCAGAAGGGAGTTTAGTGGAATGTACACATTATGGTGAGGTGTAAGGTTACCTATTTTTCTTCTTATCTCCTTAGCACATATTATTATCAGGTTCTTAAGCTTTGTTCCGTATTCCAAAGGGCAAAAAAACTATTGTATTCCAAAGGCATCAGAGTCAGAAACCTAAAAACAAACTCAACTCAAAAGACATCGATAATGAACATTTATTTGAACATTGGAAAAACATTTTACTGGTGTATAGTAAAATGAATCAAGTCGTTCAAAAATATAAAATATGAGAGGCAAATGATTGTTCTTTAGATAGTGCTATTTGTGTGATGGTTCCTTCACACATTTAAGTGAGTCACTGGAAATTGTACTCTCTATATTCAACTACTCCATTCCTTAATATATATTTTTAAAAAGGGCACTGCCAGAAATATGATGTACTGTATGCATGGTAACATGTGTACATCAATAACTTTATAAGGTCTAAAATTCATTCAGCAAGGAGGAATTGCCAGCAGTTGGCAGCATCCATATTTAATTAATAATAATAAAGTTGATAGCTATGTTAGTGGAGGCAGTTTTGATTCTTACTCATTCCAGTGTAAGAGACTTAAGTTCAATAGACTTTAGTTGTGTAATGTTGCATATCATGGTCAGTTGTGCAAGGGGATATATTAATTAGGACAAGGCAGTGCTGCTCATTTAATAAATACCGTGTTTTTCATATAATAAGGCCAGGTCTTATTTTTTTTGAGCCCCGAAAAAATGGCTAGGCTGTCTTTTCAGGGGTGACTTAATTCCCCTCCCCCCCTTGCATCTTCAGGCGGGCGGGCGGCGACGGCTTGGATGTTGACCTCGGCATTGGTGGGGCACTTTGTATCGGAGTCAACACAGGCAGCACCATATCCGGATGTGCAACAAAAGTACTTCCTAATGGCAAGCCCTCCCAACCATTCCCTCCCATTTATCATGTTTTAATATAGGCCTTAATTTGGGGGGGAGGGGCTTAATTTCATTTCATGCCTATAAAACATGCTGGGACTTCCTATTGGGGGAGGCCGTATTGTTGGAGAAACAGGGTAGCAATCGCACTTAGGACTTATATACCGCTCCATAGTGCTTTACAGGCCTCTCTAAGTGATTCCCAGAGTCAGCATATCACCCCCAACAATTTGTATCCTCATTTTACCGACCTTGGAAGGATGAAAGGCTGAGTCAATCCTGAGCCTGTCAGAATTGAATTTCAGGCAGTGGGCAGAGTTAGCTGACAATAGTCTACAATATTGCATTCTAACCACTGTGCCATCATGCTGGCACAAATATCCTACAGTAGACCACATATACAGGTGGTCCTTGACTTATGAACACAATTGAACCCAAAATATATCTTGCTAAGTGAGAAATTTGTTAAGTGAGTCTTGCCCCATTTTACAATTTTTCTTGCCAGATTTGTTAGGTGAATCCCTGCAGTTGTTAAATTAGTAACAAAGTTGTTCAGTGAATCTGGTTTCCACATTGACTTTTCTTGTCAGAAGCTCGCAAAAGGGGATCACATGACCCCAGGACCCCAAATATGGGTCAGTTGTTAAACATCCTAATGTAAATCACCTGTCCATGGGGATGTTGCAATGGTCATAAGTGTGAAAAATGGGCAAAAGTCACTTTTTTCATTACAGTTGTAACTTCATCACTAAATGAAGTGTTGTAAGCCAAGGATTACCTGCATTTGCTTTAAGAGGCCTATAGAATAGACTAGAACATTCTTTATTGGCCAAGTGTGATTGGACACACAAAGAATTTCTCTTGTTGCAAATGCTCTTAGTGTACATAAAAGAAAAGATGCATTCATCAAGAGTCAAGAATCACAAGATACTTTGTAAATAGTTGGACAGCATTGAGGGAATTATTTGTTTAGCAGAGTGATGGCTTTCGGGGGAAAAACTGTCCTTTTGTCTAGTTGTTCTGGTGTGCAGTGCTCTATCACGTCGTTTTGAGGGTAGGAGTTGAAACAGTTTATGTCCGGGATGTGAGGGGTCTGTAGATATTTTCACAGCCCTCTTTTTGACTCATGCAGTATACAGGTCCTCGACTGAAGGCAGGTGGGTAGTAATTGTTTTTTTTACAGTCCTAATTATCCTCTGAAGTCTGTGTCTGTCCTGCTGGGTTGCAGAACAAAACCAGACAGTGATAGAGGTGCAGATGATAGACTGTGAGTAAAGTATGCAGAATTGCTCATGGAAGGAACAGTGTGGATTAATATATTATGCAACTCCCATTGTACCTGTTGTTCCATTTCTTGTTCTTCCTTGCATGCCAAAGCATACAGTGTGGTGCAAATCAATTTTTCCTTTTACTTATGTGAATAAACTTTAAATCAAAGTGTTTTGATTACATATTTAGATCAAGGTAGGAACAGAAACAGTAAGAGTTCAATTACTAGCCTGGAGGATCAGTTTAATATGGAGGCTCAAACACCTTCCTGATTTCTTCTCACTTTTCAAAAGCGGTTTGGTGGTGGCTGTCTTTCTTTTCTGCCTTTCTTTCATAGAGAGAAAGAAAAGCAGGCATCAAAGTCCTTTTAATTAACACAGACATACAAACTTCACGAATTTAGCAGCAAAGAAAGCAGAAATTCTGGCTAATCTCCCTAAGAAGCTGCCTCAATAATCCCAGCTAAGAAATTGACAGATGCATGGCTCTAGCAAAGAAAGAAAAAAAGGGAATAGCTGCTGTTAGAATTGCTGGCTCTGTCATAAGGAAAGGCACTTGTTGGCAAGCTTTAAAAGATCAAATACACCCAGAAGTCTCCTGGAAATAAGCATTTCTTTTTGCGCTCTAATGTAATTAGCTACCACCCCCACAAAAACCCCTTTAATTAAAAAGAAATATTTCAGAAGCATGTTAGCAAGATGGCTCTCCTTACGCACCAATTGTCCCTATTTATCAGCTGCAAAACGTGCAACCTTTTGAGGGTGATGTTTGTGGGAGACACGGCTGAGACCTTACTCTGTTAAGATTTCCTTCGATTTCATTTTCTGGCTGATATCAAGCAATAGAGAAAACTCCCTGTGCCATTTGGTTGTCATTATCAGCTTTGGAAGCCATATTAGCACCAGAAGCTTCCACGCTGACACGTTCTTGAGCCTGGGAAGATGGGAGGGGGGAATTGCATGGAGCGTGTGTGTGGTAGACATAATAGCATTCTTCTTTAGAGTCAAGGTCATGTTGTTCCTGCACCTGGTTGAGGAGTAGTAGAGGGGACATCTCAAGTTGGGATGGATGGTGATTAGAAGCTTCCACGCTGCCACATTCTGGTGCCTGGGAAATTGGGAGGGAGGAATCTCATAGAGTGGAGGTAGTTAGTCATAACAACATTCTTAGTCTCAGTCAAGGACAAGTCAATTCTGCACCAAGAAAAGGTGTGGTTAGAAGAAGGTCTCCAGTTGGTACGGATGGTGATTGGACCATGTGATGGACTGATGGGTGCAGGGGAATGGGATTTTGGTTATCAATTACCAAAGGAAAACCAGATTCAGGTTTTCCCAGATGTGCCAATATGACAATTCTAATAAAATGAAACTTTGAGAAGATGTGTGATGACCCAGAGTGTAACACAAATGTAACAAAATCCAAAACATAAATAAATCTTAAGTTGTATTAACAGAGGTATACAGTCAAGATCAAGGAAAGTACTAATATTACTCTATAAAGCCTTAGTAAGAGCACACCTAGAGTACTGCATCCAGTTTTGGTCACCACATTATTAAAAAGATGTTGAGACTCAAGAAAAAGTACAGAGAAGAGCAACCAGGATGATTAGGGGACTGGAGGCTAAAACATACAAGGAACGGTTGCAGGAACTGGGCTTGGCTAGTCTAATGAAGAGAAGGACCAGGGGAGACATGCTAGCAGTCTTCCAATATTTGAGGGGCTGCCACTGGGAGGAAGGGGTCAAGCTATTTTCTAAAGCTCCTATAGGCCAGACAAGGAATAATGGATGGAAACTGAACAAGGAGAGATTTGACCTGGAAATAAGGAGAAACTTTCTGACAGTGAGAACAATCAACCAATGGAAGAGCTTGCCCTCGGAAGTTGTGGGATTGCCATCACTTGAGACTTTCAAGAAGAGATTGGACTGCCATTTGTCAGAAATGGTGTAGGGTCTCCCGCTTGGGCAGGGGGTTGGACTAGATGACCTACAAGGTCCCTTCCAACTCTGATTATCTGTTATCTGTTAAATGTCCTTTAATGCCACCAACTTGCCCCCACTGTTCAATAATTCTCAGTTGGAGATAAAACATATTCAAAAATAGTCTTTAAAAAGAAAGCAATACAGTCTGAACTAAATGAGCAGATAGAGGTGAAATAAAAATCTAAAACAAACTAAAATGAAGGAAATTACCAACTTCAAGGTGATAACAAGGCACAGTCTGTTGGAAGGACACCAACCAAAATAACTTCAGCCCAAAATAACACACACTTGACTTCTGGAAATGCTGTGTTTTAACTGTATCTCTTATATACTATTCTCCCCAGCTGCAACCAATGAGGGGGATCATGGCCGCTTCCTCTCTTGTAAGCCAAGTTGTTGCCTTCTCCATTCCTCCCTGCATGTCCTAGGATGAAGAGGGGATGGGCCTGGTTCTTCCTCTGGCTGCCCAGCTAGCCTCTGCCCTTCCCCAGCCTCCTCCCCAACCTCCGGAGCCACACTTCTACTCCCTGTCAGCTGTTCCTCCTCTCCCTCAGAGTCTGACTTTAACAAGGGCATGACAAGATATTTGTCTCAGAGTCTTTTGGGTTGGAGTGTGTTACTTGAAACGCAGACAATTCATAGCTAATCTACAGCATCTTCCAACTATAATTATGCTACAATAGCGGCAACGAGGACAGATTGGATGTTGCTTAGTCATGGCTGGGTGATGCTATGAAGATGCCACAGGTAGTCCTTGACTTACAACAGTTCATTTAGTGGCCAAAGTTACACAGGCAGTGAAAAAGGGGATTTACGACCATGTTTCACACTTATGACCCTTGTAACATGCTTGGGAGATCAAAATTCAGATGCTTGGCAACTGGTTCCTACTTATGACCCTTGCAGTGTCCCAAGGTCATGTGATTCTCTTGGCAATCTTTTCACAAGCAAAATCAATGGGGAAATCAGATTCACTTAATAGCCATGTTACTAACTTATCAACCCCAGTGATTCACTTAACAACTGTGGCAAGAAAGGCGGTAAATTGGGGCAAAGCCCACTTAACAAATGTCTCACTTGACAGAAATGTTGGGTTGCAAGGTGAGGTCTACCTTATAAGAGAGTTCTAGTCCTCAGTGAAATACTAGGAATTGTAGTTCAGTTGCACCTAGAGCGGATACAGAGTCTCAGTTTTGGTCTATCCCAACTCAAAGATTCCCAGTAGAGATCTAAGTTGTATCTGAGATGCCAAGGATTGATTTTAGGTCCTTTCTCCGATCACCTCACTCCCCCAGAACATACCTTTTTGAAAGTAGTTTATTAACAATGGATTCATTCACAAGGCTTTTTGAACCACACAAATCAAAGCCAAAAAGTGTACCTTTATCAAGTTAGAATCAAAATTAAACATAACACTACAACGGTTAAATCCATAGGGACATGTAAGTATAGAGGCACAGAATTCCACATTCAATGGACAAATATTAAAGCATCATTCTTCATCGGATTAAAGTGTCACTGCATTCCAGCATCACAGACTGATAGAACAGCCACATTTCAGTGGACTTTCGAGAAGTCAGAAGGAGCCATTCTGATGTTCAGGGGCAAACTGTTCCAGAGGAGAAGGCTGCAACTGAAAAGTTAAACTTCTGAGGTCCTTGCGGTTTCTGAAAGAAGAGTGCCAAAGTGAGTCCATCCTACTCAATCCTTTCATAAGGGCTGGTGTTACTAGGAGAGAATAATCCAGCAGATATTGAGGTCTTTAACTTTGATGGGCTTTAAAGATAACACCCACCACTTGGAATCCATATAGTAGCTAGCCTGTGCAAAGGTATGACATGGCTATATGCAATAGCACATTTTTAAGTACTTAAACTGTTGCATTCTGTGAATGAGGGATTGCTTCCCAAGGCTGGAAGGAAGCAGCCCCAAGCAGAACATCTCAATAATCTAGTTGAGAGGTGATAAGGCATTTGTGCCAACTAGCCATTAGGATCACTTGCCATTTTTTGACAGCCAAAGGGTGGGATCATGCGCCCCCATGGAAAACCTTGGATGCCTTGTGTCCTCATCACCAAGGTACATGTAAAGCAAGTATCTTGCAATGGCATTTGAAAGCCATCAATTATTCTGAAAGCACTGTCAGATTTGCTGTAAGAATAAACATCCCACTATGCTTACTTAAAGGCTGAAAAGCAGGGTAGGCACTTAAAAATAAATGGAAAGGAAATTATTACAGCTGCTTTATTAATAAATTGCTTTAGAAGCCAATTCAGGGCAGCCATTGTACTGTAAATGATGCAGACATTGCAAAAGAATGCCCGGATTTTCATTGGTTATAAACACTGGAGGGCATTATGTTTGGTGTTGTCTGTTTTTTCTACAAGAGACAGCAAATTATATATATATATATATATATATTTAAATTGCATATCAGAGACTGGTACAACATAAACTTAATTGAAGAATTCCAATCTTGTGTATCCGTACTGTATGCAAACGTGATGGAGAGATCCTAAAGAGACAATATTCCTTGATGGAAAAATAGATCTGTACACACCCATTGGAAGAACAATACATATTTGTTTCAAAACCAGACATTTGTTGATGCCCAAATACATATTAAGCAGATGCCTGTAGCCAAGGCATATTCAATTCCCAGCCTGGCCTCCACACCCTCATCTTCAAA
The DNA here is from genome assembly GCF_900518735.1 of Pseudonaja textilis. Next base: position 2,884,891 of record NW_020769368.1, on the reverse strand, counting down.
ATTTGCAAAATCACACTGGTCTCCTGACAATACAAACCCCAACCCAAATAATTATCTTTCAATCAGCTCTTATGCCACAGAGCCATATATTGAGAAGTCAGTGCTTCCTACTTCCTACTCTGAATAATTTCTTACAATCTGTGTGTTTCTTCTCACTCTTTCCTTCTTGACTTCTCTTGGGGGGGGGGGCGGGGGAGGAGTTTTATCCTTCTAGCTCTCTTTCACTTGCCAAGTATATGATATACTCCATGCGCCTCCCCAAAATAATTAGTCTTTTCCTTTCTCCTTCGGACCTCAACCTCTTGAAGGGTCTTTGTGATGTTAAATTCCTACCATTTCATTCATGCCAACTCTCTAATACTTCCTGAACACCTCAACCAGTGGAATATCAACAACTTAATTGTCACATATACAATATAATAAATGCTACTTTTCCAGTACAATACCTGCAATTACTTAATTTTAGTTACGTTAACTTTTAAAAAATTATATCTAAGCACACCAATCTGATCACTATACACAAAGGAAATTGTGTTCTTTAAGACACCAAGTATTACCAGAGGACAAATTTTTATATAGCCTAATTTTAAAAGGAGTGTGTAAAACCACCGGAAATACAGATAGTAGAGCCAGTGTGGCCCTTTAAGAAAAAGGAGAAATGCAAAATTCCTGGGCTAGTGGTGCCTTCATTAGTATTCCATTGCTGACAGCAGCTAATACTTCCAGGCAAATGACCAGCACACAACACCAAGCCATATACTGTGTGATAAAATGCAGCCTTTTCTGTAGCTTCATAAGGCATCCTTCCTTGAAGAGTTTCTCCGATTGGTTTAGGTCACTATTGCAATCCAAGAAAGTCTCTTTGCAACAGCTTTTTGGAACAAGGATGTGTCCACTGTGGAGATATTTTGGGAGTCCTTCTGTCCAGTCAGTGTAATTGTAGATCCCACAACACTTCAATTGTTTGTGGACAGAATCCACAATCTCAGTGTTGCAATGATGTGGAAAACTCCAGTTGTATTGGTGAAAAATGTGATCCAGGCTGCTTTTCAGTTGGTAGCATGCTTTGGCTGAGTAGACTTGGGTCATGGCAACCGAGGAAGTTTCCAAGCAGAACAGGACCAGCAGCAAATACATTAGAATTCCTTGACTATAATGAGAACTTCTCACAGGGATAGAGACGGCCAACAACCCAGCTGGGAAAAGCAAAATAGCAGCCAGGATAGCCAGCCAGCCCGGCAGAATGAGGAATTGGTTTGGAAAGAAAACTCTATAGCTTTTATAGGTAAGAATCACAAATATTCCTCCAAACAGTAATAGCAGGGAAGCTCCCCAAAGAAAAAAACCAATGAAAGTCAGAATAACTTTAGGTAAGGCTCTGTCCCAGGGCTCAGTAGCCAGTACCAAAACAGGATTGAAATTGAGATTATGCCAAATCCTTCCAATTTTACAATATTTCATTATGCTCCTACGTACATTCTTCCTTTCCCTTTTCCTCTCTACCTCGCTCCCTCCTTCCAGAAATACCTCCATCTTTAAGCAGGTACAGATAAGATCCAAGCTAGATCCCCAATTGCTTGGAGACTATTGGTCTCTAGTTCTTTATAGTTTTGCAGGCCCCATCCTGCAAAACTTATGACCCAATGCTAATTAGAGAAACTGTTTGTTCATGCTTCACATAAAACATGCTTAATCCACTCAGTTTCTTGAATATATCCTAACTGTGGGTCTTTTATAAACCACATTAGCTGGGTTTACAAAGCCTTCTCATTTCCGTTTTCTCCTTTTTAATCCCCTTTGCCTTTCATTTAAGTGGTGAATTAAAGGGGAATAAACAATTTGGCACATAGCAAAAAAAGCCTAAGAATCCTAAGATATTTAGAGGAAGATGAAAACACATGTTGCAGTTATTGCCCTTTTGTTTTCAGGATACAACAAGGAACAACAAAATGAAAGTTGGATTTAAGAGATAGTTGTTTATTAGACACACTTGTAATTTTGGGTGAGCAGGTCTCCTGAAAAATACAGGATGTGTGACAGTCACTGTGAAAGTAGATTACTAAACATTCTGCAACCAGTTTGCCTTGTAAAATTGCCAGTGGATTAAACCAAACAAACAGACCTGCCTAACTCTTTTCTAATGCCTGGAACAGAAGCTGGCTTAGTGGGTGAGGATTATAACAGGGTAGATTTGTAAAATTATTGAATCATTGCACTAGCCTACTATGTTTTATGACCCCAGAATCAGTTTACAGTTCAGTCTGTTGCAAAAACTCAGAAACTTGAATTACATCTGCAAACTGTAGTTAAGTTTGTTAATGAATGCTGAGAAGGGTTAAGTTTGTGCAATTTTAAGGCAAGATCTCAGGCTGTTGATAGTTGGAATAGACTGGAAGCAGCTAGTTTATAGCTCATGCAGCTATATAATACCAACTGCGTTGTTATTATTTACTTTCTGGATTTATATGCCATCTTCCTGTTGGAATACTCATGATGCCTTGTAATTTAAAAATGTGCATGCTAAAATATAAAATCCCTTAACAAATACTAGAAAATTAAAATATGAACAATAACAAGATATCCCAGTAAGGAATATTTCAGCCAAATTTGAGTGGCATTTAATGGGTGGGGTAGTTCATTAAAAGAGCCTTGTTGGCAGAGTGGTTAGAGTGCAGTACGGCAGGCTACTTCTGCTGACTGCTGGCTACTTATCAGCTGCCTGCAATTTGGCAGTTCAAATCCCACCAGGCTCAAGATGGACTCAGCCTTTCATCCTTCCCGGGTGGGTAAAATGAGGACCCAGATTGTTGGAGGCAATTTGCTGACTCTGTAAAATCACTTAGAGAAGGTCGTAAAACACTATAAACTGGTATATAAGCAGAGGTGGTATTCAGCCAGTTCTGACAGGTCCTGGAGAACTGGTAGTGGAAATTTGGAGTAGTTTGGAGAACTGGTAAATACCACCTCCGGTTGGCCTTGCCCCATCTATTCGCTGCTTCCTGAGTCCCAGCTGATCGGCTGGGTCTTCTTTTGTTGCCCTGCACAGGAGAACAGAGCTGGGAAGCAGGTTAGTGGGGAAGGAATGGGTTCTTGCAGTAACCTTTCCCAAGGAGTGGGGTAGGAATGGAGATTTTACAATATTCTTCCCTTGCCATGCCCACCAAGCCACACCACGCCCTCCAAGCCATGTCCACAGAACCACCATTGTATATAAGTCTAAGTGCTATTGCTTTTGCTAATTCAATAAGTACATTCAGCATCTGAATTTTCTGCATGAAGATAAAATTTTAACAGCAAACATCATATCTGTTAGTCTCCCAAAGTCATTTAAATTGCATCTCCATAAATTCTAACTAAAAATATGCAATAATGAATTCAAATATACTTTTTCTTTTGAAAACTGGCTTGAAAAGGAGGGTACTTCCTAGGGCAGGGCTGTCAAACTCTCGGCCCACGGCCTGGAGGCTTCACACACTGGCCACACCCACATCCGGTTTAGCAAAAGGGGAAAAATGTCCCAATACATCACATGATGCTGTTGTGACGACAGGAGTTTGACACCCCTGTCCTAGGGCTACCAGATATCAGCTGCAAAAACAGAGATGACCTCTAGAGGGCAGCATATAAGATATTGTTGCTATCTAACAACCACCACAGTTTTTCAAACCAGACTTGGTGTCCCTTTTCTTCCTGGTAAAATGGAAGATCTGAACTGATGCGGTTTTTGCATTCAACATGCTGTCAGTGTCAACGATTGTAGGAATAAAACAGTTTCTGTTATCCAAGTTGAAGACTTTTCTTGAGTAATAAGCCTCACGGTTGTAATATTTTAAAGATAAATGTATTAAAAGAAACAAAAGGAGCATCTATAACTCTACCACTTCCTCAGCATAAATTGTTTCCAAATATAAAATATCCGTATGGTCGTCTTGCATTCCTTGAAGTCCTGAACTTAAGCCTTAAAATCTTCCTTTCCTTATAGCATTGATAAAATCGCATTGGAAAGAAGGATATAGGAAATTTCCCTTTTCTTTTAGTTTCCCCTGTAGTTTATGATTCTTGTTTATCTTATAGTTTTGATTTTGATTTGGGTCCGTTTCCCCTCCCCCCTCTTTTAACCAATCTTTGCTGTATCAGGAAAAGAACAAGTACTAGGAAGAAAGAATCTATCACTAGCTTCAATCAGAATAAAGCTGGAAGGGACCTTGGAGGTCTTCTAGTCCAACCCCCCCATTCAAGCAGGAGATTCCATACCATTTCAGACAAGTGACTGTCCAGTCTCTTCTTAAAAATCTCCAGTGACAAAACACCCACAACTTCTGGAGGCAAGCTGTTCCATTGGTTCATTGTTCTTACTGTTAGGAAGTTTCTCCTTAATTCCAAGTTGCTTCTCTCCTTAACTAGTTTCCATCCATTGTTTCTCGTCCTGCCTTCTGGTGCTTTGGAAAATGACCGCCCCCCCTTCTTTGTGGCAGCCCTTCGGATACTGGAATTCTGCTATCATGTCACTCCTCATACTTCTTTCCCCCAGACTAGCCATACTTAACAGAGGTGATATTCAATAGGTTCTGACCAGTAGCAGAAAATTTGAGTAGTTTGGAGAACCGGCAAATCCCACCTCTGACTGTCCCCGCCCCCATCTATTCTCTGCCTCCCATTGAGTCCCAGCTGATTGGCTGGGTCTTCTTTCGTTGCCCTGCACAGGAGAACGGAGCTGGAAAGCAGGTTAGCGGGGTGGGGAGGGAATGGAGGTTTTGCAGTAACTTTCCCCTGCCATCCCCACCAAGCCACATCCATAGAACCGGTAGTAAAAAAAAAATTGAATCCCACCAATGATACTTAATCCATTTTAGTAGTTCTTTTTGGCCCTTTTCCTGAATTCTTAACATATTTTTGTAATGTGGTGACCAAACCTGGACGCAGTGTTCCAGGTATGGTCTTACTAAGGATTTACAAAGTAGTACTAAGATTATTTTGATTCTGTGCTTCTGTTTATGTAACCAAGGATTGTATTAGCTTTTTTTTTGCTGCTGCTGCACACTGCTGACTCACGTTTAAGTGATTGTCTACCAGGACTCCAAAGTCCCTCTCACTGTTACGGTTTTTGAGCCAGGTTTCGCCTAATCTGTACTTGTTCCTTTGATTTTTTCCTGCCTAAATGTAAAAGCTTTTCTCTGCATGTCCTCAACCTGTTTGTGATCATAGGTTAGGTATATATTAAGAAGAAAAACAATCAGGCTTCTTATGTTTTCATTCACTGAAACAGAACCACTAAGCTGCGAGTCAGAAACAGGTAGAAAAAGAGCCCCAGGTTAATTGGCAAGTCTTCTCTTTGGGGAAATAATTAGATTGTGTCTATTTTCCCCATTTCTCTCTCCTCATAAAACTTAATGAGATATTAACATTTGAGTTACAGCTCTCTTTATAGTTTATTCTACAAGTTTTAAAAGGCATTTGATGACTAAGGCAGACTCCAGAGACATTTTACAGCCCCTCACATATCTTCTGGTGGGGACTGCGCTGCTTTTCTCTTTCTGAAGAGCACAGGATAATTCTGGGACATTATCAAGGTTGCCTGTCTTCCTAAACATTTTCCTGATACATAATTCATTCAGTTCGGATTCTTTGCACCTTGTGTGAAACCAAGAGCTGGGGTGAGAGGAGGATATTATATTGTGCTTTTTCACTGAAAGAGTGAGAAGGAAAGAATCCTGAAGATCCAACAGAACCTACTAATATATCTTGAAGTGATCACAAAATTGGTTTCCGTTTAAGGAATTCTGGAGATCCACTTGTGTGAACCATCACAGTTTTCTTCTTTCTTCTGTCATGTACCACCGTCCTTATCCAGTCAAGTTCTCAATTCTTAAAGATGCTTCATTAAAATTGTACTCCAGTAATTCAAGTCCCTGAACTACCATTCTTTAGGGCAGGGATGCTAAACCTCTGCATCTGCCTGCATTGACTGCAGCTCCTGAAATTCATAATTGGTGGCCATTCGATTGGGAGTGGTAAGAACTTGCATCTAGTAATCTTTGAGAGACCAACTTTAGAGGAAGGAGCACAGGAAAATGGCTGTGCTATGTGTGTTTTGAATTCAGATCTTAAGATCAGCTTTTAGACATGGTAGCAAAGGTGTCTTGCTATTCCTGAGAATAGCAAGGAATAGCAAGTCCTTTGTCAAAATAAATAATACTGGACTAAATGGAAGAAAATAATTGAATTGAATATACAGCAGTTTTCTTTATTCCGGTGGTCACAATAATCTAATTTCAGATGAAGTAGGCCCTGTATCACAAAGTGTATCACAAAGAGAGGGTAAACAAGGCCTTTCCTCTTCCTTTCTCTTTTCTCTGTGCTGCTTTTTATTAATGATATTAGTTCTCCCTTCATCTACTTCCTAAGGAAAAACAGTATTCTCTTCAGCCTCCCTCCCATTTATTTATTTAAAATACTTCTTTGTAATTATTTTTGTACTTTCTTTGGATTAATTGTATGCATTTTGTTGTATTAATATTGTTGTGAGCTGCCCAGAATTGGTTGGAGTCAAGTAGCATCCTAATTGAACCAATCAGTCAAATAATTTATATGGCCACCTATCTAACCAATGAAACTCAAGGTGCATCATGAGGCCACCAAGCACAGAAATGTAAGGTTTTTTAATTGGAATACGTTAGCTTCCACAATCAACTTTGCCTGCCCTTTTGGAGTGTAAGCATTTTTCTGTAGATACTTTAAACAGGCCTGGTTCTGCTTGCCCAAATATGCTCTGATAAAATAGGCCCTGGGAAATGAACAGGAGGATTCCATATTGTTTTTGACAAGTCTTTTAGTGTGTAAAGAAATATATTGATTCATGTTTACAGTAAGGGCATTCCATCAGGCAGGCAGAAAGAAAAGAGAGGTAGAGGCATCATCAGTTCTGTAGAGAAGTCAATACACCCAGCTTCTGACTCTAAGAACTGTCATTTGGCGATAAATGTTCCATCAGAACTAAGAAAAGAAGGAAGCAACCGGAAGCAGGAATGTGCCATCTCTACTGAGAGTCTTGTAACTTTCAGTTCCTTCAAAATTATAATGATTCAGTTACAGGCCTTTGCATCTAATAAAACAGAAAAACATAAAGCATACAATCATAGTGAAGGACAAAACAACAACAACAATACAACACAACAACATCTATGGGGATACAATAACATTTTATTCGAACACGTTTTGCTACGTGCTCAAGTTATTACGGTTTAAAAATAAATAATTGTCACAAGGCAAGATTTAATATCTGGATATCTATATATTTTTTTTTTAACTCTCCATCTATTACTTGGAAATTGGTTGAGCATAGAAATGAATTCTCCATGCCGTTCTTATTCTTAAGATGTGAATCCCTCAATTTTATGGTCCCAATTACTCA
>NW_020769368.1:2857108-2877380 GCF_900518735.1 Pseudonaja textilis | reverse complement strand
TATATGCGTAAAACACACAAACACTTGTATGAGAGCTTCCATTTTGCTTAAAGTGATGAAAAATATTTCACAACAATAAATAAAGCCCTAGGGATACCCTATAATTTGTACACAGTTGTACTGTATTTGGAAGTATATATTGGAGACATATATTTTGAATGGCTTGATTACAATTTAAAACAGGAGAGAGTAAGCAAATCTAATACAGAGTTTTCAGCAGTAGTATTGATTGGTGATGGTGAAGTGATGCTTGGCATAGGGGTGTTATTAGCAATTCACTTCTTACATTGTGGATATTTGGAGGACATAGAGACCAGTAGAAATAATGTGAGAGAAGTATTGCTACTTTGATTAATATTCTTGTTTGCAAATGTAATTGTGAACCAACCACAGTTCAATGTTGTAAGAACAACCTCAGATGTTCTTTCATTTCAATTTTCAGTGATCCTAATAGCAGCTATGATAATTGAAATAAAGAGGGATACTGATGGGTATGAATTAACAAAAGAATATGGCTGTTTCTCTGAGCTATACTTGTAACAAACCACACTCTATTTGGCTTTGAATGGCTGGGATAGCATATTATATTGTGCCATCATGTGCTTTAATGTGGTACATGAACACAGCCTTTGTGGTCTGCAATCTACAGTTCTGAATTAACATTACATGGGAACATTGTGATTTATTAAAACAAGGATGAGTTTTGGCCAATCTGCAAATCCAATTAATGAGAAAGTAGGTAGTTTAAAATGGAAGTGGAATTTTTCAATTCTTTTCTTGTGCTTACACTGACGGAGAAGAGTGAATATGTGTAATTCAGACAGATGAAGAATGCAGTCATAATTCTATACAATTGAATCAAGGAAAGTGTGATGACCCAGAGTATAACACAAATGTAACAAAATCCAAAACATAAATAAATGTCCTTTAATGCCTCCAGCTTGGCACCACTGTTCAATAATTCTCAGTTGGAGATAAAACATACTCAAAAATAGTCTTGAAAAGAAAGCAATGCAGGCCGAATTTAATGAGCAGATAGAGGTAAAAATAAAAATCAAACAAACTACAATGATGAAATTTCCACAATGGAACAGGAGAAGTATTTACCAAATTCAAGGAGATAACAAGGCACAGTCTGTTGGAAAGACACCAACCAAGATAACTTCAGACCAAAATAAAACACAGGTATGTAGGTCCAAACTCTTATACAGTTCTCACCCCTGCAGCCCATGATGAGGATCAAGGCCCTCTTCTCCTGAGTAGACCATGTCTCTCCCTTATCCTCTCCTCCCTGTGTGCCCTAGGATGGATAGGGGATGGGCCTGGTCCTCCTCTGACTGCTCAGCTGGCCTCTGCCCTTCCCCAGCCTCCTCCACCACCTCTGGAGCCACACTTCCACTCTCTGTCAGCTGTTCCTCCTCTCCCTTAGAGTCAGTCTCCACCAGGGGCATGACAGAAAGTGGTTTCTGCTGCAGTGTGCATGCCAGAAAATTAGAGTTGCTGCATTGCCACAAAGGGTACAAATTCTGAATGCTGTTAACTCTTATCTAGTACCAATTTTGTGTTGAACTTTAGTTCACTAGATTGTTCTGGATAGGCTTGAATAAATTTTCTATGGTCCTGATTCTTTGACAGGTTTTAATCCGCATTGAGCTACAATCCATCTTGTTTTGTGCATCCTGCCTTATTGGAGTAGTCGGTGCTACATATGATATCTTAAACTCATAAATAAAGGCAGAATATCAGGGGTGGGATTCTACCAGTTCGCACCTATGCGCTAGAACCGGTTGTTAACAGTCTAAGCAGTTCAGAGAAATGGTTGTTAGAAGAAATTACTGGCCTAATCCTATAATGAAGGCAGGAAGGAAACATTCTGGTGTTGCTTACAGAAACTGCCTCTCCATTAACCTTTATTACATGCTTGGCAGGACTAGGCTTCGTGCCTCAGGAACTTCTCTGGAGTTTTTCCCCCCTCCTTTGCTGGTACTTTGCTTGTGTGCAGTGAGCATTCAAAGTTACAATAGCACTGAAAAAAGTGACTTATGACCATTTTTCATACTTACTACTGTTGCAGCATCCCCACAGTCATGAGAGGCCAGGGGAGCAGATGTATGCCTGGATGTAATATTGAGTTGGCCACGCCCAGCCAATAACATGACCACCAAGCCACATCCACCTGGTCACATGACCACAAAGCCACACCCACCAACTAAGCTATGCCCACAGAATCGGTTGTTAAAAAATTTGAATCCCACCCCTTCAGAATATACATTTCCCAAAACTTTTTTAAAATGCTTTTTTGTACGAAGTTAGAATATCAAATATGGGAAGAAATATTTTGGGGGATAGCCCCCAAGTTATGCCTGAGTCTAGTTCTATTAAACAAAGTTTCACCTTCTATTCTATCTTTGGTTTGTGTTTCTGAAGTAATGTTGATTTTCCTGTCATTCTCGTCAGAGCTATTTTTGTCATACGCTAAGGTTTTATAGTCCTAGTTTATTGAATTTGATTGGGAGAGAGGGGAACCTAGGCGAAACATTAAATCAGAATAGTCTCACAATTTCTTTTCCTGTGGCAGATCATTTGAACATGATTAATGTTGTCCTGTTTTCTCTAAGTTTGTTTCTGCATATGAAATGATGGCTGAAATTCAAATGGAAATGTAATCATTAATATTGCTTAGATGAAATATTTAGTGATATATTGCTGAAAGCACAATGCTTCAAGTTAATAAAACAGCTAGCATGGTGAGGTGGGTTTTTTTTTTTTGCATTTACTTTTATACCAATTTAAGATAAAGTGTGAAATGTTTGATGGGAGACAGACGATCAAATACTTCATTAACATAAACTGGATTTGCTTTAGAGCTTCCTTCGCCTTATTTTATTCATAAGAAGAAAGCTATTTTAAATGACATCTGGACCGATTCCACATGTCATTTCTGAGCACTACTGGAGAATGTTGACATAACTTTGAAGGCAATCAATCGGGCATTTGAAAACTATATATCTATATGTTATCTAATAATCACTTGACAAAATAAATAAAAAATAAATATGTTTATATATGTATGTATGGTATGCCTATATTTATACATACATATACCAAATATACATCTTCAGATAACAAAAAGACCCACTAATTCTTCCTTCCTTCCTTCCTTCCTTCTTTCCTTCCTTCCTTCCTTCCTTCCTTCCTTCCTTCCTTCCTTCCTTCCTCTTTCCCTCCTTCCCTCTCTTTCCCCCCCCTCTTCTTATGAAGAAACAGGCATCTAATTCATAAAAGTAGAGCTTCACTAGCTACCCTAACACAAACTCATTTTCAAAGATACAGGACAATTTTTATAAACTATAATAGTTTACATTTCTCATCTGAGAATTCTGTTTAGCATTCATTTAAGTGGAAATATCCATTGAAAGCAATAAAAATTAGCCATACCCATCATTGGCAACATGATTTGAGCCTCTAAGAGTCTCTTAATTAGAACAGCAATCCTTCCATTGATGTAGTAGCTTCAGGTGGCATTAGGAACAATTCTAATCGACTATGTGAAGCCAATGTTTCATGAGAATTTATGTAACAAATGAAATTTGGTTGTGGTGCCAAATTAGAGCGGTGGTAATACAGCCTATCCTTTATTATTATGTTGGAAAGGAACACAGAGAAAAAAATAGGGTTTAATAGAAGCAGGTAATACGGTTGCCTGACATACCCACAAATAATACATAAGTTAAACATTTTGTTTCTATTTCTTTACAACTCCTGACAAAAAATGGCCTGGCGATATTCAAATTATACACACAAGAGAACAGGCTTACACGGGAGGGGAAGGCATTACAACTCGATCTATTTATGCATATGAACAAATATGACCATAACTGCTCAGTGTGTTTTAACAACTATATAGAATAGAACTGTGCTGTGGGGAGCTTACAATTAATATTCCTTATTCTTGGAGAATTGATGACAGGAAGAAAATAGATTGAAAAAGGTAGATGCAAAAGTAACATTAGATAAATATGAGAAGCTGCATATCCTTAAATAATTTATTTTCATGCAAAAAGTATATAAGCTGTTAAAATGTAGCTTTTCATATCCAAAAGTAGATTTTTGAGGGGTAAAAAAAGAATAGATTGTATTATAATGCTGATGGTTTATATAAAGTTTCTGTTTAAGGGAATGCTAGAAAGGACCCATTTTAGAACAATGCTGATGTTTTGTTTGACATTATCAACATTTCAGCCAGATTTTATTTTTCTGATAAAGAAGCAAGGAGAGTAGCATTTTGGAACTGTTGAATATAAAAATTAATTTACAGGCGTTTTGTAAAAAATATAATTTTTTGTGATCACTATTAGCCTTATAGTCTCTTTGTATCTTAAAGCATAACACTTCAAAAAAGCAAGCACTGTAAAATAGATATTTCTTAAAATGTTTCCTCCTTTAGGAAAGTGCCAGGCAAAATAATCATTTTATTATAAATCTAGAGAATGAATTACTGTAATCAATGTTAAAGGCCATTTAAAAAAAGGCACACCCCTTTGCTCAAGAATAATCTGCAAAGCAGATTTGTTTACCCGCAGGTAAACAAAAACATATATTGAATATATAATGTGAAGATTGCTTCCTGGTTCATGCGATGGAGGTATCTAGGAAGGTGGGAAATTTGTGACCAAGATCTGGCTTCAATTAATAATTTCTGCTAGCTTCTTAATGGTAAATCTTTAATTACAGTAGTACAACTCTAGAGAAGCTCATAATCACAGTGGGTAAAAGCAGGAAGGCAAATGAGCAAAAAATCCCAGTGAAACCATGGCATGTCTGATAATACAGTAAAGATATTTTTCCTCTCCCCTGCTGTATGGCAAATGAATGCTTCCTTCATGTGAAATAAAAAGAGAAATTTTCTCTTCCAAATTGTCAGGAAGGAGGCAGTCTTACAATGGGTTCCGTAGAGGCCAGGGACTGATAGAGTAGGTTTAGACACGAGCAATTCGTTCCAGTAGGAGCTCAAGTCCAAAATATTTTGTATCAGAATAAAGCTGGAAGGGACCTTGGAGGTCTTCTAGACCAACTCATGCTTGAGCAGGAGATCCTATACCATTTCAGACAAATGGCTGTCCAGTCTCTTCTTAAAAACACCCAGTGATCAAGCACACACAATGTCTGAAGGCAAGCTGTTCCCCTGGCTAATTGTTCCCACGGTTTGGAAGTTTCTCCTTAATTCCAGGTTGTTTCTCTCCTTAATTAGTTTCCATCCATTGTTTCTTATCCTGCCCTCTGGTGTTTTGGAAAATAAGTTGACACCTACCCACCCACCCCCGTTCTTGGGGCAGTCCTTCAGATACTAGAACACTGCTATCATGTCACTCCCTGTCCTTCTTTTCTCTAGACTAGCCATACCCAAATCCTCAATCGTTCTTCATAGGTTTCAGTTTCCAAGCCTTTAATCATCATAGCTGTTCTTCTCTGCACTCTTTACAAAGACTCAACGCCCTTTTTTTTGTAAATTGCTGACCAAAACTGGATGCAGTATTCCAGGTGTGGTCTTACTAAGGTTTTATAAAGCAGTATGAATACTTCACATCAGTGGTGGGATTCCATTTTTTTTACTATCGGTTCTGTGGGTGTGGATTGTTGGGTGTTGCAGGGGAAGGATACTGTAAAATATCCAATCAGAGGTGGTATTTGCCGGTACTCAAAAATTTCTGCTACCGGTTCTCCAGAACTGGTCAGAACCTGCTGAATACCACCTCTGCTTTACATGTATTTGAGCCAAATGAAATTTAAGGAGGAGGAAGAACCACCTGCTCTAGACTCTTTTTCCAAAGTTTGCCTCAACAGAGGGATATGCTTTGATCTTGTACGCCTGATAAAAATGGAAGAAGGAATCTAAATGGCCACTGGTACCTTTTGGAAATGGAAACATTCATTCAAATTGCCCAGAAATAGAGCTTCTCCTATCATTCTGAGCTGCAACCCTCATTGGCATAGGCAGCATCTGAGAGTAGAAATATTCAGCTTCTAGAAAAGTCAGAAGAAGACCATTTTTATTCTGTTTTCTTCAACATTTTGGAAAACTGGATGTGTGCAGAGACTCCTTGACGTACGACTGCAGTTGAGCCCAACATTTCTGTGGCTAGTTGGAACATTTGTTAAGTGGATTTTGCCCCTTTTTACGGTGCCATTTTACAAGCTTTCTTGCCAAGTTAAGTGTTAAGTGAATCACTGCAGTTGTTTAAGCTAGTAACCCAGTTGTTAACTGAACCTGGCTTCCCTATTGACTTTGTTTGTCAGAAAGCCGCAAAAATGATGATATGGACACTGCTATCGTCATAAATATGAGTCAGTTGCCAAGCATCTGAATTTTGATCACATGACCATGGGGATGCCACAATGGACATGAGTGTGAAATATGGTAATAAGTCACTATTTTTCCCAGTGCTGTTGCAACCTCAAACAGTCACTAAGTGAATTGTTGTAAGTTGAAGACTACCTGTATTTGATATAGCCTGCCTATTTCTAGGTTCTGTGGTTTCTTTTCCAGGGAATGAAAAGTTTTAGAGAGGGAAAGATGACTCCTGTTCTCTGTGAAATGAAAGAAAACTGTTTTTGAGATAGATAGATATACCTAATCTTAAGATCACCATCCTTGTTAAATATACATGGATTATTTTATATCGTACCTCAGAGATTTGCCTTGCAGAGGTAATTGCTACCCAAGATATAACTTTAAATGATAACGTCCGTAGGGAAATCTAACATAAAATGCAAATCGAAGCTTCATAGTAGCTTTCAAAACCACAAGGATGTGTGTATGTGTGTGTGTGTGTGTGTGTATTATCTTGACATCTTGACATCCAGGAATTTTGTCAACTATAGATCAATTTCAAACACTACTTTTCTGGGAAGATGGACAAAAACAGACCACTCAATTATAAGTGGATACTTTGTGCTATAGAGTAGTCTGTCTGCCAGCAGTTGCTAGTTTGTTTAGTTTGAGTTATCACACTATCCAGGACACACCACAAAGAGGTGAACTAGTTTCAAACTTCACAAAAAATGGTGCCAGGCTTTGAACTACCACATTGACAATTGATAATCCTGAATAGGATTCGCACCTCTGCCAGGACTCTCTATATAAATGGTGCATAGTATCCTCCCCTCAGCGAGACGGTGGGGTCCCACATCAAACCGTAGCGCGTATTGTGACTGTATGTAAGCTGAGGGCATATAGTGTTCCGGTATATGATTTTTAAAAAGTAAATAATGCTGCCCTTCAGTGGTTAGATGGCCTAGACCAGGGTTGTCAAATTCAAGGCTGGATCTGGCCCGCGGGGTTGTCCTAGTAAATGTAAGGCGCCGATCTGCTTCACTTTGGCCCAGTCTATTCACATCACTTCGGCCAGGTCTACCCAATGTGAAGAGGAAGCATGACAGCAGTTTGGGGATTGGTGTCAAGCTGGCCATGCCCACCAGGTCAGCCACACCCAGTGAGTGGCTTCAAGCTGGCCAGGCCCACCCAGTCAGCCATCTCGCCCAGCCCCCGAGGTCAACCACAGCTCTGATGTGGCCCTCAATGAAATTGAGTTTGTATTTGAACATAGATTGTATGAGTTTGTATTTTAACATTTATATTTTATTGTGTTTTATCAATCTAGATAAAATGTTAATATATAGTGCTGGTCCATGTATGATTCCATATGCTAAATAAATAAATACTTTGTGCTACCACTACAATAATTAGTTTTTTTTTTTAAAAAAACAGAAAACTCTCTGGGAATGGAGCCCATACTCTTAAATAGAATTCTGAAATGATACTGATGACTTTTGGTAAATTAGGCATAAATATAGGCCTCTCTCAGACCTACAAAGACCAAAGAATTGATTGGTGGAAAGCAGAGGTGATATTCAGCAGGTTCTGCCCAGTTGTGGAGAACCGGTAGTGGAAATTTTGAGTAGTTCAGAGAACCAGCAAATACCACCTCTGACTGGAGATTTTACAGTATCCTTCCCCTGCCACATCCACCAAGCCATGCCCACAGAACCGGAAGTAAAAAAAATTTGAATCCCACCACTGGAAAGCTACCTTGATTGTAACTGAAATTCTTGAATGTCTTTCAAATCCAGGCTTGATCTCTCATCCTCCCTCTCACTGTCTCTCTCTTTCCTTTGAATCACAAAAAAACATTCTTGTTGAGACTAACACTATTTCTGACTTTGAATTGGATGACTTATGACTTTCAAAAGAGTTCTTGTTTTATTTGTAGGAGATACAGGAGGCATCTCAAGGTTTTCTGGCAAATGGTATGCAATAGCCCAAACATACTATATTCAATGCCAATTATTGTGATTTTGAAGTTAATATGGCAGGAAGAAAGGAAACCTTGTGGATGCTTCCTCCAGATAATCCTACCAGAACAAAACTGCTTTAGAGGATGCCAAGATGCGAAGCTTAGGATAATATTTGCTTTTAGGCCCAGGCAGCTTGGGAACTCTGAAATCTCTGAGGGGGCTGAAGACTGAGTAAAAAATCCTATTGGGATGAAAGGAAAGAACAGAGCATTTAAATGTTGTCTTTTTTCTGTAGGATGTCTGCCTGCCAATGAAGAAGTAGAAGAAATATTTAGTTACTCTGGACTAAATTTGCTGTTGCTGAAAAGTCAACAGGGTAGCAACAATTTAAAACAAAACCTTATTCTTTTTAGTAAAACCAGGGGTGGGATGCTACTGGATTGGCCCGGTTCTATAGAACTGGTAGCTCTGAAGAGCAGCAGACACTGAACTGGTTCGGCGTCTGCTGCTCTGTTTGGCCCAGCCGCCCGCACGGGCTCTTGGTTGTCCTTTATTTCCTGCTTTTTCAACCTCAGCTGCTTTGCGTGGCATAGCTGAGGTTGAAAAAGCAGCAAAGAAGAGGATTTTCAAATGCTGCGCACCTGGCGCAGTGCTTGTCAGCTGTGCGGGTCGCACAGCTGAGGTTTCTGGGAAATGGTCTACACATGCAAACAAAATGCACTCTCACCAGGGGTGAGATTCTACCAGCCGGAGAACCGGCAAATCATGCCACTGGCTGGCTCCTCCCCTCTCCTCCCTGCCCGCTCACACCTTACCTGGTATGCGTGCCATCAAACTTGCTTGCTAAGTTACTATTTTTCCTTTTTTTTTCCCCCTGCCCATCAGCTGTTCTGCTGTGCCGGGAGATTTAGATTAGTTAGAAAGCAGGAAATCGTTGGATTTCTTGCTTTCTAGCTAATTTAAAAGCAGAGCTGAACCTTCCTTAGGACTGAAGCGTCTATTTTTCAGTGCAGACTCAGGTAGCTGATTGATAGATCTCTGAATGATTCTGTGATTCTGTGAGCAACTCAATCTGCCTGCCTGGTTTGCCTGATTTTGGGTAAAAGTTGCTCTTTTTTTAATAAAAAAATTCAATATTTACATAAATATTTATAATATTTACATACAAGCCTTGCACAGCCAGTCACATGACCACCAAACCATGCCGAGTCAGCAAGCCACGGCCATCCAGTCACATGACCACCAAGCCACACCCACAGAATAAGCCCACACCCACAGAACTGGTTAAGAAATTTGAATCCCATCCCTGAGTAAAACCATAATTAGGAGAGATAGTATTTAAATTCTTACTGTTTAATAGGTTGAAACCACTGGAGCTCAGGGAAAAAAATTCCTCTAAAGTTTTTTTTTTTTTCATGGATTTTGAATTTGGCTGTTTCTTCCTTGTGTCACTCAGAAAGTATAATTAAAATTACTAAAAGAAAGATGTATATTTTTCAATTGTATTTTGATTGTGGACTTCTTTGAGATTAGGCCAATCTGGTACTGTACTACAGTTTTTCTTTGCTTTTCTCGGACAACCAAGAAAGCTATCACCTTGAAGAAAGGCAAGATAAAAAGAGATAATGCAGCATCTGGAATGAAAGTTCCCAAGTACATTGTAACTGAACGTTCTTTACTGGAACCGTTATTTGAATGCAAAATTGGGAAATGTTTAGGCTGAGTTTAGAAGGAGCTTGATGATTCTCCGTGTAGACCTTCAGAGGACTTTACAATCCTGGAAAGGTAACAATTGATAGTAGTCTTAGACGAAATGGAATTTGACTTTTTATTATATGTTTTGAGAAAGGAGGTGGAGAATTAAAATTGGAGAGGAACTCTGATGTACAGTATTATTTTATTTTTCTTGGCCAGAGGAATTTTGAGGACAGGGAAGCCTTCTTGAAATTCCTACAATAAGAACCTTCTTTAATTTTGGGTCAAAAACAATCCCACAAATACATTTTTAGATAAGAAGACAGGTAGGCTGGAAAAGGAATAGAGTTTACGTATTTGAGAGACTAAGCCTCAGCTAACTGATTTAGATTCTGATTTAGCTTTGATTGGTGATTCAAGATTTAAAGAGGGCCTGATTCAATTCATGTTTGCAATATGGGAGTTTATGGTGAACTAATTTCAAGTGAGCTGCATTGCAATCAGTTCACAAAACAGTCTGGTTATAAAAGTCAAAATGCCTACACTTGCGTTTTTTCCTGTCAGAATAAAATGGAAAAGCAAGAATGGTAGACTTTGCAGAGTTTAACCTTGACCATTTGTGGCTTATTACCTTCAATAGTTTTTATTGTTATTTTTGATCCTTTCAAGTCAGTATCAACTCCTGGTAACTACCTGGACAATCTTACAGGGTTTTGACAAAATTTCAGAGGTGGGTTGCCGTTACCTGCTTTTCTACGGCTGAGAGAAAAAGGGAGAGACTGACCCAAAGTAATCCAACTGGCTTAATGCCATAAGTGGGATTAGAACTCAAAATTTCCAGGCTTCTATCCATAACCAGTACACCAAATTTATTTAAAGGTTTTGCCATAATAAAAAAATTGAAATAAAAATATTGCCCAGCTTTCTTCCAATAATGGGGAGATAGTTTATTATTATTTTCTTGCATAGAGGTTAGCTTTACGAACCTGATTTTACTTCCAGGTCTAGTCAAGAGATCACAGATTCTCCTGGCATGTACTCTGTAGTTCTCTCTGCCCATCTTGACTTCAAGTCCATATATCCTTAGTGGCATTTTTGAAGATTTTGAAGATCCATTTATTTAATAAAAAAGATTGATTGGTGGAAGCGGCTGTTTGGAGATCCTGTGGATGCCAATTGCATGACTGTTTATTGTAAATTGCACTGGCAAAGGTAGGTGGCAAGTAGGTTCAGGCTTTTATACTTCTACAATATTTTCAATCTGACTGTAACTATTACGATGTATATTGATTTTATGTTTGTGTAATTTTAACTGTTATTTGTATTTGTTAAGTTTTACAGTGGTTGGATTGTGCCTGGGTGGGGGAGTGTGTTATCAATATAATTTTTGTTTGTATTAACTAGGCTCAACCATGCTTAGACTCTTAGCCCAATAGAATAGAATAGAATAGAATAGAATAGAATAGAATAGAATAGAATAGAATAGAATAGAATTCTTTATTGGCCAAGTGTGGTTGGACACACAAGGAATTTGTCTTGGTGCAAATACTCTCAGTATACATAAAAGAAAAGATACATTCCTCAAGAATCATAAGGTACAACACTTAATGATAGTCACAGGGTACAATAAGCAATCAAATCATACTAGGAAACAGTCAATATAGATAGCAAGCAAGGTGTTGGCAGAAACTTTGCTTCCTTTTAATGTGCTTACTTCATCCTTTTCCCCAATGATTGTATTTTCAAGTAGTCATTCGGATCAGGAAAGATTTGGGTGATCGATAGTATTGGTTACATAGGCAGATAACTTATCTGGTATAAGAGAAGAACGTTTAAGAGTTTTTGCAGGAGGCAGATGGAACTTAAAGCAGAAGTGCTAAAGTACAGTGGTTAAAAAATAATATGAAGACTTCTGACCCTGAGAAATCTGTGAAAGTGTTTCTTCTCTATTTTCCACAACAATATTTCAGAATGTCACTTTTACAGTTTTTCTTCTTTTATGTATTCACCGAAAATATAATCGTAATCAGAAAATGTGAACCATAACACTCCTTAAAGTGCAGGCAGGTGTGAGACAAAACAGGCTCAGAGATATTTTAATTGTAAATATGATATATAACCTTGCCTTTAGCAAAATAGTAGACAGCATGATACAAACATTAGCAAAGGATTCCAACAACAGATGGTCTGCCTTGTTGCTATAGAAAGCTTGAATTTCCAGGAAACAAAACTTACAACTGAAAAGGGATTCTAGTATGTGTTTTCTTCACACAACTTTACCATTCAATTTGTAAAGCTCGCCTTAGGGATTTAGGCCCTGACTCCCATGGAAGGGAATGAGGATTGAAATCCTTAATTGGCTGATTTGCTATTTCAGGATGGATCAACACACATTTAGGCAGAAAGGTGAGATCAATACTGCAATGTTGTATTTAATTCAATGGAATCTGAATTTAGTAAGCATGAAAATAGAGATAAGTTGTAATATAAATTTATCCTAGTGACTGAAGCCCTATGAACTCTTATTTGTAAGTTTCCCCTGTGCATAATACTACTTGCTTCCAAGTAAATACATAACACTATGTTGTAGAGCTGTGACACATAGTGGTCACTTTTAAAACTTAGCCTGCAGTAACCATGATTAAATTCAGACTTTACACATTGTTTGGCTCTAATAGGTAATTTACTTAGTAATATGTCTCACAAGATTCAGCAAGATGTATTTCTGAGTATATCTGTATAGCACTAGATTTTTAAGTCTGATTCACATTTCAGGGTAAGAGAAAATACACTTTGTAAACTTGTTACCAATTCTTATGGATTAGTGTCTTCAGCAAACCTCATCTGTATGACATATGGAGCTTCTGTGGCGTAATGATTAGAGTGCAGTACTGCAAACTACTTCTGCAATCAGCTGCCTACAACTTGGCAGTGCAAATCCCACCAGGTTCCAGGTTGACTCAGGCTTCCATCCTTCTGAGGTGGGTAAAATGAGGACCCAAATTGTTGGTGACTCTGTAAACCCCTTAGAGAGGGCTGTAAAGCACTATAAAGCGGTATATAAGTCTAAGTGCTATTGCTATGTTGCATGTCCCCAGAATAAAACGAAACAAAATTGTGAGCATTTTTTTTATTTCACTCCCATAGGGGTATTCAGTCTCATTAGCAAATTGAGAATGGAATGAAGAACATTGTAACCACAAGGTCTAAAATAGAAGATGCCTTTGAGTTGAGATTCATTGACAAGAAAATGCAACTGTTTTCTAGTTTCTTCGATTGATGGAAGGATTAAATCTATAGAACTATCAATCAAATACCATGTTACGTGATGAGGATATAGAAATAATGTATTTATTGTAGAAATAGTTTAACAAAAACAGTGTTTTCTAATATTGGTACTACATAGGGTATTGAAAAATCTAGACTACCATTCCAAGTTTACAACAATATCCAATGAAGTGCTAGAAATTTCTAACCTTTTTCTTAGTCATACTTGTTTTAATAGGTCATAGGCAATTTCATAATTTTTATCTTCCCCAAATACAATGTAAAAACAAAAGGTTCTTCCTTCCCAGGCTACATTTAGTAACTGCTTTAAGAAAATATAAGTGTTAATCTGTCTATATGAATTTTATCTTGTCTGACTGATTCTAAGAAGATCAGATTTGAGAAGGCCCTATGAATAGTTCAATAGAACATGTAAATCAGAGACAGTATTCAGCAGGTTCTGATCAGTTCTGGAGAACCAGTTGCAGAAATTTTGAGTAGTTTGGAGAACCGGCAAATCCCACCTCTGACTGGAGATTTTACAGTGATCCTTCCCCTGCCATGCCTCCCACACCATGCTCACAGAACCGGTAGTAACAAAATTTGAATCCCACCATTGATGTAAATATGTTATCAAAGAACAAATTGTGTGGTTGTATCTTTATCTTTTAATTCTACAGTATAATTTGTTTGGCTGATTTTATTCAAGTTGTGAGCTGCCCAGAGGCTTTTAAGAAGACATTTGACAGTCACTTTTTGGAATGTTACAGGGCTTCTTGCTTGTGTAGTGGGTTGGACTAGAAGACCTTTGAGTTCCCTTCCAACTCTGTTATTCTGTTATTAAGAGTCAGGTGGCAAACAAGCTTAATAAATTATCAATTTATAAAATACTGTCAATAAGAATGCAATTCCACATACACCAATGAAGGAACAGTTCCCATTGAAATTATTTCCCCATGAACAAGTATAGAACCTGTGGTTATTGTTTCAACAATTCAAAAGCTTGGTAAACCCAACTGGGTTTACACATGAAATTAATCCCAAGGTTTTTAACTATACAGGTGTTCAATAAGCCATGAATGAGTTTACACATTCCATTATTTATAGACCATAATAACAATATATTATATTACTCCCCCCCAAAATAATAATAATTAATGCTATAGCATTCTGTGTGAATCTGGTTGGAATAAAAAGAAAACATAGATTTGAATTAGTCATTATCTTCCAAAATTAGTAGCAATACGGTAATAACCCAGAGTCTGAAATGTATCTAGGTCAATGTGCTTATGTATTAAAGGGGGGGGGGGAGGCTTCTGTATTTTTAATAACTCTGTGGAAAATGGAATTTCAGCAGATGCACTTTGCTATGTAAATTACTGCTCCGTGCAATTTTTAAAGGCACAGAAGCTCTGACCTTTAGTGTACCTGAGCTTAATGCCAAGTATAATTGTAAATGGTTGCTGTCTCTGAACATTTTGAATTTATATTATTATATATAAACTGGCCTTTTCAAAAAAAGGGAGGGAAAAAAACATGGACATCTCCTTGTTTTCCTCATTGTTAGGGGCATTTGACTAAACTTCATTACTAATGATAACAAGCCTGAGGACAGGTATTGGCAGTTGTTGACAATTATCTTATCTGACAAAGGTCATTCTCACCTTAGAATAATAGAAAAAGAAAGGGCCACTCAAGCCATCAAATCCAATTGCCTATTCAGAGCAGGAATCCTAATTGTTGGTTGTGCCTAGTTAATACAAACAAAAATTATGTTGATAACACACTCCCCCACCCAGGCACAATACAGATAGATAGCTAACTAGCTTCTCTCAGAATCCAGTCAATAAAGGGGAGTCCACCACATTTCTGAATAATGGAGCCTATAGTTGAGCTGCTCTTTCTATTAACAAAGATTACATAGGGACAAAAAAACCCACTTTCCAATATTTATGTTAGAATATGAATGAATTAGTATTTCTTTCATTCAAGATCATGATTTATGGCTAGGAGTGTGGTGGCTTATGTGGTTAGGATACCGGGTTGACAATCAGCAAGCTTGCTTTTGAGACCTGAGTGCTGCTCTATGAAAGGGTGAGTTCCCATCATTTGCTCCAGCTCCTGGCAACTTAGCAGTTCAGAAGTGTGCAATCGCAAGTAGATAGGTACCACTTCAATGGTCACATCAATTGGGACATGAAATGACCCCCACAACTGAACATCTCCTAGGCAACAGATACGTCAGTAGTTGATCCTTTCAACCCAGAAGTGCCTTAGGAGCTTCCAACATGGATGTGATGGTTTATGACTCCTTATAGTGAACTGTGAATTGTTTAACATACTATGATTTAACATATGTCAACCTAATCTATTGATGCTCTAGGTTAGTTATCTATACATTTTAGGTGGTAGATAGCAAAAGCACTTCGACTTATATACACTTCATATATAAGCACTCTCTAAGCAGTTTACAGAATTAGCATATAACTCCCAACAATCTCATTTTACCAACCTCGGAAGGATAAAAGACTGAGTCAACCTTGAGCACATCAGAATTGAACTCCTGGCAGTAGGCAGAGTCAGACTGCAATACTGCCTTCTAACCACTTGTTTTAGAAAATGATAAACACAGCACCTCTCTGCTATCAATTAAAGAAGTCACATTCTTTTTAAGCTTCCATATTTGTTGGAAAAAATATGCTGCAGCTGTAAATACCATCTTAATGAATTAATTTCTGAAACAAATTGTGTACACTTTCAGACTTACACACAACCTGAAGTTGCTCATTTGAGGTCTGAGACACCCCTTCATTTTTAAAAGATGCACAATGCTAGAACATAGCTCACCTTAAAGTATAAAATTACCTTGATAATTCTCAGGTGTTCAAAAGATTATGGACAAGGATTTAGGAGTTCTTTTGTTTTTTTTAATTTCAGTTTTATGTTTAACCAATGTTTTACACCCTTCCCCAAAAGCACTGTGACTGGAAATATAGCAGAACCCTTAAAGTTCCTTGCTTAAATATGAAATTGTCCTGAAACCATATTCCTACCCTCCGTTTCTCTCTTGGCTAGAATAGAAAAGCTTGAAAAAATGTAATATAAGTAAAATCTCAAGGTAATGGACTTATAAGGGGAGCAAGTTTCCCATTATTTCCATTTGTTTGTGAAACATAAAAGTAATAATTCCACCAATTTATTTCTTGTATAATAACATTATTATGTAAATAACTTAAGGTAAAATTAACCTAAGGCTTCATCCACTCTTCTTTAGATGCAATTATCTTGTCTCTTATTTCTGCAAGATGTTTGTAAGCTTGGTCTGCTGTATTCATAGTGCACCCACTAAAAGAAGGCTCCTTGGATAGGAATTTTACTATAAATTTAAAGACACAGAGAAAATAAATCTGGGTTTCCTAAAAGCTGCACAGTGAGTTTTTAGGAACATCCCATTTCAGTAAGAAGAGATTTAGAAGGATCTGTTTTGCTAGAGACAAGTCCACATCTCTTTGAAGAGGCTAATTGGAATCTCAATCACATGCTCAATACTTCTAATAAAAGATAGGAATACTGTTACTGGAAATACTAAATAAGTTATCCTTCACTCTGAAAAATCAATCTGAAAAGCAGATTGATTTGATGAGTATCCAACAGACATTTTGGCAAACGAGCTGACCTTTAAATTGAATCAGATCAACCCTATTATCGCATTTACATGAGACTTTCCTTCCAAGTACTTTTGCTCTGTCTTTTCAAGAGAAGATTCATATTGTTCCAAAATCCTGAAGCTATAGATTAATGCCAAACTGCCAATATTCATGTTGATGAATTTGATGGCAATGTTGTCTAAATATTATATAAGTAGTAAGAATGAACACTCTGATTTTGATTTTCCTGTAGGATTGTTGAGGCAAAAAAATAGATAGTTATTAGCGGGACTGTCATCACTTCAGGAGACGAATTGGAATTGTCAGGAGAATGGCACCAAAGGAATGTTAACAATAAAAGATAATATTTTACTTCAAGATTGAAATGAGGAGACCTTGGTGCTTTTCTTGATTGTTGTTTTTTTCCTCCTCCTCCTCCTCCTCCTCATCATCATCATCATCATCATCGTTGTTGTTTTTGAGACAAAGTAGTTTCTGGAGAACTTGCAGGTTGAACTTATTTACATTTCAAACTAGCACTGATGATATTACCTAGTTTGGCAATGAAATGCTTGCAAGAAAAAAACCAAACTCAAAGAGTGCCAAGGATGTCTAATTTCAATCCTGAACTACAAAATATTCTCCTTTATTGGTAACACTTCTTTGAGGTTGTTCCAGACAATTCCAATTGTTAAAATAAAAAAAGGAAAAAGAGTCAGGCCTTGAAGATGATTGTCTACACAAACCCAATCCTGTACTGTACTTTTAAAATATTTTTACAGAAATACTTGATTTTCTTTAAAGTTACTTTGTTAAACCAGGAGATAAACTGGGATTTGAAATTCCTCTAAGCAAGCAGGATAAGAAAACAGAGGTTATAGAAGAAGAAGGGAAGTCAAGAAGAGGGCAGAGTAATTTGGGAACACAGCTATTACTAACAATTTGATGACCCAATACTGGTAAAAACAGTCCAAAAAAAGACCTAAAAATGATGATGCCAGCCTGTCAAATCTAGGATATAGTTAAATAAAGTGTTTTTCTTTTCTTCATTCATATCACTTTAAAAGTTATTTTTGAAGATTTGTCATAAAAAAGAATATTTGTTTGGTTTTATTTTCTATACTTCTACTTTTCTTGCATCTTCAGTTTCACTACAGCAAGTAGAATCCAACTGGCTTCCATATTAATTTTGATATTAAATTGAAACTTTCTCCTATATTTTGAAGTCATCCTTTTTCTTAATCTAGATGAATTGAAATTACAGTTGCCAGACTTTAAACATATTAATCAGTGGTGCAATTCAACCAGTGTAACAACCGGTTCAGTGAGCGCGTGCTTTGCATGTGAGCACACCATTTAGAAAAGACAATTTTTAGCTATAATACTTACCTTCTGCTGCAGCCTCAGTGAGTAAAACAGCTGGTCCATGGCAAATTGCTCTGCCACGTGAATCAGCTGTGCTTAAAAACAAGGAAATAAAGCACAGGGAAAGGGCAAGAACAGGTGGGCAGGGCCAAATGATCTCTGCAACTACCGGTTCGCCTGAACCGGTCCAAATCGTTAGAATCCCACCCCTGATATTAAGACTTCTAGGACCTATAATTTTAACACATCTTGTCCAGGGTCAACCCCTCCAGTTATTATATACAGAAAGTCCTCACCATATGACCACAACTGGGCCCAAAATAACAATATGTAAGTTATTCAATGAGAAATTCGATACGTGAGTCTTGTCCCATTTTACAAGTTTTCTTGCTGCATTTGTTAAGTGAATCCCCGCTGTTGTTAAATTAGTAACACGGATGTTAAGTGAATCTGGTTTTCCCATTGACTTTGTTTGTCAGAAAGATGCAGAAGGTGATTTCATGACCCCAATAACTTGACACTGCAATGGTCATAAATGTGAGTCAGTTGTCAAGTATCCGAATGTAAATCATGTCACCATGGGGATGCTTCAATGGTGATAATTAACTTTTTTCATTGCTGTTGTAACTTCAAAAGGTCACTTAGTGAACTGATGTAAGTTGGGGACTAGCTGTACCACACTAGAAAACCAATGCTATTTAAGTCAGGACAAATTTTACCAAAAAGCAATAAAAGTAGAATCTTATAAGTTGGAATGTGCTTCCCTTTCCTTCTTCGTGTGAACTTGTCTGAGTCATTTACACACATTACTGTCATGCCCTTATTAGGGGGAGGAGGGGGAGATTGAGCAGCTGACGGGGAGTGGGAGTGTGGCTCAGGTGGCTATGGAAGAAATGGGGGAAGGGTACAGTCCGGCTGGGCATTCAGAGGAAGACCCAGAACCATCCCCTCTTCATCCTAGGGCACGCAGGGAGGAATGGAGAAGGGAGCAATGTGGCTTATGAGAGAGAAGAAGGCCCTGATCCCTTTCAATAGTTGCATCTGGGAGAACAGGATATAAGTGGGGCGTTTGCACATGGCTCCTTGCTGGAAGCAAAACGTGCATTATCTTGGTCAAGTCTTATCTGGGTTTGGGCATCCTCCCAACTGTGGGTGCTGTGTTATCCTTTGAAAGTCTGCAATTTATCATCCTGGCCTGCCGTGTTAATTACTTCAGTGTGGTTTGTGTTGGGTTTTTTATTTCTAATTATCTTTACTTTGGGTTTGGACTGCATTTCTGCCCTTCGTAGACTGTTTTTTTGAAGAGTTTGTTATCTAGCCAAGGATAATTGGACATTGGGGCCAAGTTGGAGGCCAAGGGAATTTATTCTACTTTTGTTATTTACTTATTTTTGTGTCACACCCCTGGTCATCACCCATTACATTCCTGGTCTGGACTCAGATCTCTTTTATCTCACAGTTGCCTGCTCCTCCTCTTGTTCCCACTTTCTTCTACGTTTAATCTGAGGACCGGCCTTCTACTACCCTTCTGGAAATATAGAAGTGCATCATGACATCCTCAGCCTGGCTGTACCCTGCTGGGAAGTTGACTAGAAAGTACCCACCTGCCTTGCTCCAAGCATGGCTGCCATGTTCACCCATTTCATTCCATTTTATACAAATGCTACCGCTCATATTAGCCAAAATAGGGAGTCCTCAGAGTTCATTTAGTGACTGTTCAAAGTTACAACATCACTGAAAAAGGTGACTTATGGCCATTTGTTTACACTTAACAACCCTTAAAGCATCATCATGGTCATGTGATCAAACTTTAGATGCTTGGCAATTGATTCATATTTATGACTCTGGGCGAATGTATCTTTTCTTTTATGTACACTGAGAGCATTTGCACCAAGACAAATTCCTTGTGTGTCCAATCACACTTGGCCAATAAAGAATTCTATTCTATTCTATTCTATTCTATTCTATTCTATTCTATTCTATTCTATTCTATTCTATTCTAT
>NW_020769368.1:2830437-2857098 GCF_900518735.1 Pseudonaja textilis | reverse complement strand
ATTCTATTCTATTCTATTCTATTCTATTCTATTCTATTCTATTCTATGTATACTGAGAGCATTTGCACCAAGACAAATTCCTTGTGTGTCCAATCACACTTGGCCAATAAAAGAATTCTAATTCTATTCTATTCTATGACAGTTGCAGTGTTCCCCTTTTGTGACCTACTGACAAGCAAAGGCAACGGGGAATTCAGATTCATTTAACAACCATGTTACTAACGGCAGTGATTCACTTAACCGCAGCAGCAAGAAATGTCATAAAATGTGTCAAAATTCACTTAACAAATGTCTAATTTAGCAACATAATTTTGGGGGTCAATTGTGGTCATATGTTGAGGACTACCTCTATGTACTTTGGCTGGCTGTCCCCCTGCCCAAATCTTTTTCTGCCTTTAAGGCTATTTTTTATTCATTGCTCTGGGCTATTTTTTTTTGGGGGGGGGGGACAGGACACTTTTGAAGCGGGATTATAGATTCATTTGTAGAATGGTGAAAAGCTGGGTACTCCTTCCTTCTTTGTTCACCTAAGGAATTGTGGTTTTCTTATTTATTAGCTGGGTGAACTTGATAATAGTTTGCCATGTGCTAGCCCAAGAATAATGTGTTGTCCATTTTTTAATCATCAATCCTTGAAAGGCTCACACATAGAAAGAGAAGCAATTGGTTCTTAATTTGCTGGCTTAATTTGTTGGCTTGGGTGAGATGGGAAAAGCGGTAGTGAAATCCAACATTTGGAGGACTTCTTAACCATTGTGTGGACAGAACTCATGGCCATCGCTCTGAGCAACATGGAAGAAAGGGTTAAAATCCAGGAATGGATTTCTTAAATAGACTCTCTCTCCAATAGAAGAGAAGAAGCCGGTGGATGTAATGTGGGAAAAGCTCTTAGGAAAGCTTTTAGAGCAGGGGGATAAAATTGAGGTATAAATTTAGATGTGCTGCTGTTGTAATGACATAAAGGTATTTCCTAAATACAGTTTAGTTTTATTTTCTTTCATATAAGCAGCAGCCTTGGGAATACTTCCTCATAAAAGACTGGACTCCTAACTGCCGTGCCTCTCACTCCATGCACTGTTTTTGCTGTACAATCTATCCAATAATTACCACAAGCACAAGCCGCAATATACCTACAAATCAGGGTTGAAAGCAGGTTCAGACTCTATTTTGATGTTCTGATCTGGGACAGAGCTAGATAGCAGGCACTGTTTGGTTATAATTATTGCTGATTAGAATGAGGCAGAACTAGGGAATGTAACAAGAGGAGAACATGTATATTAGAGAAGATTTTGTATACTGTGGGTTTTGCATTGTGATTTATGAACTGAAATAGGATCATATAACAATTGTCACTGCTGAATGATTTTCTGAATAGTTCTTTTTCTCACTGGGAAAGATTTGCAGCTCTGTAATGGAGCCCGTGCTTTAAGTAATTTCAAGGGTTGCATCTTCAGTTTTAAAAAGTAGGCAAAAGCCAAAGTTTTGTGAAAAATCTTAATCTACAAATTTGAGGGCTCTGTACTAGTCATAGTTGACAGTGGTATAAAATGTCTGTTTTTGATCTGGGTTCAGTCCAGATCTGAAAATCTTAGCTATTAAGAAAACCATCTCATCGAAATAATGCTTTCATTTACAACAGAAAAAAGAAACCAGAGTTGTTTGCTAAATTAGATAAGCTACTGGCTTAAGGCAAATATGAGATCTTTGTACACCAGGCAATCCAATTTTAAAACTCACCATCACAAAATCAACAAGAGCTCTGAGGGGAAAGGCAGTTTAGGAATAGGAAACATAATAAATATAAATAAATAAAAACTTAGAACAGCAACATTTAGCATTTATGTCTAATAGCATATCCAATAATATCTACCCCTCCGTGTCACGTTTCTATACTGAGTTAAGTATGATTCTTATTTCTCATCAATAACATGACTGTACTCAAGAGGGGATATTAGCATGTTTGAAAAATATCCCCAAGGTTGGTAGCATTATTTGCGCTCACCAAAAGAAATCTTTAACAGTGCATTGTGGTGATGGCAAAATACTCCAGTTGACCAGGTTTGGTGAGCATTTAATATGGAGTGATTAGAGGCATGGAAGAACCTGAAAAATCAGTTGACAGATGGCTACCAGATCTGGACTGCAAACATTTGCATAGTAAGAAAATGGTGGCAGAACAATTCATAAATGCCAAACGGAAGACAGTATTTGCAGTTCAGTGTTGAATTAGATGGGTAATGAAGCGCCTGCATGAAAACAACTAAGCTCAGAGAGCACCAAGGACCTTACAGTACAGAAAAAAAAAATCCATCTATTTACTGCTATCTAATGGTCCTCCAGAGCTTTGCTGCCAAGATTTGGGACAATGTTGTTGCTATGACGATGCCTTAAGAACATCCCACACGATATCATTTTGTGGAATTTTCCCCAGTGTATACCTTGCCATCAAGTGGTTTAAAAAACAAGTCCCTCTGGATTTTATTCTGCTAGTGGTTGCCAATTAGAGTGGACAGTACTCATTTCTGTTTCATGGCCATTGTGCCAGTGCTGTCCAAAGACATTTCCACCATCAAATGGTAGAGATTAAAATTAATTAAAGGAAATCGTTTTATTTCACTGATAAAACTTATCACGATATCTGTCTGCTCATTGTATTGGCAAACAGGATGCTGACAAAAAATGATCTGTTGGTTTAGACTGAATTGTACTTCCTTAAGTTTTTTTTTTCTTTACTAGCTCAGATTTCATTTTCAGTCTGCCTATATTCATACAGAAGACAGTCTGATTGATTCTAGTGGACATTGTGAGTAAGGAGAAAATTCCTTTCCTTTCTGAATCCCTGGCAAATTTTCCTCTGAACCCATGCCAATCATTCTTAACTCCATTTTAAGCTCAGAGTCAGGTGAAGAGTTAACACAGAAAAGCGTGTTTGGAAGAGAAGCAGTGAGGCTCCAGTGAACCCTTAAATTCAGGTTGCTTTGAATAACGAAAGCATTTTAGACAATGGGCTCTACTACTTACTACTCTGACATTATAATTTTTGTACCTTTAATGAGAAGCTAATAGATAATGTATGATGAGAATTAGATGTCTTGCCAAAAGCAGCAAAGTTTTAAAAGATGCTAGCAGAAGTGACCTCTGTGTGTGTGTGTGTGTGTGAGAGAGAGAGAGAGAGAGAGAGAGAGAGAGAGAGAGAATAAAAAAGAAAAGTAGTTTAAGTTTCCTATCTATGCTTTATTCAAAGCCTTGTATGCCAAGGATTAAAACAAGGCAAGCACCCATACTATTTTAGGTTAGTTAAAAAAAAGAGAGAGGAAACCAAAGATAGAGTGACAGTGGGTAAGATAGGAAAGGAAAGCTTGCAGTTTCCCACTTGCAAAGTTAATGTGCAAAACAGCAATTACTGTAGTTTGGTCATCATTGGGCAATTGCTCTTTCTCCAGCAAAGGATTTTGGACTTTTCGTTTGAATGCTGCATGCAGCTTGAAATAGATTGTTGGAATACAATCATCCCTAAACAGATCTCCTGAGCACAGAATCATTTACAGATTAAATTGATTGATTATGTACTTGATGAATACACTTTTTCTTTGGAACACAAAACTTTATGTACATCCTCCTCCAATTTTATCCTCATGGGATTCCTATGAGGTAGACTTTTATTTATTAGTTTGATTTATATCCAGTTTGTCCTCCAGGAGCTCAAGGCATGAATATCTCCTTTGCTGTTATCCTGCAGTCACATTTTATAATGTTGACTGCCTAGACAGAGACAGAGACAGAAACAGACAGACAGACAGACAAAAGGAGACAGACAGAGAGACAGAGGGGACAGAGGCAGAGACAGAGACAGACAGACAGACAAAAGGAGACAGACAGAGAGACAGAGAGGGACAGAGGCAGAGACAGAGACAGACAGACAGAAAGAGACAGACAGAGAGACAGAGAGGGACAGAGGCAGAGACAGAGACAGAGAAACAGACAGAGACAGACAGGATCAAAACTATCCATTCCACTTCCATGTCTGAAGTGAAATTGGATCATGGTCTCCCCGGGCCAAAACCAGCCCCTAACTACCATACTATTCATCACTTTCACCAGTTTTTTTTTTTTTTTGAGAACATAGAAATATGACAAGCTTCAATGTAAGAAACAAACCATTTCCTTCCTTTCCTCCAACTGCCTTCTTTTCTTCACTGATCAAATAGAGACTATAAACATGTAGCTCTTTTTAAATTCTCTAATATTCAACAAACTGTCTTTTCCCTCAGTAATGTTTCTTTCTGCCCTTGACATATTTGCATCTGAACAGATGGAATTCAAATTAAATCATCCAAAAATGAAACTTAGTTCTAATAGGAAAAAAAAATGTATTTCAGAATACCTAAACTAAGTTCAGAACCATAAATCAGCAACCAATTATCATAGCTCTGGGTTGCAAAGTGATATGTTCATGTATTATATCCTTTTCAAAACATTCTTACATTCTGAAAGTTGCAGCTAAAGGAATTGGTTCTTAGTCTGCTTTGGCCTGGCACTGACCATTAACCGTAGTTCTGGATCCCCAAAGTTGACTATATTGGCTTTAGTTATACTGAAATAGAATAATAAACAAGTTTATTATTAATTTCCAGTTTGGCTGTTGCTGCATGAAGTATTAAATATGTGTGTATGTAGTTAAAAGCAGGGGTGGGATTCTGCAGATTCTCATCTATTTGCTAGAACCGGTTGTTAACTTTCTAAGCAGTTCGGAGAACGGGTTGTTGGAAGAAATCTCCTTTTGTTTTTTTCCACCCTTCTTGCATTCTTGGCAGTATGCCTAGACTTACTGTCTCCAAAGGAGGTTTTTTTTCTTTTTCTTTTTTTCTTTTTCTTTTTTTCTTTGCTTTACTTTCTTAAAGGGGAAGGGTTGTTTTAAGCTTTTTACACTGCTGTTGGGAGGAAATACTCCCCTGTTGGAGTTAGCACTTTGAAGAAATAATTGAACAATGAAGCAGAGCTGCCAGAAAGAAGCTTTCAATGACAAGGAACCAAGATGAGTGACATTCAGCAAGAAATGGCTAGCTAGAAAGATTGACATTCAATCGTGAGTTTGCATACCCTTTGTGAGTTTTGATCTAAAACTGGTGACCATTCAAAGTTACAATGGCACTGAAAAAAGTGACTTATGACCATTTTTCACACTTATGACCATTGCAGCATCCCGACTGTCATGAGATGCCAGGCGAGGAGAAGCACCCCTTGATGTGAGTGATGTCGAGTTGGCCATGCCCACCCAGTCACATGACCAGCAAGCCACACCTACCAACTAAGCCACGGCCACAGAACTGGTTGTTAAAAAAATTGAATCCCACCCCTGGTTAAAAGTCTATTTCAGCCTCAGCAACGTCTATAAGTTGCTTCTTGTTGCCAAAGAGAGAACGAAGGAGATTGACTATTAAGAAGAAGCAATACTGACATAAGTGTTGCAGATTATTTCTGAGATTCAAAAGAAACTCAAGTAGTGATTGTGCAGAATGTTGCTGTGGATAATAGCAATTAGGTATTATTCTGGACTAATGAAAATAGCAGGGGCTGCTAGCCTGCTTAAGTCTAGTGAATTTCAAAAGAAAAAATAGGAAATAGCACTTCAGCGCTCAGAAGTTGAAGAAAAGTTTTGATTACAGAAACAAATGTATTTTGTCCATCAAAAGAGTGGGTGTAAAGTTATGGCTTGTCTTTTAGATGGTCAGAAAGATGCCCAAGTGAAATCTTTGAAGAATAGAAAATAGAATAGGCACGTAGGTGGTGGGCTTGAAGAAGAATTTCAAACTACTAAATAAAAGACAGCTTATCCCTGAAAGAATCACAGGGCTGGAAGAAATCTTGCAGGTCTTCAAGTCCAATCCCCGGCAAGGCAGGAGTCCTTATATTATCCCGAACAAATGGTTGTACAATCTGTTCATGAAGACTTCCAGCAATGAAGCATCCGGATTCCAGTAGGCAAGTTGTTCCACTGATTAATCATTGTTAAATTGTCAGGGAATTCCTCTTTATTTCCAGGTTGAATCACTCTCTGATGGGTTTCCACTTATTGTTTCTTGTCCTGCCCTCAAGTGCTATGGAGAATAAACCAATTTCCTCTTCCCTAGGACAGGCATTCAAATATTGGAAGATAGCTGTAAGGTTACCCCTAACCCTTTTCTTTGTTAGGCTAAACATACCTAAGACATTCAGCCAAAGTTAAACATATCCTTAGCTGTTGATCATACAGTTTAGCCTTCAGACTCCTTAACATCTGTGTTGCTCTTAATATCTGCATGCTTTCTAGAGCCTCAGCATCTTTTTTTATATTGTGGTGACCAGAACTGGATGCAGTACTCCAAATGTGGTCTCACTAGTGTAGTATAGAGTGGTAGTATCATTTCCCATGATCTTAACACTATCTCTTTGTTGATGCATCCTAGACCTGCATTGGCTTTTTTTGGCAACTGCAGCACAGTGCACACTCATGTTTAAGAGGTGATCCATCAGGACACCTAGAGCCCTCTCATTCAGTGGTGGGATTCAAAAGTTTTTACTACGGGTTCTGTGGCCATGGCTTGGTGGGCATGGCTTGATAGATGTGGTAGAGGAAGGAAACTGCAAAGTCTCCATTCCCATCCCACTTCAGGGGAAGGATACTGCAAAATCCCCATTCCTTCCCCATTCCTGGGGGAAGGTTGCTGCAAAATCCCCATTCCTCCTCTCCCCAACCTGCTTTCCATCTCCATTTTCCTGTGCAGGGCAACAAAAGAAAATCCAGCCAATTAGCTGGGACTCGGGAGGTAGAGACTAGGGGGCGGGGTCAATCAGAAGTGCTATTTGCCGGTTCTCCAAACTACTCAAAATTTCCACTACTAGTTCTCCAGAACTGGTCAGAACCTACTGAATACCACCTGCTCTCATTGTTACTACAGTTGAGCCAGGTACTTATGCATTTTGTTTTCCCGGGCCTAAGTACAGGATCTTACTTTTCTCACCACTGAACTGCATTTGGTTGGATAAGGCTCTATGCTCAAGTCTGTCAACTTAAGTCTATCTTCCAAAGTGTTGGCAATTTCCCCCAACTTGGTATTATCTACAAGTTTGATGAGTTCCCTTTCTCTCACCTCATCTAGATCATCTATCAACATGTTGAAGACCATTGGGCCCTCACTGTATGCTTTCCTCAACCTAGATGTAGCTTCACTAAGGAGTGTACACTGAGTGCAGTTGCAACTGTCAATTCATCTGATGGTGATACTGTCTATTTGACATGGTTCCATCTTATCAAGAAGTGGATTATGGTCTATTTTATCAAATGTCTTCCTGAAGCTCAAGTACAATATATCCAGAACATACAGTATATTTATTTAGTCACTTTAATTTAGGGAATTAATTTAGTCACTTTTTCAAAAAAAGCAGCAAGGTTTGTCTGCCATGATCCGTATTTTAACACAGTGGCCCCCAACCTTTTTTGTGCCACAGCCTGGTACTGGCATCACAAAATGATCCGTGGCCCTGGTACCGGCATCAGCACGCATGACAAGGCAAGGCGAGACGAGTGACCGGCCAGCCAGCCGTCCCCCGCTTCTCCCCTCCACCTTCAACTCCTCCTTTGTACCTTTGTCGATGGGCTTTGGGATGGCTTCAGGACGGTCACTCAGCTTGCCTTGCCTTGGGCACTGAAAGAATCCTTGTGCCTTAGTTTCATTCGAAGCCACTCCCCCTTTGATGAAACTAAGGCGCGAGGATTCCTGCAGGATCCAAACGCCGCTTTCCAACCGGAAAAGCTCACCCGGAAGCACTTTCTCATCAAAACAAGATGGCGGTGCCCAGAAAACCGGCGGCCCGGTAGAAAATGTTCCACGGACCGGTACCGGTCTGGTGCCCGGTGGTTGGGGACCCCTGTTTTAACAAACCCATGCTGGCTTTGAATAATCACCTTGTTCATTTCTCATAAATCCACAGTGTGACTATGTTTTCCAGGATTTTCCTGAGTATTGATGTCAACCTGATTGGTCTGTAGTTTCCTGGATCCACTTTTGTACCCTTTTTGAAGACTGGAATAACATTAGCTCTTTTCCAGTCGTCTGGTAGTTCTCTGGTGCTCCAGGAATTCTGAAATATTTCATCCAGTGAATCCAAGATCACAGGGAGGAGTGAATGAGAAACGCTGCCCTACCTTGATTATCTTTGAGTAGGTAGGTGAGAAAGAATCTCTGACAAGCTTTCAAGATGCTATTGATACATCCTACATCAAAAAAGGAGAGTTCAAGTAATTTTTTAAAGGTCTCTTTTCTAGCCTAACCTACCCTGAAGAGCTGACATGTATTGAAATGGAGAACAAGAAACAAGCTGATAAGATGTCTTAGAAAATTAATTAAGAATCAAAGAAACAGAAAATTGAGGAGATATTTAGTGGCTACACAAGGGAGCCAAAGAAATAACTAAGTAAGCAGTGCAAGTTGAAAAAGAAAAGATTTTCAGTCCCTTTCTTGCATTAGGAAATGAACCAAACTGTCTTAATATCAAACTGAGAGTTTTATCTGCACCTGAAGTCTAATTAATCATGTTCATTACGGGCTTCTAAATCCCAGTCTAAATACCTGGAGCTTTTGACCAATTCAAGTAATCATTTTTAAAGTATCAGCTTGAAACCGGTCTTACATACCAATTGCCATGAGTTCTACTACCGCCGTCCATAATAAAACTATTTCTCTGGCTTGCTTATTTTATAATGACCCAATTGAGAGATCAGTGGGACCAAAATGTGATATATACATTAAAAAAAGGCTACAATGTTTATTCACAGGGCTCAAGATGAATATAACTTCTATACAGACACATATACACCTAGCCTGTAAGATGGGTCCAAAAAATATTGTTAACTAGCCAAGGGTCACCTAACAATTTTGTGCTTTACATTAGATAAAGCTCTTTTCCTGAAAATCCTTCTGCTCTTTAGTGAAGTGGCTTAATGAAGTGGTTTTATGCAGACTCCGGTGTGCACATCTATCACCTCTCCTGCAGGAGCTGCATTGGTTGCCGATTTGCTTCCGGGTGCAATTCAAGGTGCTGGTTGTCACCTTTAAAGCCCTCCATGGCTTGGGACCAGGTTATTTGAGGGAACATCTCTTGCTGGTCACATCTACCCCAGTGATGGGATTCAAAAAAATTTACTACAGGGTCTGGGTGTAGCTTAGTGGGTGTGGCAGGGTGATACTGTAAAATCTCCATTCTGTCCCCACCCCACTAATCTGCTTTCGAATGCCATTCTCCTGTGCAGAGCAACAAAAGAAGACCCAGCCGATCAGCTGGGACTCGGGAGGCAGAGAACAGATGGGGGCAGAGCCAGTCAGAGGTGATATTTGCCAGTTCTCTGAACTACTCAAAATTTCCACTATTGGTTCTCCAGAACTGGTCAGAACCTGCTGAATACTACCTCTGATCTACCCGACCCATCAGAGCTGGGAGGCAGGGAATGTTGCGGATCCCATCCCTGAGGGAGATACACCTGGTTGGACTCAGAAGAAGGGCCTTCTCCGTGGTGGCTCCCCCTCTCTGGAATATCATTCCGCCAGAGATTAGAATGGCCCCCACTCTAGCACTCTTTCAAAAGGCACTGAAGACCTGTTTCTGCCAGCGGGCCTGAGGAACCCAGAGTGGGAAGGAGTCCATCAAATGGCTCGTGTGATCTGCTGTCGTCGGTGCGGGGGTAGGAGTCAGGGGATGATTTTTTAAATTATTATTATATTTCCAGATTTTGTTCTATTGAACTTTATTAATTTATTTAATTCTTTCTGTTAGTTTTTATTGTTTTTTATTTTTACTTTTATTTCTTGTATTTAAATATGGTTTTACATTGGGTAAGCTGCCTCGAGTCGCCTTGGGCATATAGGTGGCAATATAACTTAAATAAATAAATAATAATGTTAACCTTGTGAGATAATCCAGACAAGAAGCACACACAAGTACCCAAAAACTAGCTCTAACTTTATGCAAAGTTTATATTAATAGAATCTTGCAAGTCTGAAAGTACATCTCTTCCCCCCGCCTTACTTTTACAATCCAAAAAACTAGGGACCTTCTGAGATGTATGCCAAGTTTCTTAGAACTCATCTGATGCTTGTCTGCTTGTTGTCTGGTCTTCAGCTCTTCCTCCAGTTTTCCCAAGTCATCCCACATACATTGTGCACAAGGAAAGTAGCAGCATAATCTTCAGAATTATTTCTCCTTTAATTCCATAGTTGGTAAAAAAAAATCAATGGAACCACCGTGGCATCAAATTGAGAAGAATATAATGGCTGTATAGAAGGATATTATCTTGTAGAAAAGGTGACTTTTTTGAATCAGGTACGACTTTGGCAACTTCGTGGAGATTTTTTTGGCAGCAATACAGAAGCCATTTGCCTCTGTTTTCTTCTGGGAAGTTAGTTTAACTTTCCGTGCTAGACAACAGCTGGGTTACTTATGAAAGGTGAAAAATAAAGCACCTTTCATCATCATAAGAAAACGTATTCTTTTTCAGAAGAGCACTGTCTAAGGAGCAGGAATTAATAATTATCATAGCCTCAATCACAAATCATAAATTCAGTCTAATGAGGTTAATTGAAAAGCTTCTCCTGAAGAGAATCCCAGCGTTACCAACACTCGATGCGATCTTCATTACATGACATGTTAGATGACAAGCAATCTTTTATCCGGCCTCTTCTTGCAAACAAGATGTCATCTCTTTTGTTTTTATTCAGATGAATTCGGTTCATCCATCTTTTCCTGGTTATGTTTATACAATCACTTGCAAAGCTGAGACTGCATATTTGAAATATGCAGCACATTGAAAATAAGGTGAGCTTCCTTTCCTGGAAGGTAGCTTGCATATGAAGTAAAATGGTCTATGAAGGCTATGAGGATTTGCTGTGCAAAATAGTTTTAACTCGGAAAGCTTATCATTACTGGATACTTGCATTCTGCTTCTAATTCAAAAGCATTTAAAATCAACTCATTCTGATTTATTTTCCCGCTAAACAGCTTGGAGAACAATTGTAGTTGCTACTCGCATCTTGTCAGAAGGCAGTGCTATAGTGACAGTGGGACACAGCTAGTAGAATTCCCCACTTTCATTTAGCTCTTAAATCCACTTTGATTTCTGGAATGGCTCTTTAAAATAACAAGTAATAGTAATCGGTTTCTTGCAGCGAAGAAAGAACTTTTACTTTTCCTGAACAATGGCATTAATTTCCTTCCTGGGGGAGATACATGAAAATTCATGTATAAAATTCATACCGTGAGCTATTAATATAGTGCTACTAAGAGCATCAGGAAACGACAGAAGAGTTGGTGACTGGGTCTAAGCATGAGAAGAGTTTGAAGTTGGGAGGAAAAAGCACTCCTTCCATCCAGACCAAATCTTGCTGGGAAAAAGATCTCAAAATCAGACATGAAACTACTATGAGGCAGCAATGAAACTTTCAGGTGGCAGCCGAGCCTAGCATCTGGTTTCTTGAAGGGAGCTAGAGACTAGAGCAGTGGCTCCCAAAGTGGGCGGTAGCGCCCCTTGTGGGGGGGTGGGATGCCTTAGGGGGGCGCTAAAAGGCAAGGGGGCTGGCAGGGGGGCACTAAGAGGCAGCAGGGGGGCGTTCAAGGCACCGGCCCCGCAGGGTCACCCGATGGACTGTTGCAATGCTCCAGAGCCGGCCCCTCGAAAGCGGCAGCTCCAGTGCAACAATCAATGGCATCCGTGGATCACCTAGGGGGAGGCAGAGGAAGGGGGGCTTTGACCACATGCCCAATATCCAGTATCCCACTCAGCCAAGCCCACCCCTCTTTGTAGTTGCCAGGCCTGACAGCAAGTTCACAGGCTGCCCCTCCCACCATGGAGCAGCCTCCCAAGCTACCCCACTTCCTGGGGCACTCACGTCGTAGAGGGTGGCGCTGTTCCCTCCTTCCTGGAGCAGGGCAGGGTTGAGGAAGCCCAGGGCAGGTAGCTTTGCTCTACTTTTGCAATGTGCCGCTGCTGTGTTTGATGGGCCAGCTCGTCAGGCTCACCCCATTGAGCCCCTTGCACCGCTCTGGTGCAACAGTCAAAGGGGTGAGCCTGCAGTGCCGGCTCCTCGGATGCCCCCCCCCGCTGCCTCTTAGCGCCCACAAGGGGACCGGCAGAGGGGTGCTAAAAGGTGGCAAAGGGGTGTTCGAGACACCGGCACTGCAGGCTCACCCCATTGACTGTTGCACCACTCCAGAGCTGACGCCTCGAATGCGGTGGTGGCGGCTTTGCTTTACTTTCCCAAAGTGCTGCCGCTGTCGCATTCTGTCTGTCTGTCTGCCTGCCTGCCTGCCTGCCTACCTACCTACCTACCTACCTATCTACCAATAGAGATCTATCTATCTATCTATCTATCTATCTATCTATCTATCTATCTATCTATCTATCTACCAATAGAGATCTATCTATCTATTCCTGCTTTTTGCCACACAGGGGCTATGCAGCCCAACTTTTCCCTTTTCAGAAGGTAACTGAGAATTATATGAAATTTTAGAGAAAGAAATTTTATTGGACATTGTTATATAGAAAGCACATAGGCTTGAATTATAGAATGTTTGGTATTGAAGGTTGGTTGTAGATGTGGTAAGAATGGTACAATAGACGTAAAGCATCAAAAGTAAATTGAATACTGATAGAATGGTTCAACACTGAACAGGGAATAAACAAGGATATGCAATGCCTCTTTGTCTGTTTAACCTATTTATGGATAAATAGTGGCTTATGGTGGGTGACACAAGAGGTGTGATGGGGACATGATTGTATACACATTGTTATGTACATATTCATATTACTGGATGAACCCAGATAATTTGTAGTAAACAGAAATTCACGATATATTATATGATGGGAAGGGATATGTGGAACTGAAAAATAATATTTCCGTAACAAAGATGTAACAGAAAAATGGAGTGAGCACTTATGACAAGCTATGCAAATTGCTTTCATTGACTGCAATTTGTATATTGGCATCTCTTTCAGAATCATTTTTAATAAGCGTGATGGGACTGGACAAAATTATGAATATGTATGCCGGGGGGGGGCTGCTCCCCAACTTAAAATAGCCTTTTGGAAGTCATTTTCGTCAAAGGTCTTATTTTTAATGTAGCATCAAATTAAGCATATTCTTGCACAAAATATTTTGGCCATTTTAAAAAAGGGAACTCGGAGCTTGCAGGGCCTCTGGGTATCTTCTTTCAATCAAAACTGACAGTGAATGTGAAAGTCTTTGTGATTTGTTAAAATTGTAACTTTTAAAACACTGTGAATATGCTTATGTTAAAGTTTTCAAATTAGAAGCAGTCACTGTCAGGAGAACATTTAAAATTAAATAGCTGCACTGGGAAATAATTTTTTAATAAGGTCTTCTACTTTCATCTTAGAGTGGAAAATAGGTAGGATAAAGAATGGTATTCTATAAAGGCCCCGTTGCTTTGCTAAAAAGGGGGATAGTTTGGAAAAGGGAAGATCAAAATCAATGATAAGCACGTACAGTGCTGTTATCTCTGAAAGTTTTTACTTTTTTTTTAAACATTGTATAGATAGTCCTCAAAGATACAACTACTCATTTAGTGACTGTTCAAAATTAACATGGCATCAAATGAGGAGGGCTTATAATCCAATCCTCCATGTTCTGTTCATTACAGCATTCCCACTGAATTGTTGCAACCATGCACACTCTGGGACTCTGTTTTTCTAGATTTCAACATAATCTTCCTCCAGTGCAGGGCTATATTACCCTAGTGGTAGTAGTTATTTCATCTTAACCAGTGGTGGGATTCTGACAGTTCACACCGGTTTGAGCGAACCGGTTGTTAAATTACCCACCCTCACTATCAAAATGGCTCTTGGGCGCTGTGCTGTGCTGCAATGCAGAAACAGGCAATGAAGCGGCCAGCATGAAGGAAGGAGAAGGCCACTTTCTCTCTTTCTTCTCCCTGCTCCTCCTCCTCCCCTCGCACCAGCCCTAGGGCGTAATTGAACAACCAGTTTGCCCAGGGTCAGGGGAGCCATCATGGGAGAGATGGGCCATGCCTCCCACAATAGCAACCTGACCCTGGGCAAACCAGTTGTTAAATTATTTGAATCCCACCACTGATCATGACCCTTTTATGTATCTAACAGCAGCAGCAGAATAGGAGTGGAATGATTACAACGGAGATATAAGTGCTTGGTTCATGATTATGGTCACCAGATTGTGATTTCTGATGTCTCTTCTTGGCTTCCCGCAAGCAAAGTCAGTGGGGAAGCTGGCAGGAAGTTGGTAGTAGTTTTTTGCTTACCCATGCTCCATAGTGCCTACCTGCTATGTTAACTATCTCTTTGCAGCACCTACTTACTCACCCATTCTCCACAGTACCTGCCCATGGCACCCCTGTGCAGCATTTGTGCACCTGCTCACCTGCCTGTGTTTCACCCCATCATGACCTTTCGCTCTCACCCAAAGTTATCACTTCAGCAACCTGCTTACTGGATTTCTTGCCACTTCTGGCTTAATGGGCTATGCAGTCTTGGGATTAAAAAAAAAAAGCAACCAGGACTGCTGGGATTGCCATTGCTAAATGATGCAGTCACGTGATACTGTGCTTTATGGCCACATTGCTTAGCAACAGAAATTCTGGTCCTAATCACCATAGTGACCCTAAGACTACCTGTAGTTCATACGTAGGCTTAATGAGAAAAAACACTGATTTATTTACACTTCTGGCACACACTAAGACAGGGGTCTCCAAACTTTTGGACCTCAGGGACCACCGAACTCATAATATTAAATCCCCGTGGACCACTAATATGAATCCAGCATGCCACTCGCTGAAGCACCTGGACTCCCACTGCTGGGATGGGGTCCTTCAGGCACTTAGCTTGGCTGCCTGTTTCTGCAAACTTAAATACTCAAAGAGTCATTTGGACCCATTCCCCACAGAAAACAAAACACTGGGGTCTCTCATCTCTCCTTTCTCTCTCTTTCCTCCCTCTCTTTCTCCCTTTCTCTCTCTTTCTCTCTCTCTCTCTGTGTGTCTTGTCTCTCTCTCTTCCCCCCTCTCCCTTTCTCCCTCTTTCTCTCTCTCTCTGTGTCTTGTCTCTGTCTCTCTTTCCATCCCCCTCTCTTTCTCCCTTTTTCTTCCTCTCTCTCTCTCTCTCTCTGTATTGTCTCTCTCTCTCTACCCCCTCTCTTTCTCCCTTCTCCCTTTCTCTCTCTCTCTCTCTGTGTCTTCTCTCTCTCTCTCTTTCCCTCCCCCTTTCTTTCCCCCTTTCTCCCTCTCTCTCTGTGTGCGACTTGTCTCTCTCTTTCCCTCTCTCTCTTTCTCCCTCTCCCTCTCTCTCTCCCCTCCTCTCTGTCCTGGGGGTGGTGGGGAAAGGAACCTCTGAACTGGTGCTGGGTGGCGGGAATCTGATGTCTGGAGGCTGACGAGCCACGTGCTGAAGACCAGATGGCTGGTGGGGAGGTGGAGCAATCCTGCAAACCTGTGTCATGGCTGTTGCCTCCTGCCTCCTGCCTCCTACCTCCGTGAATCAAGGAGGCCGAGCAGCAGTGGGAAGAGCGCGGAACTCCTGAGCCACAGGAAGCAGCTGCCAGCG
Source organism: Pseudonaja textilis (assembly GCF_900518735.1). The sequence continues at coordinate 2,841,476 of NW_020769368.1, read as the reverse complement.
ATGCCCTCAGGTGAAGATGTTGCAAGGCGGAGGCTCGACCCCTCCCCTCAGAAGCCACAAGCACTCACCAGCCCTCTGCCACCTGCCAAGCCTCCTCCTCCCCACTGGGCACGTGAGCGCTTCTGGTGAGGAGAAAGAGAAGCACAGTGGGAAGAGGCTTGGCAACTGTCAGAGAGGCGGTAAGTGCTTTGCAGCTCTTGAAGGGAGGGGCATGGGAGATCATGCCCTCCCCTTGCAGGCCAGGGAACACCCAGGAAGGGCTCTGATGTTGCAATCTCCCACGCGCTACCCTCCCGCATGCATCAGTCTATCCACTGCTGGTATCACCCCTGTTGCAGACATGGGTGCGCTGTGGACCACCAAAAATTTCTCACGGACCAACGGTTGGCAACCTCTGCACTAAGAAATTAAAAGCTGAAGTGGAGATATACCGAATCACAAATAATAATTCCATAGAGTCTAGTGATCAAGAAATATCCTTCCTTAAAATCTCTTGAGTGACCTTGGATTTCTTCAAATAATTTTTAAAGTCACGTACAGAAGTAAAACTTAGTCAATCAGGTCATAAGAGACAGAAGAAATCAATTTATTTCCAGATTTTGGAGGGCCTGCTTGCAATGATTAAATATTAAAATTCATTTGTCATCTGTCCATCATCCAGCTTGATCAGCCTGCAGCTAAGGGATCCACTGAGTCTGAGAGGGACCATCCTGCTGAGATTAGATCTGAGTGAGGAATTTCTCAATTTGTGCCTTGGGCAATTTGTGCCTTATTTCACTCTGAGTTTTATTACAGGCTTTTTGACATTCAAGGCCAAACTGACAGACATCAAGAGGTTTCCCGAGTATTTCCATCTCTGCTCAGTGATTGAAGGATTTGTTCCTTCTTTACTATGCAGCACAGAGTTTTAGGAGTTTCCATGTCTTCCTATAGGATGATAACTGTACTAAAATAGCCGGTCCTTTTTCTTTCACCTTATCCAACAGGAGTTTAAAAAGAGAATAAGGTCAGTGAGCCAGCGTGTCACAAGGCAACATCGATAATACTTCTAAAGTCCACTGTCAGCCATTACAGGGGCAATCCATTGTCTCTGTGTAAGAAATAGGTGCTCTCTTTTTTGGTTCCTTTTTAAGCATTCATGTTGATGTGACAGCTAAACATCCCTGTGAAGCAAAGTTAGGCAATACCTCTAGCTAGGAAGGAGAGGTTGTAGTTCCACTGAGTGAGATTAAAAGATACCATATCAAGCATCAGACTTTAGCCTACTTAAGAGATCATCTGCTAGATTTTATTTATTTTATATATATATATATATGTGTGTGTGTGTGTGTGTGTGTGTGTGTGTGTGTGTGTATTCATTCTTACTATTTTGTGCTAGATTTGCATCGCTTAACAGTCTGGTTTGGAAGCATTACCATTTCAGACAGAAAAGCCGTGCAGAGAGTGGTAAGGATGGCAGAAAAACATTATTGGCAGTCCACTCCCTTCTATCCAGGACTTAGCATATAAGCAGGGGTGGGATTCTACCAGTTTGAGGGAACCGGAAGTTACATCTGGTTCGCTGAACTGATATTTCAACTGACCAGCTGGCCCCGCCCCTCCCACCCCTCCCAGGAATCTTCACACCGCCCATTTTTGATAGAGGTAAGTGCGGGGTCCATGTAGAGGCTCTGGGAGGGGGAAAGACGGGCCCTCCAGAAGTCTGGAAACAGGCCTGTTTCTGGCTTCCAGAGTGCCTCCAGAGCCCGGGGGAGGCTCTTTTCACCCTCCCAGAGGCCCAGGGAGGCCTCTGGATCCTTGGGAGGGCAAAAAAATGGAACCCTACCCCTGCATATAAGTGATGCTTGAGCAGAGTCCGCAGGATTGTCTGGGATGCTACAGATAGCATACAGAAGTGTAATCCCAGAAATAATCTGGAAATTCAGGCATCATCAAAGTATAGTCAGCCGATCAAAAATTAAAAGAATTTGAGAGTCGGATAGCCATTGAATTTAATCTAGCTAAATTCAAACCAAGTGGACTTACATGTGGTAACATCACACAGCAAGGCACGTTTAACCATTTGGAAAATGGTTTCTAATAATTAAAAGTGAAGTGATCAATTTAAAAAAATAGCAGACAAAAGCATTGATGAACTTTCTCCAATATATTGAGAAAAGAAAAGAAAAGAAAAATACTAAAATTGTGATTACTCTCTAGAGAGAATGGGGGTAAAGGGAAAAAAATGAACTACCAAAAGTTCCTCCTTAAGATTTTAATGTTGTACTTTTTAAAATTTTACTTCAGTATCTCAGTTTTCCAAATCCATGCTTTGTTTTTCTATCAAACAATGTGAAGTATGGTTATATGTTTATAATAAAGGTTTATATTAAAAAGAGAGAGAACGGCAGGAAAATATGGTAGTGTTTCCAACACAGAGCCAGTAGCCAGTGGTAGCTACCTCTACCAGATTTGACCTAATTAAAAAATCCATGTTTTTGTTTGTTCCAATACACATAACCAAAAAACACCAAAGCTACAAACAAACAAACAAACACATGGTTCAGTACAAGATATGAAGCCAGTCAGTAGCTCCAACCAGCCATCCTAAATACCAGGGGTCTTCAAACTTGACAGCTTTAAGACTTGTGGACTTCAACTCCCAGAATTCCTCCTCCAGTCCGGATTAGCTCAGGATTTCTGGGAGTTGAAGTCCACAAGTCTTAAAGTTGCTAAGTTTGAAGACCCTTGCTAAATACTATGGCTTTGAGTTGTCATGGATTTCATCTCTCAGGATTCCAGATAACTAAGGGAAGAAGTTAAAGCTTCTTTTTTTCCCTAATGATAGCCTTAGGTCAGAGTTACCTGAAACCTCAGTGAATTTCTTCCACTGTTGTTCATGGATCATTATAAAGATAATTGCCCTGTTAGTTTAGAGGCTATAGCTCATTCCCAGTGGCTACTCTCTGAATTTCTAAGCCAACTATGGAATGGGAATAGTTAAAGGATAGCTACTACGGAACACCAGAAAGAACTGGCCTAAGCATCATGCTTTGTTCACTCATTAGTGGAAGGTACTATATAAAGCCCCAGATAATTATTGACAGAATCTTTTTTTTTTTTACAAATATAGATGGGCCTTTTCAAGGACACACATTAACACTTTATGCCTTACCGTATTTATGAAGGCTCCATATCCAGAAAGACTGCCAATAGGAAGGATCAATGGCTCACATTCTTTATGATACTTAATACGAAGTATGAACCAGGCACTGAAAGGTAATTTATTTAAAGGTTTAAAGGACATCCCCAAAATTGCATATTTATCTATTTGCCCAGATATATCTCTGCACAAGCTGTATGGAAGCATAAATGCCTGACTGATAAAAGAAAAGCACCAGCAGGCTTAGCAAGACAAATATCTACCTTTTATCTCTCTTTAATATTGTATTCTCTATTATTTTTTCTTACTCTTTCTTATATGTACCCAACTAAGGGTAATAAAATAGCAAATAAAGTAGATAGGTTTTAGAGATAATAGGTTTTGTAAGTATAGTTAATTAGGTCATCTCAACGTGTTTTATAAGTTTGGTGTCTATAATTTTTTATATTATGTTTAATTTACCTATTTTACTTCTACGCATAGGGATATTTTGCTGTATTTTTTTCTTTTTTGCACTGATCACTAACCATAATAAAGTTTGTTCCCATCTATACAACGCGATACACAGTTTTACCATTTTAAACACAGATGTATTCCTAATCCAGGGGTATTATCTAAACTACAACATCAATCAATTCTGATAATAATTTGTAGTTACCCAAGATCACATGGTAATATATAATGGTGAATTTTTCTTGAGCTTTACAAAAAGCCTTCCTTTGGAGAAAAGTAGCAGAAACCTGCCCAGAGTCAGCTGAGATGGGTGATCAGTGAGATGGACAACACAAACAAACAAATAAATAAATAATCAGATAAGAGTGATCTATAAAAAGAATATTAAGCTGACTGAAGGTTTTCAGTGTAAGTTGTCTTGGTATGTATTTAAAACACTTGTATTTGGGGGAATGTTGTTCACAGTCTTGGTTGCAAAGGAGGTATTCAGCAGGATCTGACCAGTTCTGGAGAACCAGTAGCGGAAACTTTGAGTAGTTTGGAGAACCGGCAAATACCACTTCTGACTGGCCCCGCCCCCATCTATTCTCTGCCTCCTGAGTCTCAGCTGATCGGCTGGGTCTTCTTTTGTTGCCCTGAACAGGAGAATGGAGCTGGAAAGCAGGTTAGTGGGGAGGGGAGGGAATGGGATTTTGCAGTAATCTTCCCCCAGGAGCGCGGAGGGAATGGAGTTTTTACAGTATCCTTTCCCTGCCATGCCCACCAAGCTACACCCACCAAGCCAAGCCAAGGCCACCAAGTCACACCCACAGAACCGGTCAGGGGTGGGATTCTACCAGTTCGCACCTATTCGCTAGAACCGGTTGTTAACATTCTAAGCAGTTCGGAGAACCGGTTGTTAGAAGAAATTACTGGCCTAATCCTGTAAGGAAGGTAGGAAGGAAACATTCTGGTGTTGCTTACAGAAACTGCCTCTCCGTTAACCCTTATTACATTCTAGGCAGGACTAGACTTCCTGTCTCAGGAACATCTCTGGAGTTTTTTTTCCCCCCTCCTTTGCTGGTACTTTGCTTGTGTGGAGTGACCATTCAATGCCACTGAAAAAAGTGACTTTTGACCATTTTTCACACATACGACTGTTGCAACATCCCCACAGTCATGAGAGGCCAGGCGAGGAGTGATGTTGACTTGGCCACGCCCAGCCAATAATATGACCACCAAGCCACGTCCACCCAGTCACATGACCACCAAGCCATGCCCACCAACTAAGCCACGCCCACAGAACCGGTTGTTAAAAAATTTGAATCCCACTCCTGGAACTGGTAGTAAAAAAAATTGAATCCCAACATTTCTTGGTTGTCTATTATCTTCTGGTGCTCTTCAATTGCAGACACAGAACCAGTTACATAACAGCCTTGCTTTAAGCTATTCTGAGGCAAACATTTCAAAAATAGATAGTTGGAGTGCCTTATCTGGGTTTTATCAATGACAGATTCTCCTGGACTAATGACCAAACTACTAATAAATCAGGGCTTTAATTCTAACAAGAGTTGTGAAGTCCCATGCAATACATTTGATTACACAAATGCAACCATTTTCAATGAATTAGCCATCTGTTAAGCCCATGTGATATCTATGTTGTCAACATCAGTATGTTTCCCCAACAACTGGGACTCAAGATACCAACCCTGCATAAACAGAACACTTCAGATAATGTCAAGTAGGGATTTTTCCTATAAAGGCTGGTATGAGAATACATCTTGAATATTTTACCAATTCCGGGTTATTCTTTATCCAAATGACACATTTAAAAAAAAAAAGAATAAATAGCTACAATGCATTTCTCATTCATTACATTGATTTCCAAAATATATTCTATATAATGGCTGTACAATTTCTCTCTATATAAAAGCGAAATACAATTCACACATCATCACAAAATCTCCAGAACCGTAAAGCCTACATATTTGAAATTTTGCACGTATGTTCCTCTTGGCTTCTAGTTGCTCACTAAGAAAGGATTTTTGGAAATGACCATCATAGCATTAGTATTTTGTATATTATTATTAACACGCTCTGATGCTAAGGAGCTCTACTCCCCCTCCCCACCTGAAAAGAAATCTCTTCCAAATGCAAAACACAAGCAGAGGAGAGGAGTTTCAGTTTTAGCTTCACAGCACCAAGCAGCTTTAGTACAGAACAGTTGAGCTAAGCCACGCCCAGGCTCCTTGTCTCCTTCTTGCTCAAAAAGCAAATACTGTTTCAGTTACCAAACAGCCTTCAACTCTCTCACACACTGACAGGATGTTAGCCAGATGAATACCGATGGATGCTGGTAGGCAAAGGCACAATTTAACCCCCCCCCTTATTTTCCTCCCCAAAAATTAAGCCCGATCACATAGTTTCATAGCAAAGCACAGATACTCTTCTAGTACTAAATAAATAATCCTGACAATATCTTAGATTCACGGCTGCAAGATTGTTAGTGTGCAACTGAGTGTCTTCTAAAGCCTTGCTGGAACTGGGCTATGGGACTTGTACACTATGCCTTCCTATCAGTGGTTTCCATGTTTTGCTATAAAATAAGCTTTAGCTTTTAATTCCAGTTTTGCAGCTGACTCTGGAGGCGAACAATGTGTACCTTTCTTGATGCAAACTATCCATATATATATATACACAGACCTGCTTTGTAGAATTTTAGCTAGTGTGCCATGAATTATGCAGATTTTTTCCCAGGGAAAAGAAGAGAGCCAGCTGTAAAATTTAAAATGCTCTGCATTTGAAGAAAAATGGAGCCCAAGCTAGTATCTGTTTATTCAGTGGATAAATGACACCTGTCACCATAATTTCATGCCATCTTTTGGAGTCTTACAAAGCTGCCGGTTAATTTTATTATCCTTTTCCAGTTCATTTAAATAAAGAAGATTTATGACTTTTTTTTTCACAATGAAACCTTATCCATTTCCATCCTAACCTAGTTTTTTTTTTAAAAAAAAAAGTCTTCTAAACTTTGTTTGGAGGGGAAATGTATGTGTGGGACTTGAATGAATTTTTCATTGAGCAGAAATTCCCCAGTTCTCTCAGGGGAGAGATGATAGGTTTTCTGCTCCTGATGCTGTTTTCTTTGCAGATGGTAGTAGCGGCAGAAACCTTTCTACCCGTTTGACCATTTGACACTGAGAGAGCACATTACAGCTCAGGGCTGCCTGCCACCCCTGTCAAATATTCAGCCAAACATGCTCCCGATACTTTCTCATTGACAAGAATTTTCCCATGGGGGGGGTGGGGGGGGGAAGGAAGAGGAACTGTTCCTCAGCGGGCAAGGGAGAAGAGAGAAGCGAAGACTTTAAAAAGAGGGGAAAAGACTGTTGTTGTGTGGCTGGCAAAACCAATATGGATTCCACACAGTCCTGGCTTTCGAAAGCTTGTTGGTTCCAGGAGATCTCAGAATAATATTTTGGAAGTGAAAGTACATTCAGGGCTTAGAGAAGATCCATGAAGGTAAGGTAGAATAGATGGCAATGAGGTGTGGTTTCTACTCTCTGCAGATATATAGTAAAGGTAGACTGGACCTAATTCTTACTAATAGAGAAGAAGTAATAGAGGGAATTGAAGTTACTAGAACTTTGGGTGAAAGTGACTATGTGATACTGGAATAATAATAATAATAGCAACAACAACAACAACAATAATAATAATAATCATCATCATCCAAGCAGTGTCTTAAACTTTTAAAGAGTTGGTTTTTGTTATATCTGGGAGGATGGTTCAAGAACGGAGGCAAGACTCAGACAGTAACTAAAGCTCTTTATTTGTGACTTCAGATCTGAGCAACTAAACCCAGCCACAGCAGCCCCTTATATAGGGCTGGCTGCGGCTAGGCAGCCAATGAAGGCGATTTGAGTTTGCCGCTCTTGGCAGGGCCAATCGCGTCAGCCCGTTTACTGGCCAATCGCATCAGTCTATGGCAACCAATCACGATCGGCTTTCAGCAGGCCAATCAGATTTGCAGGCTACGAGCCTGCTAGTCCAGAACAGTTTTAACAAACTCAGAGAGACCCTAAGAAAGATTCCATGGAGGAAAATCTTAAAGAAATCAAGAAGCAGAGGAAACTCTGAAAAATGTGATCAATAAAAGCCCAGCCCATTACAATACCACTGAAAAAGAAAAACAAGAAATTCAAGAAGAAACCAGCATGGCTGCACAAAGATCTCTCTGACAAACTGAAACAGAAAAAGGAGAAACACAAAGAATGGAAAGAGGGGCACATAACTAAGGCTGATTATCAGCAGATAGCCAGAACATGCAAAGAGGAAGTCAGGAAAGCAAAGTCTCAGAGTGAATAAGGCTTGCTACAAAAGTCAAAGATAATAAAAAAGTTTCTTTCAACATATTAATTACAAGAAAAAATATCAAGGAAACAGTAGGTCTACTAAAGAGAAAAGATGGCAAGAAAGTAACAGGCTGTAGGGAGAAAGATGACAACCTGAAGAAGAGAAAAAGTGACTCCTCTTCTGCCTCCTCCATCTTTTCCTCTTCCTCTCTTCCTCCTCCACTTCTCTATCTCCTCCTCCACCACCTCCTCCCAGCCAGTGGTGGTATTCTACCGGTTCGGACTGGTTCAGTCGAGTCGGTAGCATCGATGAGCATCGAAGACCGGACAAGATCTCCTGTTGGGCCCACCTGCCCACCCAGGCTCCCATACTCACCATTATTCCCTGCTTTTGAAGCACAGCTGCTTTGCGTGGCACAGTAGAGTGTTGCGCGGCAGCTGCTGAAGGAACAGGGAGAGTGCAGGCTTGCAGGAGGTAAGTTGGAATGCCTCTGTGCCTGTGCAAAGTGCACGTTTGGTGGGCGAAGTGTGTACATGCACACCCACCAAGCCACGCTGACCAAACCGGTGGTAAAAAAAAACTTTGAATCACACCCCTGCTCCTGGCATTCATATACATTTAAGTTCTTCCCAAGAATCTAGGATGACATGATGTACCAGCATAGCATTTGTCCAGTGTGGCCTTAGGTAAATGTTGCTACTTTGTCACACCGCTGTTTGTAATCAGTCTGTGTGATCTTCTTGCAGCAGCTAACTGGATGGTCCACTTCAGCTTCTTTGCAGAGGTGGCATTAGCTGCCTATAGTCTTCTCAATTTTGGATTTATATGCATTTTGTCTTAAGGTCTGTTCTTGTACAATCACAATTAGCTCTTTCTTCAACTTTCTTGCTCTTAGTTACTGCTAGGTTTTGTTGTTACCTGCTTTGCCTCCTATGTATTCAATATGCTGGCCAAGTAAGACTTTGTCTTGCCAAGTCTGTTTTCTAGTCCTTATTTGGTCTTTCTTTTAGATTAGCGTGGTTTGTTCAGTCTTCACTAAGCCTTTGTGATGTATTAGCTTCAGTGTATCTACTACTTCATTGTTTATCCAATATGCTTCCATTTTCCTATTTTCTTCTTTAACTGTCTAGTATACTTGCAATATTCCATCCCACCTATGCTTTTTGGTATTATACTGTGCCTTTGAGTCAGTGTTGATTTATTGTGGCTGCCTAGATTAGCCTCTGCAGTTTTCTTGGCATGGTTTTTTAAAGACGCTTTTGCCCTTTTCTTCATAGGACTGATGGAACATAACTGGCCGAATATTATTCAGATGGCTTCATGCCTGGAGCAGAACTAGAAATCCCATTCTCCTGATTCCTAATCTGCTGCCTTAATCACTACACCAAAGTGACTTCGAGCAGTAATTCTCAATTTTAAATAGCAATGTGCCCAGTTTAAATTGAATATACTGTATACTCGTTACAAAGTTGGTTCAGTGGTGGGATTCAAATTTTTTTACTACCAGTTCTGTGGACGTAGCTTGATGGCATGGTGTGGCTTGGTGGGCGTAGCTTGGTGGGTGTGGCAGGAAAAGGATACTGTAAAATCTCCATTCCCTCCCCACTCCTGGGGGAAGGTTACTACAAAATCTCCATTCCTTCCCCACCCCACTAACCTGCTTTCCAGCTCTGTTCTCCTGTGCAGGGAAACAAAAGAAGACCCAGCCAATCAGCTGGGACTCAGGAGGCAGAGAATAGATGGGGGCGGGGCCATTCAGAGGTGGTATTTGCCGGTTCTCCGAACTACTCAAAATTTCCACTACCGGTTCTCCAGAACTGGTCAGAAACTGCTGAATACTACCTCTGAGTTGGTTGCTTTAAAAAATACTTGGACAGCTCTCGACAGTATCGGTGGGGCCATCAAAAAAAGCCAGAGTGATTGAAATTTCATCCATTTTGTAAATGCCTTAATGCCATATACATGCAGGGGAAAGCATTGCGCTGCTGAACTTTTACCTGGCTTTTTTTATTATTCTCTGTGAACACTGCCAGCTACTCATAAATCCAGCCTCTGTTTCTTGCTGTTAGACTGCTTACCAAAAAGAAAGAAAGAAAGAACGGCAGGAGATTGAGGGAAAGGAATTCAGCTTATGTAGCTCCTGTAATTAAATCTTGCCTTAATTGTTTACATGCCTGGGAACAAAAATTAGAATATTCCTAATGTTCATAAGAAGGGGGAAGGGGAGAAATCACCAGAAATGTGTTATATGCTAAGAGAAGTCCTATGAACCCACAAATCCCTTGTGATAAGTATGGTCCATGAGGCACCAGGTATAGTTTCAGTACAAGGAGGGCAGATAGAATTTTTTTTTGAAAAAAGTAACTTTGTGACTTGTGCTGGATTTACAACTTTCGTAGATCTGTAAAGCAAGATTATATGCGCAGTCACTGTTCCACTTAACAAGCACTTCACTTATTGACCAAGCTGCTGGTTCCAATTGTGGTGTCACTAAATATGGATTACCTGTAGTAGCAGCTCCTCTGGCTGTTTGCATTTGTTGTAAGAATGCATTCTGGGCTGCTAAGTTATTAGGGGCTCTGAAAAATGATAAGAAAGCTACCCCATTACTAATATCCCCATTGTGTTCAACTTCCAGTCCTATCAGCTTTTGAAGCTGGAATGAAGAATGTATCCTTTCCCCCTTCATTCCCAGGCAAAATAAATGAGTAAATAAAAGATTTAAATCGATTCTTCACTGATCACAACATTGCTTTCTCATCCCTTCTTTGTAAATGGGGCCATTTGAAAAGAAATTACCTTGGTAGATTATAGTTTCCTTACGAATATTCAGGTGTCATTCATGACTAATTCCAAGATACTCTCTACTCAAGAGTATCCCACAGAGTCCAGTCCCAGTGTCTTGTCCCAGTCCTATCTTTCAGAGACACTTATCCTTTTGAATAATTTACTGATTCCACATCAAGCTTTTGATTTTTAGAGCTTGAATTTTCTATTCTTGAGTGTCTCTTTAAACAGTGACAAACCTACAATGAATACCTTCCAGAAAACCTTAAAATAGAATTATTATTATTATTATTATTATTATTATTATTATTATTATTATTAT
>NW_020769368.1:2789864-2830427 GCF_900518735.1 Pseudonaja textilis | reverse complement strand
ATTATTATTATTATTATTATTATTATTATTATTATTATTATTATTATTATTATTATTATTATTATTATTATTATATTACTTCCAACTCTCTTTGGATCTGACAGCCCCCAAAGAGTGCTAAAAACAGCTGAAGAATGACAGCTAAGGTGTTTGTTGAAGAAACATGTTTGCTGTCTTTTATCCAACAGCTAGTTGAATATTACTGAGAACTGAGAGATTAGAATTAATTTTTATTAAAATGCTATTATATATACACATGTACATACACGTACATACTTAATATTACTACTTATTTTATATGTATATATATGTGTGTGTATGTGTGTGTATCTATATCTATATCCATATCCGTATCCATATCCGTATCCATATCTATATATGTTTTCTTATGTTTTCGCGGGTATTTATATGTATGGTATTCAGTTTTGTTCGGGCATTTTCCCACGTCTTTATAGTCGTGCTTTTAAAATTGTAGCAATGTTTTGGCAGAATCTCATCTGCCATCATCAGGCTTCTGTATTGTGTTCGTCTGTGAGTCAGACTTTTACAGTTGTTTCAATTTTAAATTTGGGGCTAGCCTGCTGCTGTGCCAGAATGGTTTTTTCTTCATCCTGATTAGTTGGGAGTCTTGGAGTTTGCTGTGTTCTGCTTAATTGGTGTTTCTAATATCTTCTGTCTGTTTTGTAGCATTTTTTGTCTTGATTAGCTGACAACATTGTTTTTCATGTAATGGGGGCTCTCAGTGTGGCTTGGTGTCATTTATTAGGAAGCTAGTTTCATCTGGGTGGCTGGCTGGGGTGAGTTTGGGCAGGAGGTATCAAGGGGTGTCTGTTTGTGCCCAGGTGCTTGCTTGGCTTGTGGTGTGGAGATTTTTTTGTTTGTGAGTGTACACACACACACACACACACACACACACACACACACAGAGAGAGAGAGAGAGAGAGAGAGAGAGAGAGAGAGATTGTATACTGGCTAACACAGAGGCAAAAAAGAAAACATGATTAATATTTTATTTAAGTTTGAAGTCTGTTTGAATTCACTCCTCTGTGTTTAATATGTTTCAAGGTGAAAGTCCTTTCAAGTACTACTTTGAGTAGTAAATTCAGTATAGGGTTTAATTTGTATATTTAATGAGATCTCCAAGGGCATTTACTATTTGTCAGTTGTCAAAGGAGTGTTTAAAAATATTGCTGCTAAATCCAGGCATACATTGTTAACGCTGAACAGCTGTTTCTTTATTCTGGAAGAAATATTTTGGGAGAAATTACTGTGGTATGTAATTATACATAGACATAACTCATCCCAAACAGCCATACTTGAACTTCTGGTCTACAGTAATAGAACTAATAAAGGAAGAATATGGTATTTTGAAATACTATTCCTTTTGACTACTATGTCCTGTCTAATCAAGGTGTCACACTGAAGGACAGTCACAGTTCACTGATATGTTTCCTCCTTGTAATAATTTTAAGAAGCTGTTTACATATATATTTTTTTCCCTGTGGCAATAGATGATCTTTGACTGCAGAATACAAAAGAGTGAAATTTATTCTGGCCATCCAATCATAATTTATGACAAAGTACCAAGCAGATACAAGCAGTATCACATAACTTTTAGGTGATGAAATGTCATATCGGTTAAGAAATAAAAAAAACATAATGAAATATTATTGATTTCAGAGAATATAAGGCTAAAGATGTTATAGGAGTCAAGTAGAGATTAAAAAAGAACTCCACTATGTTAAGAATTGATTATTTTGGAGGGGGGTCTTCATTTCCAGTGGATTGAACAGATGATGGGAGAAACACTAGCTAATGATAAAAGTCCAGCTAATATAACTTGCTTTTAGAAAAAAGAAAAATCTATACTTTCCTCTTAAGCCATTCCAGAAAATGCCATGGAAAAATCTCTAGTCCCTCTTAAACTAATCTTTTTTTAAAATTTTGAAGAAAGAAGAAAGACAAATTAAACACCTCAGCCATGTTGTACATTTTAAAATGTAACTACAGTGCTCATTATCAATCTTGTTTGGCAAATTTATTTATAGATTTACTTTTTAAAAAAATATATTGGAAAAAAATATTAATGAGAAATGTAACTAGAACCTAGTTTCTGATCGGTTTTATTTTTCTTTAAAATAAAAATAATTACATGTTTTATATTAAAAGTCTTTCTATTACATAGCAGAGGACATTTGGTATTTCACTAACTTCCTATTATAACAAATAACATTTGCTGCATCTCTGACAAATTTAGAATTCTACATTTATTGATAAATTCCAAAATCTCAGTATATAATTGAATATCATACTGATGTATTTTTATTTAATACTCTTTCTAAACCATATTAATGAATACAGAGATATTTCACCAAACCAGGACAACATCGGACAAGCCTGTATCATAAATGTATTGTTCTTTCCGTCATTTTATACTTCCACCTAATAGTATTGACAGCCAATATGTTCCAAACATAGCCTGGGTCCAAAAACATGAAAAATAATATATTTTGAATAAATTTTATCTTAAAGTCATGGGAAAGCTTTAAAATTTTAACCACTGACTTGTTAATATAGATATTTCAACTTGTTCCAAAGGGTCATAGTGGATAATGGATAGTTGCCTTAATAATCTATAAAAATCCTGTTGATTTGGAATCCTCTGAAATATATTTTATTTCAGGAGTTCAGAAGGGCAACCAAGGCATGTAGGCCAAATTGCATAATCAAAAAAAAAATGTGGTTTATGGCTAAACCACAGTTTTAATCCATCTGCATTTCTTATCCAATATCACAGATTATTTAAAAATATGATTAGCAATAATTTTATCTAAATGATTAGTACACCTTTAGTTTATGAATAATAATATTAAAAAAAGAAATGTAATGTTCAAATTGGGATTGTCTCTGACTGAAAATTTATCATGGGAATAAAGGGAGAAATTATTTTCTTGTGTTCTTGTAAAAATAGGTTAACAAGCAAATTCTGTTTAGCGCTATCAATCAAGCCAGCATGCTTAAATATTAAATGTCTCTTACAGGAAAAAAAATGTCCAGGCAGTATTTTTGTCAAATAAATCAAAATGGAAAGAAAGGAAAATAGGCCAAATGAATGGATATACACTTACCTTGGAACCACAAGGTATGAAGTATGTAAAAAGAATGGGTTGGGCACTTTATAACAGATATCCTATTCATTGGTTGTAAGTTTTTAATACATTGAAGAGCAGGTTGATTTTAGTTATTTACTTTATTGATTCATAGTAAAAACACTAAACAATTCAGGATGATTTTTTTTTCAAAAAAGAACCTTAGTCAAAGTAATTATTAGTGGTTTTCTAAAAATCAAGAAATCAACACCACCATCCCAAACAGGCTTAAAAGTCAATCCCAAAGCATAACAATCAACTTAGAACTAAGGAGAAATTTCCTGACAGTTGGAACAATTAATCAGTGGAACAACTTGCCTCCAAATGTTGTGAATGTTCCAACACTGAAAATTTTTAAAAGATGTTGGATAACCATTTGTCTGAAATAGTATAGGGTTTCCTGCCTAGGCAGGGGGGTGGACTAGAAGACCTCCAAGGTCCCTTCCAACTCTGTTATTCTGTTCTATTGTATTGTGATTAAACAGAATTTTGCTACATTCCTAGAAATTTCAGATGAAAAGTCAGCAGTAAAAAAGTGAATAACTTTGGTTAATGCCCTCCTTCATAAGTGAGAGACATGAGCTCTGCATGCCAAGGGATGAACAAGGGACAATTAAGTAAGACCTACAGGGAAGAGAGGGTTGATTTATTTTCTAAAGCACCTGAAGACAGGACAAGAAGCAATGACTCTAAGGTCCTCTCAGAGAAATTCAACCAGGAACTAAGAAGGAATTTAATCAGTGGAATAGCTCACCTCCCTGACTTGTGGGAGCTCCATCAAGGTTTCACCACCACCACCAAAAAAAGGCCAAACATTTGTCCAGCATGATATAAAAACTCCTGCCTTGGGCAAAGGCTTGGAATAGGTTCCTTCAAGTTCTACAAGTAACGCAATACCACTGATTCAATTGAAGTTCTGACTCAGTAAAAGAAGCAGAAACATATCTTGCCGGTCTCTTGCCAGTCATATCTACCTGACCTATAAGGGCAAGGAGGTAGGGAATGTTGTGACTCCTATTCCCTAGGGAGATACACCTGCTGGGACCCAGAAAAAGGGCCTTCTCCATGGTGGCTCCCTCTCTCTGGAACATCCTCCTCCCAGAGATTAGAATGGCTCCCACTCTAGCACTTTTCCAGAAGGCACTGAAGACCTGGTTCTACCAGCCAGCCTGGGGAACCCAGAACAGGATGGACCCCATTAAATGGCTCATGTGAGGTACTGTCACCGGGGCTGGGTGGGGTGATTTTATTATATTAATGTATTATATGACTCTTCTTTTATTAGTTTTATTGTTTTTATATGAGGTTTTATATTCTGTAAGCCGCCTTGAGTTGCCATGTGTGAATAGCTGGCAATATAAATTTCCTAAATAAATAAATATCAAATGACAGATGGTTATTGTATCTTCCCCCAACAACGCTGAAGATACAGCAAGGCATTAAACTTTCCTAGTGCGAGTGCTGTTCGATGTGTAGCAAAAGCAATCCTGTAAGAAGAGTTAGAGTTCATGGAAGGATTATAGAAAAGGTCTTTGAGACAATAAGATGGAATATTAGATCTAACGTTCTGTGTATCCAGATCAAGAGCCCTTTCTTTCATGGCGCACAGGGCTTTATCAATTTCAAGGGATATTAGGAACGAGGCAGAAAAGCCACAAATGGACTTGTCACTGGCAGTATTCTACTTTCAGATGAAAATGACCTCATCAGCAAAAGTGAGCCAGGCCAGTGATTCAACCTGGAGAATCTGTCTCAGCCAATATTTTAGGCAGTAGATTCTCACTCAGGCTGCTATAAAGAGACATCCAAGTTCTAACTGGAGGACGACGTTTGAATTGGTACAGGAGACTCACAACAGGATTCTAATTGCTCTAGCTTGAATAGTTCCAAAATAAGGGTAAGCATAAAAATGGATACTAAACAATAATAGGTGCAGCACCTTTGCATTATATACTTAAATAGCTGCAGGGAATGTTATGTTCCAATTGCAGCTAGCAAATCTAATTCTTGTGCTGGCATCTTTGTGAATTTGGGCCATAACCTCTCAAATTTGCTGAGTCCAGGAATTAGACACCAGAAAATAGATAACTGCATATTTAAATACTTTTAGACCCTTGGTTTAAAAAATGCCACAACCTGGATTGGTGATGTTTCTGTACGAAGCTCAGCTCCAGTTTTAAAATAGTTTATTCTTAGATGCTCAATTTGGCAATATTTAGTCAACCCCTAAAGATTATGATGGAAGCCAATTTGGGTCAGGGAAATAATTATCATTAGCATTAAAGGAACATGGAAATTAATTTATATTTAAGAGAAGAAGGATAAGATTTGCAGTTGGAGAGGGCCTGTACAGTCCATTAACATAAAAATATTAACAGAAATGGGAGCAGAGCTCAAGCACCTGTACTCTTGACATCATATTAAACTTGCCCAAGGGTAATCCCCATGAAGCATTAGAATTACTCCACAGAATCCATAATTTTATTCAATTATTTAAACCATTTATATAGCCACCCAACTTATACCAAAATCTGTGTGACTCCCAATTAAGGATTAAAACAAATCAGTAATAAAACAACATAAAAACCATAGCCATTACAATAAAAAAAAAACATGGCACCAAGATAAATTTCTGACACACAGTCAACCCTTCTTATCCCAGAGCTTGGGGGAAAGCCAGGTCTTCAGTACTTTTTGGAAGGCTGGGGTGGTAGAGGCCCTGCCAGGGGGAAGGGTGTTCCATAGAGCAGGGGGTTCCTTGTTCCATAAAGTGGGATTGTTACAGCAAGGGACTATAAGGGGGCCAACTCTATCTAATCTGGTAGGGAAGGATAATTCCTCACATAACCTGATCCTGTGCCATATGGAGCTTTAAAGGTGATAACCAACCCCTTGAATTGCATCTGGAAGGAAACTATAGCATAGTGAAGTAATCCAATTCAGAGGTGACCAATGGGTGACCATGAGAAAGGCCTACAGGTCCAGGAAAAGGGTCAACTGGTACAACAAGATAAATCAGTGCAAAATCTCATTAGCCATGGCTGCCACATGTTCCTTGAGCAGAAGTCATCAGTCCAGGATGGTCCAGGACGGGACCGATGCTTTGGCTGAATAATTCTGGGAGCTGAACTCCACAAGTTGGAGATCCCTGATTTAAAGAGTCTGAGAGGGAGGATAGAATATTTTTCAGCCAAATATTATAAAAATGATGGCTTGGTTAGAAATCAAGAAACTTTGTCTAAAGCCAGCTTGTTTTATGGCTGAAATATTTTCTTGAATCCATCAATTTCATGTAGATATGTCAGCATATACTCTCCTTATTATATTTAATTCACTAGCAAGGTGATAATTGACTGGAACTGACTTTTAGCCTTTTTTTTAAAAAAATGAAATGATTATTTGATGGTTTCACTCATTAGGCATTGATCAAAATGAATAAATACAGTGGTGGTCAAGAGAGGGAGGAGGCACCATTCTATATTAAGTTTTAAAAGTGCAATAGGGATCAGATCACCATGGCTACTTTTACTATTTTTAATTGAATTCAACCTTAAGGATCTCTGAAGTAATGATAGTGGCCAGAAGGAAAAATGGCCTCTAATGAAGGAGGAGGCATAGAAGGTTGGAGAAGGTGGAAGAAAGTGGCAGGTGGCAGAGGTCAACAAAGAGGAAATGAAGAAAGTACCAGATAAATTACTCTTACAAGGCCTGTTCAGTTCTCCGACCCTCCTACTTTGCCTGGCTGGCCTTAATTCATTGTCCAGAGAAACAAACATTGTTCAGGGTTCCTCAAGCTGGGAAGTTTTCCTCAGGTGAGAAGAAAAAGAGCTGAAGACTATACAAGTAAGGAGCTGCCTATAGATCCACAGTGGCTGGAAGATGTATCAAGACTGTTGGTGAGAGAACAGGAAAACAAACTTCCTATTGTCTGTGGAGATCCTCAGTCATCCAGGTCATGGCTGTCCCAAAGGTGCTTTTTCAAGAGGCAACTAGACTTTCTGGTTTTTCTTTGAAGACATTTCGTTTCTCATCCAAGATTGCCTCTTGAAAAAGCACCTTTGGGACAAGCTTCCTATCGCTACTGCCAGAACAGTTTTAAACACTTTGCATAGGCACTTTTATCTGAACATTATTTAAGTGCTTAGTGTGGGCCCTTGAGGCTGCAAAGAGTCTATTTTTATTTTCTGTTTTTGTTTTCATACCTTGCTCATGAATGCTAAATGATTGAACAGGATAAACTTCAGCTGGTTCTCTGCACACCCATGGATAGTGCAGTGTTTGTTCTCCATTACTTGTTAATAAGCTCTCTGCTTTTCTGACTACAATGGTCTCTGCCATACCTGATGAAGCCCTTCTTTTCAGATCTACCAAAAATAGATGCGTTATATTTTGCTGACAAGATGATCTAAAACAGGGGTGTCAAACTTGTGGCCTGCAGGCCGGATGCATCCCATTCTGGCCACGCCTACCCCAGTTTAGTGAAGGGGAAAAAGTCATGATATATCACATGATGACAATGTTATGCCGTGAGTTTGACAACCCTGATCTAAAACAAGCTTTGTATCATGCCCCTATTGGAATCTGATTCCAAGGGGGAGGCCAGCAGCTGACAGGGAATGGGAGTGTGGCTCTGTTGGCTGTGGAAGAAACTGGGGAAGGGCACAGTCCAGCTGGGCAGGCAGGGGAGAGGTAGTGCAAGGGAGAGGGAATTCAGAGGAAGACCCAGGCCCACCCCCTCTTCATCCTAGGGCACGCAGGGAAGAACGGAGAAGGGAGCAACATGAGTTGCATGGCTTACGGGGGAGGAAAGGGCCCTGATTCCCTTCATTAGCTCTGCAGCTGGGAACACAGTATTTAAAAAGGGAAGCTGCATGCAGTAAATTGTTGGGAACAAATCGTGAATTTATCTGGTATCGTCGTGGCTTATCTGTGTTCCTGGCATCTTCCCAACTGTGTGAGTTTTGCCATGTTTTCAAGTCTGAAATTCCTTCTTCTGCCCTGTCAAGTTAATTACTGCAGCTTTGTTTGTTTGAATTTTTAGTTACAGTCTGTGCGTACCTTGTTTTGGATTGAATTTTCTACAGTTAAAGGCTGTTCCTGGGAGAGTTTTTCTCCAGCTGAAGGTAACCTGGACATTGGAGGCAAAGTTGCAGATAATAAAGGGACTCTTCTTGCTTATTTTAGTGTGTTGCCTTTGTGCTACGCCCCGGGTCATCACACTTCGTTAAACCTACTTAGAATATACAGTAGATCATAAAATTGAACATACAACATTGTGGTTTCAATTGTTGTACAAGAGAATAATGGAGCACCATTTCCCTCAGATTGGCAATACTTTTATATAGAAACTTGAAATGGATAAAATTTGTAGTGTTGTGATGATGCATTCTACATCTTTTCCAAAAAACCCACAAATATTAGAAATCCAGCTGGAGAAAAGATAGGGAAAATGCTTCCACTGTACGTGGAATGTTATCCTTAAATTAAGAATAAGGTCATAAAAGTTTGTGAGTGTATTTGTCAATGCATTTGGGATACAAAATTTGGCACCGTGCCCTAAAACCCCCTTTTCTGTACTGGTTCAATGATTCTGAAGTGGCTTTAGGTGGTGTTCCTCAGCATAAAGAGAAGCCTTTGTTTGTGTAACTGGTGATGTCCACGTCTCTAACCAATATCTGATTCTGTTCATGTACATCTTACCAGCTATTTTCATTATTATCAGCTATATGGCTTAATCTATAAGGGATCAAAACCTCCTAATAGAATTCTCCATTCTATTTATGCAAAGCAAACAAGCAAAGTAACAAGGTAATAGGATTATCATAAATCGCTTTGTCAATTCATGAAGCTTTGACCTTTATTGTATATTGACTACAACTGGGGGAAAAAAACTTATATTTGTTTTAACAGTTTGGTCTTTCAGAGTCACTGAGGAGAAATCTAGTTTTTAGTTTTTCACCCAGCTTTAACATCGTGGAGTGCTGCGTTTTGTTTCTGTGTATTAATTGGAACCTGAGCACAAAGAAATTCACAGCATTTAATGGACTGGCAAAACCATTCCCATTTTCTCTTTGCCAGCATCAAAGGGGTTTTTGTCCACCTAAAAGCATTTTTTCTTTACTACAGGAAAGTAACAGCAGTACTCTCCTATTGATGTTGGGAGCCACAAGATTTTTGCAAC
Source organism: Pseudonaja textilis (assembly GCF_900518735.1). The sequence goes on along the minus strand of NW_020769368.1, from coordinate 2,821,097 downwards.
ACAATACTTCACAGTGTTGCAATGTTTTTGAAAGTTTGCAGGAAAAGAAGAAAAGAGAAAAAAAAATCACCCTTGAAACATTTTTCGGAGTACACTTTCATGGTCTGTGGTTGATATACTTCACTATAGTTTATTGCTAGTTTGACCTTGTGTGGTATTCAGGTTTCAGCATTTCATGGAATATTGGTGCCAGCTCATAAACAGAAGACTAATCATACCCTGCAGAACACCTGAGTTTAACCTTGCTTTTCTTTTAGATGGCACTTCTATTATTTACTATCTACCATCAGTAAAGTGAAACGATGGTATGGAATGGCCTTTAAGAACCTCTCTTAAGCCACGCTTCTGATCTTATCCCCTAGCTTGGACTTAACTGTCAGATGCTTTAAAGCAACTGTTCTAAAACTGTCTGTTTTTTACATGACTTAAGGGACCAAGGTATGAAATATTTTCGTATTTTACCTTAGCTAATTAAATACCTTTGAGGGCTCCTTGGTGTTCTTTGAGTACGGTTGTTTCTTGCAGATGTTTCATTACCTAAACTAGGTAATGTCATCAGTGCTAGTAGGGAGTGGGGATTCCTTATTAGTACTGATGATGTTACCTAGTTTGGATAATGAAACATCTGCAAGAAAACAACCAAGCTCTGAGAGCACCAAGGAGCCCTCATTTCAACCCCAATTATAAATATCCTCCTTTATTGAATAACTTTGATAATCAGATGCAAAGCATATGTTACAGTGGGATCCAGTAGGAATGGTAAGGAATACCTGAATTGTTTGATCATGTGCTAGTTTTACTGAGATTACTTGTTCATATTGAAAAGAACTTGACATGAAAATATTCATCATGAATGAATAATATTGTGACTTACTTGACAATCAGAAGCTACAAAATGGAGAGTATATAAAAGAGATCTGAGATATATATACATTATCCAGAGAATGATCACACTGTCTTATCATAAATGCTCTTTAGAAATAGGACTGGATGTTATTCCAGCAAAGCCTAAAGTTTAGAATTTTTATCTGTGGAATCAGTCCAAAAAAATATTGTCCGAGATAAATTGCGTACATTTTCTTTTAATTTTGTCAATTTTTTTTTATTGAAGGAAGCCACTGAATTCTTTATCCTTGTGCAATTTGTTGGACCAATTCACCTTTGTGCAATTCATTTACATATTTACCTGGAATACTTGCTTTCCCTTGGTTCTAAGTAAAGATCAGGTTTTTACAACAAAAAAAAACCTGTCAATAAAGGTTTACAGCAGTTTTCTCCATATGATCTATGGCCTAAACAATGGAGAATCCAGTTTACTTTTTTGGTATAATAACTAGATTCTATATGCTAAAATGTTCACCCTAACCCCAATCCTAACCCTAACCCTATACCATTTCAGACAAGTGACCGTTGAGTCTCTTCTTGAAAACCTCCAGTGATGAAGCAGCCACAACTTCTGAAGGCAAGCTGTTCCACTGATTAATTGTTCTCAGGAAATATCTCCTTAATTCCAGGTTGCTTCTCTCCTTGATTAGTTCCCATCTATTGTTGCTAAGTGTGTTAGAAGAGACTGCCAAATAGGGTATTTTAGTCATGCCCAGAGATTCAGCAGATGTATGTAAGATGTATGTAAAATGTAAGACCCAATGTGGTGTAATGATAAAGCTATTGAGCTAGAACTGGAAAGGTTCAGGAAACTCACAGTCTAGCTTTGAACCAATTTTAGGGGGGCTGTTGTAGAGATAAAATTGGAAGTATTATATAGGCTGCCTTGAGTTTCCTCAAGAATGATGAGTTATAAATATAATGAATATATATTAAACACAAATAGCCCAACTGTTAAATGTCAGTGTGAACTATTGCTTAGAAGTAATAGAGTTCTTTTTTCTTCCCTTTATCTTGAAATCTTTAATTTTGTGTGTAGCTTATGGGTGTGAAGTGGGGAATTATTTATTACCTTTCATTAAAAAATTAAAATCTTGAAAACAAAATATTATGAAGAATTCAAGTCAAATATTCAAGCTCTGCAAAAGTATGTCTCAGGAATCTTAATATTCCTGAATTAATATGTTTTCCCTACCCTTTATTTCCATCTTGCAATATATTTAATCTGCTAAAGCTCACTGCATCTATTATCCAGCTGGCAAATTTTAGCATTTCTTTATTTCATTCATGACATAAATAAAATCACAACTCATACAATAGAATTTAAAATATAAAATTAGGTATTAATAACACAATAAAGATACAATTATTCAATACGTTTGCCTCTGAGATATTGTAAGATTTCTATAGGATTACATGCATAAACTCAGAAGTATAAGGAGATAAGTGTAAGAATAATTAGATAGAAATACCTTGGGGCCAACTCAGTTGTAGCTGTTATTTATGTTCGCTTATAGCTTTGTATACAAAGAGCAGCATGGTAGCCTAGAGGTGAAGACAATCAGCTCCACTTGGATGATTGATACTTTAATCCAAGCTGGACCAGATGTTGCTTTATCAGAATGCAAAGAGAAAAATATCTGCTATGAACTCTGTATAGGTGTCAGGAAGGGCATCCGGCCAGTAAATGCTCAGCTCCATTCAGTCACCCCAACTCCACCACAAATTAAGGGTAAATAAAGGATCATAAAAAGAAAAAAAAATAGCTTGTATGCAAACCTGGCTATGCTACCTAAAGTTACTAGTTTCTGTTCAGCTACAAGGATTTTAATCTACTTGGCCTTCATTCTACACCTGAATATTGTTAGGAATGGGGATATTTATAAAGCCCAAAGACATCGCTCTTTCTCGATTTTTTCTTTTTCCTTAAGAAAGGCAGCACAGCAACACATGGCACAACAACGTTTCTATTTTCTCTTCACCACAAGGGCAAAGCTGTTGTACTTTGGTAATACTGCAAAACCTGTCCTCCAAAACAGTGGTAGCCAACCAGTGGGCTGGGGACCACTGGTGGTCTGCAAGAAAATTTTGGTGGTCTGCAGAGAAATGTCACCCCTGAAGCAATTAATCCAGGCAGTGTGGGAACACAAGGCTGCGCCACCCACATGGCCCGTGGGAACACAAGGCTTGCGTCACTTGCACTGCAAACAACATGAGGTAGTTAGGGGAGGGGGGAAAAGGCAGAGGGGGGGAACTTGCCCCACTCACCCCACATGCCTTGGCTGGCCACCGGACTGCTTCTTTCCACTTCTTTCTTCTTCTGCTTTTGGTGGCACGCAAGGAAAGCAGCAAAAGTCTTTCTTTCTCTCCCCTAAACTCCACCAGAAATGAGTCTTTGGGACCCTTCAGGGCATCCTGCTCCAAGAGGCTACGCTGGTGCAACAAGTTTCACAAAGACTCACTTTTGGTGGAATTTGGGGGAGAGAAAGAAAGACTTCTGCTGCTTTCCTTGCATGAAGTGAAAAGTCTCTCTCTCTCTCTCTCTCTCTCTCCCCCCCCAGCCCCAGAATGGAGCTGGAGATGGTAACCTGTGATCCCAAATAAAGAATGATCGGTTGGTAGGAAAACGGGGTGGGGAATTTTCTTGAAGACTTTTTGGGGGATTTTCCCAGGGTCTCTGGTCCACGGGATTTAAAAGTATGAATTTGGTGGTCCCTGAGGTCCAAAAGGTTGGCAACCCTGCTCCAAAACGAGCCAAGAGGAGAGCATTGCAACAGGTTGTAGCTAGTCCTCATTTAGCAACTATCTCATTCAGCAACTGCAATTATGATGGTGTTCAAAATATAATTTTGTGACCACTCCTCGCATTTAGGACCTTTGCAGCTCTGTAATTCAGAGGAAAGCTGAGGTAAGATCATGAGCACAGAGATTCTTTCCCTTAGTGACTACTTCACTAAGTAAAAATCTAAGTACAAATCAAATGATTTGCAGTTCCCAATTATAATTAATAAGGACTAATTGTAATGTAAAAAAACCTTTCTTGTGTTTTTGGAAATAATATTAAACAGGCAGATGGAACACTTTTTTCTGGACTTGTTGGGATAATATAGGGTGGGGGCTGGCTGAAATCACTTTGCAGGTCTATATCTCTGGCACATTGCTTGAAAAATGCTCTGTCTCTTGGAATTAGTGCACAAGAGGAGAGCCCATATCTTAAGATGGCACTAAGTGAATTCCAGATAGTATGAATGGAGTTGTTTTGTATATAAATCCCCAACTAAAACCAGAATTTGTATTGACTGATGACCACGGTAGATTTGTTGAGGTGGAAGTTAATTTGCATGGGACTGAGATTGCAATTTATGCCTCAAACGAGGATAAAGTACAGTTCTATAAATGACTTATATTCAGACGAATAGATTTTTCTTCTGAAAATCAATGTTTGATGGGGGATAGTTTTTAGATCTTAATCCTCTGAGTTTGGTTTATAAAAGAAAATCCAATTTTCTTAGATGGAGTTCAAATGAAATGCTGTTGCAAAAAGAAGGAAAAAGAGTGGAGAATTATGAAAAGTAATTTTAAAAATTTTCTGAAAATAATTTAAACCAAAGTACTGATTAAAGAATGGTAAAGCTTTTACCAGCTTTTATCAGCGGTTACTTCATACAAGGAACAAGAGAAAACACAAGCTATATGAAATAAAAATAAAAAAAATTACAGAAATTTCAAGAGAATATAAGTATTTCTCAACAAATAATGATGATTAACTATGTAACAGTAAGAGAAATAGAAATAAAAATGCACTATGTGAAGCCAACCCCCCCTCCCCCCCCCCCGAACCCTTTCAGTTTGCAAACAAATGAGAAAGTTGCTGGCATATAAATTACAAAAAGAAAATTATATTGAAACTACAAGAGGGAGATGCTGTATAAGCAGATAACATGGTCATACAGAGATCATTTCATCAATATTATTCTCACTTGTACAAAGAAAGTGACATTTCTCTGGGAAAAATAAATGAATACCTCAAGAAACGCAACTTACTGAGGAGTACAGAGGAACAGAAACAGATTATGAATGGACCTATAGCAGAGGTTTCTGAAGCTATACAAAGATTAAACTAGGAAGGTACTTTGACCAGATGCATCATCAGGTTCTTATTATAAATGTTTTGTGGATGAACTTTTACAATCTGTACAAAACAGCTTTAGCTTACAGGGAGGAAATATGCTATAGAGTCGGAAGGAGGTTAGTATAGTACTAATACTTAAAGAGGGACAATATTTGATTTTAACAACAACCTATAGGCCAATATCCCCACTGAATAATGACTACAAGTTGTTTCAAATGATTATTTGTAATACTTATTTTCCAAAGCACCAGAAGCCAAGGCAAGAAACAATGGATGGAAACTAATTAAGCAACCTGGAACTAAGGAGAAACTTCCTAACAGTGAGAACAATTAACCAGTGGAACAGCTACAGCTTCAGACGTTGTAGGTGCTCCATCACTGGAGGTTTGTAAGAAAAGACTGGACAGCCACCTATCTAAAATGGTATAGGGTCTCCTGCTTGAGCAGGGGGTTAGACTAGAAGACCTCCAAGATCCCTTCCAGCTTTATTCTGATTGATTGATTGTGGCTGACAGACTAAAAATAATGTTATAAGAATTGATTCATGAGGTTCAATGTTGATTTTCATGTAAAAGAATGTTAATAGCAATAGGAATAACATTTAGACATATACCGATCCATAGTGCTTTACAGCAGGGTCTGGTGGTTTACAACGTAAAAAAAACCCCTCGTACAATTCTACCTATTTCCCTACTACCACAGGGGGGAGGAAAAGTCTTCTTCTGAATCCACTAACCACTTCCAGCATGGGGGGCAAGTCCAGAGGTGGTATTCAGCAGGTTCTGACCGGTTCTGGAGAGCCGGTAGCAGAAATTTTGAGTAGTTCAGAGAACCGGCAAACACCACCTCTGACTGGCCCCGCCCCCATCTATTCTCTGCCTCCCGAGTCCCAGCTGATTGGCTGGGTCTTCTTTTGTTGCCCTGCACAGGAGAACGGAGCTGGAAAGCAGGTTAGTGGGATGGGGAAGGAATGGGATTTTGCAGTATCCTTCCCCTGGAATGGGGTGAGAATGGAGATTTTACAGTATCCTTCCCCTACTAAGCCCACCAAGCGATGCCACGGCCACCAAGCCATGCCCACAGAACCGATAGTAAAACAAATTTGAATCCCATCACTGTGCAGGTCCCAGGGGATGCAGGAACCTCTTGCCTCCAGTCAACACGAACTGAAAATGGCCTTAGAGGAAAGAAATGAACCAGGGCAACATAGAAGTGGAAAAGTTGTTATGAGAAAAAGATGGTTAAATTTGCACATCCTGATGGTCGGTGTACAGAACTGGCTACGCTCCAAAGGAAGAATGCCTTAAGTAAACTTTTGACACATCATATCAAAGGCTATTTATGAATAATAGGATTATGATTTTTTTTTAAAAAAGGATTGCTTTCAAAATGTAAAAATCTGAGAAATTACAATAATGGAATCGAGCATCTGAATCATGTAAAAAAGGCTCATATAAATGGATCTTTCCTCCAAAAAAAGCAGATAAGACTAAAAAGATTTTACACTGCAAAGAAAAATGTTCTTTTTCCTTTTTCTTCTTTTTTTTTTTCCAAAGTCCCTGGGGAGAAGAAAAGATGAAAAGCTTGTGAAAGTGACAGAGCTTTGAACAGCAGGATGCTTCTTATGTATAACCTTTCCTCTCGGTTTATGGGTGGCCCACACCAAGGGCCTGGCTCTTCTCTGGAATAGTTATTTCCTTCTGATCACTGCATGGGACCTAAAGAACGCATGGTGTTTGAGCTGGCACCGACACAGACAAGTGCTCCAATCCTTCATACTCTTCACCACAGCCACCACAATTAATTGCTCGCTTTTGCCGACGTAGTCCTGCCACGGGACTAAAAGATAAAGCAATTGCGGCAGAACATAGATTTGGGCCATCAGTGAGAGTCAAATAATCCAAAGCACGGAACAGTATCCCTAGGGAAGACATTGTGTCAAAACTCACCAAAACAAAAGCAAGCCGGATGTAGAAAACTAGCTATTAGCAGCGCCTTGAGCTGTAATGGGCATCTGGTAGTTTTGTTTGTCTGTTTCAGATGCCTTGGGCAAAAGGATCATTATTGCTACATTATCAGGATGCTGTATACCTGTAGAACAAGAACAGATTAACTGATAGACAAGGCACCAAGGATTTGGTGACTGGCAAATCATAACATGTTATATAATATATTAAAACATGAACTATCATAATCAATGTCCCAAACTGGACTTTTTGTTTTTTTTCTTTGAAGATGTTTCTCTTCTCATCCGAGAAGCTTCTTCAGCTCTGACAGGATGGTGGGAAACGGAAGGATTTATCTTCTTTGGAGACAGCTAGTCATTTGCATTCTTTTTTAGATAGTCATTGCGGCCCTTTGGAGGTTTATCTGTGTCCTCAGTGACTCTCTAAAAAAAATGCAAAACTCTTCTTACATGCAATTAACGAGATGGTTAATGAGGTACATATGGGTATCATGCCACACAGAACACTCCCGGCAGGCATCTGGAGAGGGGAAGCAAATCAATTATAAGTTGATTAAAATTTTAAAATAATGCCAGTTTATGAATGTTTCAAAGATTAAAAGTGAGAATGCCCAGTAACTCATGAGATCCTGCTTGAAAATACCGAAATCTATCAAAACATGGACTATTTTAACAGATTTTATTTTCCGAAGTCTCTACTGAATTCAGTCCATTTTCAATACCGATCTTCCTTTCAGCAGTTTCTCTTCATACCAAATTTGGTTTCGTTTTGGTCATGTGATTTGCTGGCGCATATTGGATTAAATAAATAAACGTCCTTTAGAGCTGCCAATATGTCAGGATCAAAAATAGAGACATGATTAATGTAATGCACCATGTGGTATGCAGATTACACTTTTGTACAAGTTCTGCTAAGCTCTAACAGAAGATATCCATAAAAAAAACAAGGTGTTAATAATGAAGGTTGTACAATGTGGGTCCTGTGACGACCTAGGGTGGGATACAAAATAAACACAGTCACAAAAACAGGTGAACCCCCTTTTATTCCTTCACTTTGCTTCAAAGCTCCAAATATCCTTGACTGGAGACAAAAAAACTCCCCCACAAACAGTTACGAAAAGGAGGAAATGTCGTTTAAAATAAATATGCCTATAAATTATAAAGAGTAAAAACAACACAAACCACACTAAAGCAATTAAGGGAACCATGCAAGATAAGGGCTTGAAAATGTCCACAGTTATTGGAACACAAACTGGGAAGGACACCAAACTCAGAGAGGAACGACAGACTAGAGATATTTCTATGCTTTGTTTCCAGCACTGGCCCTTACGCATGTCTGTCCTTTTAACCAGCTCTCACAGCTGCAGCCCATGAAGAGGATCAAGGCCCTTTTCTCCCCCATAGACCATGCCATTCATATATCTCTCTTATCCTCTCCTCCCTTCGTGCCCTAGGATGGGGAAGGGATGGGCCTAGGTCTTACCCTGACTGCCCAGTCTCCTCTACAACCTCCGGAGCCACACTTCCACTCCCTGTCGGATGTTCCTCCTCTCCCTCAGATTCAGACTCTAACAGGGGAATGACAGGTCCCTCCTGAGGAGAAGTTTTCTTTAAGGCCAAACCAAGAACTATACTTGAAAACTCGGTAATAGTTAACTGGGAAATAAAAAAGAACTTGTCACTATTAAGAAGGTATTTTCAGCAAGTATTTGTCAGTAGCAGGTTTTGCTTTATATATTCTTAGTTGATATTGATCACTACTAAGGTACAATTTTTAATATAGGTAGTCAACTGAGCTCAAAATTTCTGTTGCTAAGCAAGACAGTGGTGAGGTGAATTTTGCTTGATTTTATGACCTTTCCTGCAAGAGTTGGTAAATAAATCTCTGCGGTTGTTAAATTAGTAATCTGGTTGTTAAATTAATCTGGTTTCCCTACTGACTTGCTTATTGGAAGATCGCAAAAGAAGACTATATGACCCTGGGACACTGCAACTATCATAAATAAAAATCAGTTGCCAAGTGTCTGAATTTTGATCACGTGATCCTTGGGATGCTACAAAGATTGTAGGTGTGAAAACCATCTTAAGTCACTTTTTTTCCAGTGCCATTGGAACTTCGAGTGGTCACTAAAATGAACTGTTGTACATTGAGGACTAGACTGAAAATCATGTGGGGAAAATATCCAGCACTTCAGATCTGTTAAAGCACTCTACCTTTGTGAGGGCAATAGACAGATTCTAAATTTGATAAACAAACCAACAAATATATACATAAAACAAACAAACAAACAAGAGCCTGAAAAAAGATGCTACTGGTTTAAGAGCTAAAATGATATTTTATGACTGGGTTTTTTTTAAAAGGAAACCTGAAAAAGTTTGGCTGCTTGAGCAAATGTCAGAGAAGTGCTGGGTGTAGGACGTGGAAGACTTTTTTTGTATCATATTCAAAGCATTTCTACTGTAGTATCTGTATACTTTACATATTCTCTAGCTGCAGTCTGTCTTCAGCTGACTTCGCTTAGGAGTTTGCAGTATTGGCCTCCCCAATCCACCTGTAATAATGTTGAAAAATGCCTTAACAGAAAACGTTATTATGTGGGATCAGGGGCATATATTTCACAAAATGAGAACTGCTCAACTCTGATTGGCCCATAGCTGCTGTTTAAATCACTGAGGTTGACACTGATCCGGTCTATTTCCTCAGATCCATGGCAGATCAATCTGTCAGACTCCCACTTCAAAAACCCCATGCAGGGATCTGTGGTCAGCTTTATGTTAATAAAAACAGACAATTTTTCCAACAGAGCATCTATCAATGAGAAGCTTAAAGTCTGTGTTTCAGTTGGAAATGCTGGATTTCCAATTGACCCATCTCCTTCATCGGCTGCCAGTACAGGAAACTTACAAACGTGGTACGGATTCTGGAAGTTTCTCTTAGTGATACCAATAGAAACAGTGACCATTCAAAGTTACAACAGCCCTGAAAAAAGTGACTTATGACCGTTTTCCACACATGACTGTTGCAGTATACCCAGGGGTGGGCTATAAAATTTTTAGCAAAGGGTTCTCTGCCCAGTTGCTGGATAGGAATGGCCATGGTGGGGGGACCTTTTTGCCCTCCCCTGGCTCTGGGAGGGCGAAAACGGCCTCTCCAGGTTCCGGAGGCTCTCTGGTAGCCAGAAACGGGCCCATTTCCAGCCTTCCCGAACTTCCTGGGGGCCCGTTTTTTGCCCTTCCTGAGCCTCTGTGCATGCCCTGCACTTACCTGCCCCCAAAACAGATTGCCTGGGGACTCCTGGGTGGGGAGGGAAGGGGCAAGGGGACCAGCCAGGAGTGGGATTTGGGGGTTCTCCGAACTGCACAGAATCTTAGCTAGGGGCTCTCCCTGTGAACCTCCAGCAGCCCACCCCTGAGCATCCCCATGGTTACGTGATCAAAATTCAGACGCTTGGCAACTGGCATGTATTTATGACAGTTGCATGTCCTGAGGTCACGTGATCACCTTTTGTGAACTTTTGATAAACAAAGTCAATGGGGAAACCAGATTCTATTTAACAACTGTGTTACTAACTTAACAGCTGCCACAATTCACTTAAAAACTACGGTAAGAAAGGTTGTAAAATGGGGCAAAACTCACTTAACAACTGTCTTGTTTAGCAACAGAAATTGCTAAACAATTACAGTTTGGCTGTAAGTCGAAGACTACCTATATTTGATTCTAATTCAGAAGATGGTGTAAGTCATTAAACTTCTTGAACTAAAGTATAATTGCATGAACCAATTTTTCATTTTTGAATGCTTGTTCATCTAAGATTCCAGAGGGGTTTTTTTGTCTGCTCTTTCTGATGGAACAGCCTCATTTTCATCACAACAATGAGTTGCGTGAAATCATGTTTCAGGCCATGCCAGATATTTATGACTGTTTCAAGTGAGCAATACCTGCGTCATGATTGCATTTCAGATTGCTTGATGAACTTTCTAATAACTCGTTATAAAATTAAATGCTATTTTTTTTTCTATGAAGCTACTTTCTTTCTTTTGGTATTTCCGCCCCCCCAGAATGATAATAGAATCCAACAAGAAAAGTATACGTGACAAAAAGAAAAAAAGCTTTTGTCCCTGATTTTGCTACTAGATACGCTAAACGGCATGCAGAGCACAATGAATTTCCTATCACTTTTATGGTTAAGATATCATTTATTGGTGAAGTTCTTGATGCTTCCTGAGCTTGGTTGTTTCCTTGCAGATGTTTTATTGCCTAGGTAAGTAAAATCATGAGTATGAAGGAGTATGGGAGGCAGGGTTAGATTCTACCAGTTTGGGCCGATTCGGGTGAACCAGATGTTACATTTGCATCTGCTTCCCCGAACTGGTGTTTGAACTAACCAACAGGCCCCACCTATTCCTCCCTTCCCCTCACAAGTGGCCCATTTTCAATGCAGATAAATGCAGGGCCCACGCGGAGGCTCTGAGAGGGGGAAACTGGTCTTCTGGAAGTCTGGAAATAGGGCAGTTTCCAGCTTCTGGAGGGCCTCCAAACCCCGGGAGAGGCTGTTTGTTTTCCCTCCCAGAGGCTTGAGGCTCTGGATCCTTGGGAAGGCGAAAATGTAAAGGAAGTTGTGAAACGGGCCTGTTTCCGGCTTCTGGAGGGCCTCCAGTGCCTCAGGGAGCTGTTTTCGCCCTCCCAGAGGCCTGAGGGAAGCCTCCAGATCATTGGGAAGGTGAAAAATGCCCCCCTGGAAGTTCTTAGTAGGCCGTGTCCACCCAGCAACTGGGCAGCAAACTGGTTGCTGGGATTTTTCAATCCCACGCCTGGTGGGAGGTTGCTGCCTGTTTATATATATATAATACAGTATTGTTTTCCGCATGATTTATTTACTGGATCAGTTTATAAGGTTGTCTATCTTGCAAATGAAGTCTGAGTGGCTATCAACTTACGAAAACATTTTTTAAAAAATAGGGTATTTGGAAAGCATAAAAAATTACAATGATCATTAAGGATAAAAACATCTGACAAAGATATCTCAAGAAGCCATCGTGCTGAATCAAATCCACTCCTTGTTGTCTCCTAGCTATGCTCCCGCTATCTCTTTTTATGTTTCATCTCTCTCAGTGCCTCACTAAGCCCAGGGGGAGAAAGGCCTCATAGTTGAGATTCAATTCAGGCCAGCCAGCCAGCCATTCTCTCATTACCAGCAACTGAGACTTTGATCAGTGTGTGCCAGACCTTCAGGAACAACCCCAAGAACCATTTGTCACTGAGCGAGGGGTCCATTATTCTGGGGCAGAATGATCAGATAGGCCTCCCTGTGAAAGAAGGCAGCACCAAGGCATTCAGAAAGTGATCCATCTGTATGTGAGGATCTCTCCAGATCACACTGCCACTGCCCTGAAAACCAAATCTAGAGAGGGCATTTGTTATATGATAGGCGTGACAGCTTTTAACAAGAGACTGGACAACCACTTGTCTGAAATGGTATAGAGGTTGGACTAGAAGACCTCCTAGATGTCCATGCTCCCATCAGAGCCTGAATCCGTGGAGGAGGACGATCAGGAGCTAGCGCTGATGGAGGTTCAGCGGGTGGCCTCGTTGGCTTTGGAGGAATCTGGGGAGGAGCAGGATGAGGCAGCCTTGGCCCCCTCTGGTTTGGGATGGCTTGCCAGCAGGAGGACAACTGAGAGAGGGCAGGCAGTGGGAATGAGAAGCGACAGAGCTCAGGCGATGAGCAAGGACTGCCTTCTCCTGATCCCCCAGCACAGAGAGTGAAGAGGAGGTGGGAACAGCACAAGGGCCTCGGGAGGAGAGCGTCCCCCCACCCCTCTTCACAAAGCACACCTGGGGACTGAAACTTAAGGAGACGCTGTGGGGAGGAGCATTTGTTGGGAACAACTGCGGAATTTGTGTAGTTTTGTGTGCCATTGCCAACGTCTGGCATTTGCTGCACTGCTTGGTTCTTTCTTGCTTTTTGGACTCATTGCTTATTCTTTGCTTCATGGATTCATTGCTTTTTCCATGCTTTCAGGGCTGGGTTTCAAATTTTTTAACAACCGGTTCTGTGGGCGTGGCTTAGTTGATGGGCATGGCTTGGTGGTCATGTGACTGGGTGGACATGGCTTGGTGGTCATGTTATTGGCTGGGTGTGGCCAACTCAATATCACTCACATTGAGGCACGCATCTCCTCCCCTGGCCTCTCATGACTGTGGGGATTCTGCAACAGTCGTAAGTGTGAAAAAGGGTCATAAGTCCCTTTTTTCAGTGCCATTGTAACTTTGAATGGTCACTCCATACAAGCAAAGTACCAGGAAAGGAGAGGAAAAAAACTCCAGAGATGTTCCTGAGACAGGAAGTCTAGTCCTACCAAGAATGTAATAAGGGTTAACGGAGAGGCAGTTTCTGTAAGCAACACCAGAATGTTTCGTTCCTGCCTTCCTTACAGGATCAGGCCAGTAATTTCTTCTAACAACCAGTTCTCCAAACTGCTTAGCAACCGGTTCTAGTGAATAGGTGCGAACTGGTAGAATCCCACCCCTGCTTGCTTTGTGGACTCATTTCCTTGTTCCTTTGCCTGGTTGGACTTCTTGGTTTAAAGCCATTGTGCTACCAGCATTTTGCTGGACTACTCGCAGCCAGGGGCTGCGCCCTCTCTCTCTCTCTCTCTCAGCACTTTGTTCTGCAATTTGCATAATGTGGGGAGTATTAAAGGGGAGTTTGAACCCTCAGCTGGCTTTGTGCCTTGTCCCAGGTCATCACACTAGATTCCTTCTAACTCTGTTATTCTGTTATATCAGGCCCTCATCATACGGTATATCTCCACGTGGCATTGGATAACACAGGCAAGCTCACTTTGCACAGCGTGCCTTTTGCTGGATATAAGATGGCTATAAAGAATTACTCCTCAATAGGTTGTGTCAGGTTTTCAGAACACATCAGGGAGGTGTTGACTTCTTTTGACAACCTGTTGTAAGCAGGGACTTTGCGTATGATGCCTATAGCATCGTTTGATGGATTGCAACTCATAAACAATCCTTTTCCAAAATGTGTCTTTCTATTTGGTTCGACTAAAGATAAGGCCCCCAACATGTGGAAATATATTTTCTCTTCAGATATCATGCCATTTAATTAAATCCTTCTCCATTTTCTTTGACAGATGAAATATGAGCTTTCTGATAAAGAGCTTTCCCTTTTGATTACTAGCTTTACATCTTAAGAGGAGGAGGATATTGATTCCATCTCCCCTCCCCTATATAGCTCATTTCTTTTGGATATTTTTCTCTCCCCTTAGGACAAATTTGTTACATTTTCTATACTTGCTTAGCTAAGCTTGCTTGAATGGTAATGGGCAGAGTATCTGTTTAACTGAGCTTGCATAAAACTATTGAAATCATGATCCTTTTCCATAAAGGTAATTTTGTCCAAGCTTGGATAGGTTTTCCAAGTTTTCCTGGAATTCCTTGAAAAATCCCAAAGGGCTTTTCCAAAAGACAACTGGTTTTTCTTTTTCCTTGAAGAAGTTTTGCTTCTCATCCAAGAAGCTTCTTCAGTTCTTGGATGACAAGCGAAGTGTCTTCAAGAAGAAACACAGCCCAGTTGCCTTTTGAAAAAGCATCTTTGGCACAACCATGACCTGGATGACCTAGAATCTCTGTAGACATCCTTTGAAAAATATGAACATGAATACTGAGGCTCTCTGCAAGGAATTTATTTGACTCATATTCAACAATTAAAATATACAACACATACAATATACAACATATATACAATATACAACAAACTGAATATAAATAGTCCTCAAAATACAACTCCAATTGAACCCAACATTTCCATTGCTAAACAAGACTGTGAAATGAGTTTTACACCATTTTACACCTTTCTTGCCAACGTTGTTAAGTGAATCACTGCAATTGTTAAATTAAGGTTGTTAAGTGACTTTGTTTCCTGTTGACTTTATTTGTCAGAAGGTTGCAAAAAGTGTTCACATGACCCTGGGACACTGCAGCTATCATAAATATATGCCAGTTGTCAAGCATCCAAATTTTGATCGCATGATTATGGAATGCTGCAACGGTGGTGTGAAAAATGTTCATGTCATTTTTTTTTTCAGTGCCATTGTAACTTTGAACGAGTGCTAAATGAATGATTGCAAGCCAAGGACTACCTCTATTCGAAGAACATTTGCATAGAAATTACAGAATATTTTTAGTTATTTGTAACAACTTTCTGCTAATGCACTACAACAAAAGGTTTAGGACCATAAAGAATTTGTTGCAAAGATGTGTATTAAAATGCAGGAAGGCTATTGGGGACTATTCATATTAGAGAGAACTGTACAAAAATACATATAGTAGAAAAAAATATGCATTTGTGTTTTCATGCAGAGTTTTAATATAAATCACAAACAAATATGGAAATGGGCTAGAATTAAGATTGGAAAAAATGAGATGCTGTAATAAATCAAATGTAAAAAGGTTATCTGTTCATAGTTATCAGAGATGTTCAATTTGATTCATCTCGATCAGACAATTTATTTAAAACCTTCTTTCTTAGCACTATCACTTCCCAGAATGTGCAACTACAGAAGAGTACCGTATGGTACACAATTTTAAACCCCATAAAAATTTAATTTTACAAAGCTCCTCCTCTGGTAATACTGATTTGCAAACTGGGGCATTCAAAACCTTTGCAAGACCAATACTTGAATTCAGCTCCACTGTCTGGAATCCACACTGTATATCAGACATAAATACAATCGAGCGAGTCCAGAAGTATTTTACCAGAAGAGTACTACACTCTTCTGTTCGCAACAGAATACCCTACACCACCAAGCTTGAGATTCTAGGCTTAGACAATCTTGAACTATGCCGGTTAAGATTGGACTTAAGCATAATACATAAAGACTTCTGTTACAACATCTTACCAGTTAATGAATATTTCAGCTTTAACCGCAACACAAGAGTACACAACAGATATAAACTTAATGTAAACCACTCCAAACTCCATTGCAGGAAGTACGATTTCTGCAACAGACTGGTCAATGTCTGGAACTCACTACCTGATTCTGTTGTCACCTGGTCAAACCCCCACTCCTTTACCCTCAAAGTAGCCTCTATTGACCTCATTCCATTCCTAAGAGGTCTGTAAGGGGCATGCATAAGCGCCAATCGTGCCTACCATCCCTGTCCTATTGTCCCCAATTATTATTTCCTATTTCTTATATTAAAACATTTTTATTCTTATTTCTATTGTATTGCAAGCTTTTGACAAAATAAATAAATAAAATAAAGTTGATGCAGAACCTTTTCTCAGCAAAGAAAATTTCCATGAATCAAGTTTCCTAATTATTCAGCGCCTAATCTCAAACCTCACTCCCAGCCTATTCCCCCCTTCAAACCAAAAAACAAAGAGATATAAATAATACTAGCCTATCAAAGAGTGCAAAATTAATGTGCATTCCCTTAAAAAGATGCTTGGAACAATTAACAAAAGCACGAAGTATTGACTTGTTCAGAAGAAGAGTTCTAATGGTTTACTATATAGCTATTTGAAATCTGCCCAGCTACATGTCATCACCTAGCTGAACTGTCTGATTTAAAAAAGCTAATTAGCCAACGAAGCAGTATTGGACCTGACTAATGCTCAAATGGAAGATGACAAGGGAATACCAAGTCTGCAAGGTAGATAAAGAAAAAAAAAGTAACACCTCAAAAGGAGATAAATGCAATTTGTCCATCCTCCCCACACCCACCCCACATCCTCCCAAACTTGCATAGATGAGTTCAGCAAAAGTCAAGCTTGATTTGAAGGACTTTAGCCTTTATTTTAACCCCACAGCAGTGGCAAGACTGTTAAAAACACTGATTGAAAAAAAAAATCACATTAGATTGGTATTAAAAGAATGTTTTGAATATATTGATATTACTAAAGAGATGGGGTGCGATAGCTGAGTGGTTAAAGACGCTGTCAGATGGAGACTTGATAGCCCGGGTCCGAGACCTGAGCTCCACACAATGGGTGAGTTCCCATTATTTGCTCCAGCTCCTGCCCTCCTAGCAGTTTGAAAGCATGCAAACGTGAACAGATTAATAGGTACCACTTTGGTGAGAGGGTAACAACATTCCATGCACTTTTAGCGTACAACCATGCTTGCTACATGGGCATGGAATTGTTTCGGATAATGCTGCCTTTCTCGGCCAACAAATGGAGATGAGCACCATGCCTTAGAATCAGACAAGAATGACAGGGAAACCTTTACTAAAGCAACTGCATTTGGAGCCTTTATGTATTTTATTTACTAGCTAACCTTTAAATTATTAATAGAACATATGGGAACGAAAGGTAAATGATCCAACAATTTATATGATATAGTGGGTTCTTTAAATATTTTTATCCAGCCTTTGTTAATTTTATAAATAACTCAAGGCAGTAAACATACCTCATATTTTATACCCCTCCTTCCATCCTCACAATAACAACCCTGTGAGGTGAGTTAGGATGAGAGTGTGACTGGCCCAAAGTCACCCAGCTGATTTCATGCCTAATGTGGGACTAGAACTCACGTTGTCTCCTAGTTTCTAGCCTCAACCATTAGACCACACTGTCTATCATTATTGAATGTAATGTACAGTATATATAAGTTACACTTTAACTTTTATTATAAAGATGGAACTTTCTAATATTATCTGGCTAGTTACTCATTACCTTGTGCACCAAAAATTAATGATTAAAAATAAACAAACATGTCCTAACCATTGAATTTTTAAAATGTGCATTTTGCACAATGGTGAACTAAAGTTTTAGTTCTTTATCAATTAAAAATCATATTTTGAATTTGGCATTTTAATAAATGGTTATTAAAAAGTTTTTTAAAAAAAATAGTGCTCAAAATCGGGCAGTGAACAAGAGTGATTTCAACTGATTCCAATGTTCAGTAGATATTATAGAACAGAGATCAGCAGCTATGGCCCCTTTACAGCCTGTGGACTTCAACTCCCAGAATTCCTGACCCAGCTGGCTCAGGAATTCTGGGAGTTGAAGTCCACAGGTCATAAAGGGATCATAGTTGCCTACCCCTATTCTAGAACTTCGCAGCATTTGTTGGATCGTTAGTTTTCCTGCCCTCTATAACAAAGCTCAAGGAGTTGAGTAGTGTGATCGGTTCCCTGATCCTGATGTATCTAAAAGGTAAAGGTTCCCTTTGCACATACGTGCTAGTCGTTTCCAACTCTAGGGGGTGGTGCTCATCTCTGTTACAAAGCCAAAGAGCCAGCACTGTCTGAAGACGTCTCTGTGGTCATGTGGCCAGCATGACTAAATGCCGAAGGCACATGGAACGCTGTTACCTTCCTATCAAAGTGGTCCCTATTTTTCTACCTGTATTTTTACATGCTTTCGAACTGTTAGGTTGGCAGAAGCTGGGACAAGTAATGGAAGCTCACTCCATTACACGGCGTTAGGGATTCGAACCGCTGAACTTGCGACCTTTCTGATCGACAAGCTCAGCGTCTTATTTACTGAGGTGATATACCCAGCCAGTGAATTTTATAATTTCTGCAAATGTATCTGTCAAGAGAACTTATACAAGGAACATGCTATTGCTGTCTCCCTACTCCAGAGATTTCAAAGTTTCTGAGGTCATGTAAGCCATATAAAAAATAAATTTTTTGCTGGACCTCCCATTTCCTACCTGCTGACAGAGTAAGAAACTGTCCTAAGCATAAATGCCTTCTGGAGATGGGGCTTCCAAACGTCAGCTGAGAAGCCTAGTCTTTCCCTAGAAAATTTGCTATAGATGTAGTTTACTGTCTATTCCAGGTCTGTCAAACTTGTGGTGTCACAGCGGCATCATGTGATGTATCGTGACTTCCCCCCGTTCGCTAAACTGAGTGTGGACGTGGCTAGCACATGACACATCCAGCCTGCGGGCCGTGAATTTGACAGCCCTGGTCTATTCCATCATCCATTCAGCTCTCAGTGGTCTGAGCATACATGCCTTGTCCTCTGGTGCTAAAACTATGGAAAAGCCAAATAGGCTTAGTAAAAAAAGAGAGAAGGCAGTTTATGGTGGTTTTCTATAGGTTCCTTGCAGAGGAAGGGGATGTTACAGGTGAAACAGGCTACTGATGATCATAGTGGGAAAGCAAAGACCCCAGTCGGCCTCTCTCTGTTGCTCAACTGCTCCAAAAGACATCTCATATAAATCTTGGGATGGTAGAATTTTTCAATAAGCAGCTTTGCCTATTAGTTAATGCATTGCCACATTAGCTAATAGTAGGTTAGGTCAATGGTATTTGGGAGCATATAGTGTTCCGGACTAGCAGGCTCGAAAGCCTGCAACTCTGATTGGCCCGCGAATAGCAGAGCGTGATTGGTCACCGCAGACTGATCCGATTGGCTAGTAAACGGGCTGCCGCGATTGGCCCTGCCAAGAGCGGCAAACTCAAATCGCTTTCATTGGCTGCCTAGCCGCAGCCAGCCCTATATAAGGGGCTGCTGCGGCTGGGATTCTTCGCTCAGATCTGAAGTCACTAATAAAGAGCTGTTGTTGCTATCTGAGTCTTGCCTCCGTTTCTGAACCATCCTCCCAGATCTAACATATAGGTTCACTATACACCCAACTCCACAAGAATAACTACCTTGTATTCACATCCTGCTAAAGCAGGAGTGCCAAATTTGCAGCCCACAGGCTGGATGCATTTCACACTGGCCACACGCATGCCCGGTTTAGCAAAGAGGTAAAAAGTCATGATATGCCACGTAACAACATTGTAACACCGCAAGTTTGACTCGTGTGCTAGAGTAATGTTTCTCAACCTTGGCAAACTTTAAGATGTATGGACTTCAACTCCCAGAATTCCCCAGTCAGAAAGATGGCTGGGGATTCTGGGAGTTGAAATTCACACATTTTAAAGTTGCTAAGATTGAGAAACACTGGACTAATTATTCCCATCTTCTTCTGCAAGTGCTTTATTCCATGTCCTCTTTTTCACCTTTCCTTAATAACTGCAAATCATTATCATCCAGCTGCAGTCCGAATTTATAAATTTATAAAGCAATTCCCTTTCTGTAACTCTGATGAATTTAGTAGGTCTCTATTCTGTCACTCCCACATATAATTCTTGTAAATATCATTGTAAGAACAATAAAAAATAATTAAAAAAGCTTTTCTGTCAGTTGGCATTATAAGGGACATCACTATTTCTCTCACTGGGGTTTTTTCCTGCTGATTTAATTACAGTAAATTGGAATAATTAGAACAAAATTATATGAACCCAACAATTCCCTGTGGTCTTTGTGCTGCCTTTTAGTATGATAATGAATGTTAATATAAATAATTGATATATTCCTACTACCTCTGAATCTTTATTGCTACCTTTTTCCCCTCTTCTTAATTTTGCCCCAGATAGAAGGTGATGCATTCTAAATTAACTATAATATGTAATATTTCAGCACAGCAGAAGAGGTTAATTAAACTTTGGGGAAAACTTATTGCATATAAACCAGAATGACAGGCAATTTTGCAGCAACAAACTGAGATGCTGACATGAAATTCTGGCAATTTTGGTAAAACCAGTTGCATATTTAAATACTTAGGTTACTTTTGTAAATGGTGGCATTAAAAACAAGTTTGAGTCATTCATATTAAAATAATAGAATCAAGGATTAAAGCAGTAGCAACTTTGAGTCCTGTTTAAAATCAAGTGAACACATAGATGACATAATGTAATCGTTGCACATAAAAAAGAATGCATCCTGAAAGCATTTTTAAAAACTAGAACTAAAAGGATGCATTCACTCTTTCTCAGTTTATTCCTTGCTTGGAATATTTTCCAAGAATGTTTTATTGTAAAACTAGAGGTGTAATTGTTGTAGGGAAAATAGGAGGAAGCTGTACATCCACTGTTTCAATCTCTCAAAGATCCATGTGACAAAACTAATAAGGTAATAAAGTAAGCTTAAACAAGGGATTGGTTGGCTGCCATATTTGGCCTGTATGTCCAAAAGATTACTAGACAGCATGTACAGCAGAAGGTGGTATTCAACAGGTTCTGACCAGTTCTGGAGAACCGGTAGCGGAAATTTTGAATAGTTTGGAGAACTGGCAAATACCACCTTTGACTGGAGATTTTACAGTATCCTTCCCTTGCCATGCCCACCAAGCCACGGCCACAGAACTGGTGGTAAAAAATGAATCCCACCATTGATGTACACACAACACAAATTGTACAGACACACCCAAAACACCTCTTTGCAGCTACTGGATGTTTGCAGCCCAGATTTAGTAGCCATAGAAGTGGATGAGGGTGAAGGTTCATTCCCCGAGCTCGTGCATTGGTTTCCAAACGTTTGTTACCAAGCTAGGTAACATCTTGAGCGGAGTTTAGGGGATGTTAGGGTTCTACTGTTTATAAGGGCTTTGTGTTGTCAGGAGGTTTTTTGTGGGTGTGTCAATGTGACGGTCGTCTGATGGGTCAGGTGTGAGTCATCAGTGAGAGTCTTGTGATGGTGGGGCGTCAAACTTTCCAATTTTCAATTTCCAAACTTTAGGCGTGCTCAAAAGCTGGTGACATGCCTTGGGGATTGTAAAGATATTTTGGTTACTTTAATATAGAATAGAATAGAATAGAATAACAGAGTTGGAAGGGACCTTGGAGGTCTTCTAGTCCAACCCCTGCCTAGGAAGGAAACCCTACATCACTTCAGACAAATGATTATCCAACATCTTTTAAAAAACTTCCAGCATTCACAACTTCTGGAGGCAAGTTGTTCCACTGATTATTTGTTCTGTCAGGAAATTTCTCCTTAATTCTAAGTTGCTTCTCTCCTTGATTAGTTTCCACCCATTGCTTCTTGTCCTGCCCTTCTTTGTGACAGCCCCTGAGATATTGGAATACTGCTATCATGTCTCCCCTAGTCCCTCTTTTCATTAAACTAGACATACCCAGTTCCTGCAACTGTTCTTCAAATGTTTTAGCCTCCAGTCCCCTAATCATCTTTGTTGCTCTTCTCTGCACTCTTTCTAGAGTCTCAACATCTTTTTTACATCATGGCAACCAAAACTGGATGCAGTATTCCAAGTGTGGCCTTACCAAGGTGGTATTAACACTTCATGTGATCTTGATTCTATCCCTCTGTTTATGCAGCCTTGAACTGTGTTGGCTTTTTTGGCAGTTGCCGAACACTGCTGGTTCCTATTTAAATGGTTGTCGACTAGGACTCCGAGATCCCTCTCACAGTTACTACTATTGAGCAGGGTACCGTATATACTGTACCTGTGCATTTGATTTTTCTTGCCTAAATATAGAACCTTACTGTGATGATCCGGGGCATGGCATAAAGGCAACACAGTCACATAAGTAAGAAGAGTCCCTTTAGTACCTCCAACTTTGGTCTCAATGTCCAGGTTAACTTCAGCTGGAGAAACTCTCCCAAGCATAGTCTTTAAGTGGAGTAAATTCAGTCCGAAAACCAAGTACATAAAAACTGTAAATAAAAATCCACACAAACCACGCTGCAGTAATTAAGTTGACAGGGCAGGAGGAGGAATTGCACACTTGAAAGGCCAGCAAAACGCACACAGTTGGGAAGATTCCAGGAACCCAGATAAGCCTCGACAATACCAGATAATTCACAATTTGCTCTCAACAGTTTGCTGTGCTCAACTTCCTTTTTTATACACTGTGTTCCCAGCAGCAGCTAATAAAGGGAATCAGGGCCTTTTCCTCCCCCGTAAGCCAAGCAACTCACATTGCTCCCTTCCCCATTCCTCACTGTGTGCCCTAGGGTGAAGAGGGAGTGGGCCTGGATCTTCCTCTGAATTTCTTCTCCCTTGCTCTACCTCTCCCCTGGCTCTGTCCAGCTTGACTGTACCCTTCTCCAGTTTCTTCCATAGCCAACGGAGCCACACGCCTACTCCCTATCAGCTGCTTGACCTCCCCTTCAGAATCAGATTCTGACAGGGGCATGACCCTTACTTTTTTCACCATTGAATTTCATTTTGTTAGATAGCACCCAATGTTCAGGTCATATAATTTAGATGTGCTTGGTAAATAACTACATAAATATAACTTTTAAATATTTTGTTTGTTTTCATTTCATGTGTCTGTGATGGGTTACATCAGGTGAGGGTCATTGGGAGGTGAAGTGATGCTGGGAAGGGACTTGCGTGGGTTGGTTGAGGGTAGGTGCTGTTCAGGGGTGGGATTCAAATTTTTTAACAACCGGTTCTGTGGGCATAGCTTAGTTGGTGGGCGTGGCCAACTCAATATCACTCACATTGAGGCACGTATCTCCTCACCTGGCCTCTCATGACTGTGGGGATGCTACAACAGTCATAAGTGTGAAAAAGGGTCATAAGTCACTTTTTTTGGTGCCATTGCAACTTTGAATGGTCACTCCACACAAGCAAAGTACCAGCAAAGGAGGGGAAAATAACTCCAGAGAAGTTCCTGAGACAGGAAGTCTAGTCCTGTCAAGAATGTAATAAGGGTTAACGGAGAGGCAGTTTCTGTAAGCAACACCAGAATGGTTCCTTCATTACAGGATTAGTCCAGTAATTTCTTCTAACAACTGGTTCTCCAAACTGCTTAGAATGTTAACAACCGGTTCTAGCGAATAGGTGCGAACTGGTAGAATCCCACCCCTGCTGCTGTTCCTTATATTTAGAAAAACATTGCCATCCCCTAAACTCTGCTGAAGATTTTACCTAGTCTAGTAATGAAACATTCTGAGAAGCTCGGAGAATGAAACTTCTCCTATACTCAAGCTACAGATAATTGCCATTGTTGCAAACCATAGAAGTAGACAGCTTTTTGAGTGACATTAAGCATGTAAGCATGGTGATGAGTTCCTTGGCACTGTGAATAGTGGTTCCCCTCTTTAAAAAAAGCCCTAGATTAAGTCCTAGCTGTAGTGGTGGAGGCTCAATTTTCAAATGTGAAAGGATTTTCATATAATCAAAGCATCTGAATGGTAACTTCCACGTGCATGCAAAACTTGACCCACAAATAACTCCCTCTGCCCATCTTTCACTTTTTTTAAAAAATAACCTGGCTGATGCCATGTAGTGCCCTATACAGCAGTGGCCCCCAACTTTTTTGTACCACGGCCTGGTACCTGCATCACAAAATGATCCACGGCCCGGTACTGGCATCAGCACACATGACCAAGGCAAGGCGAGCCGAGCGACCGGCCAGCCAGCCGTCCCCCGCTTCTCCCCGCCACCTTCAAGTCCTCCTTTGTACCTTTTTTGTGCTTTTCGGGCTCTTTCTTAATCTCCTGCTGAGTAACGCGAGACTCCACCGCCATCGGGACGGCTCTTCATTCGAAGCCACCCCCTCCCTTTGACAAAACTAAGGCGCGAGGATTCCTTCAGCACCCAAACGCCGCTTTCCAACAACCGATGACCGACAAGCTTACCCGGAAGCAGTTTCTCAAGTGCCGTTGAAACAAGATGGCGGCGCCCAAGCAAACCGGCAGCCCGGTACAAAATGATCCATGGACCAGTACCGGTCCGGGGCCCGGTGGTTAGGGACCACTGCTATACAGGTCATCACCAACACCTTGAATTGGATCCAGAATCAAGTTAGTAACCGGTGCAGCTCACAGAGACCAGAGGTGTAATGGACAACAAACTAGATGCATACATAACTGCCCATGCCTCCTCAGTTTGCACCAATTGAAGCTTTCAAATAACCTTAGGGCAA
Source organism: Pseudonaja textilis (assembly GCF_900518735.1). The sequence goes on along the minus strand of NW_020769368.1, from coordinate 2,796,413 downwards.
CCCCATGCACAGTGCATTCTAGGAATCCATATGCAAGCTGTCCAGGGTGTGAGAGACGGAGCATAGAGCCTCCTCTTTCAGGAATGAGCACACACCTTCAAGCTGTGCAAAGGTCCTCCTAGCTCCAAATTCCATTTCCTCTTCAAGAAGGAGTTGGGATGCAAAAGGACTCCCAGATTGTGCACTGGTTCTAGATGGGGAAGTAGGAACCCATCCAAAATAGAGATGGTATTCAGCAGGTCCTGACCAGTTCTGGAGAACCAGTAGTGGAAATTTCAAGTAGTTTGGAGAACCGGCAAATACCACCTCTGACTGGCCCCACCCCCATCTATTCTCTGCCTCCCAAGTCCCGGCTGATCGGCTGGGTCTTCTTTTGTTGCCCTGCACAGGAGAACGAAGCTGGAAAGCAAGTTAGTGGGGTGGGGAGATTTTACAGTATTCTTCCCCTGCCATGCCCACCAAGCCACACCCACAGAACCGGTAGTAAATTTTTTTGAATCCCATCACTGATCCAGAACCATAAATAGCAAATTCTTAGATCCAGACCTGGCCCAAAGCTTCCTCATCTAAACCACTCACTCTCCAGGCACAAGGCACCATAATTCCTTTACTAGGGATGGAGATCTGTAGTTGGGATGACCTCCACCAGTAGCTTCATATAGAAGCAAAATAGGAGAAAGCGAGCATCTATCCCTGAGCCCCCCACCTCCACAATTCGGGGATTGAGGGCGGGACCTCTTACTGAAGTTGGAGGAGGGAAGTGTTTGCAGAATTATAGAATAGAAGGATTACCATATCTAGTTTGCTGAAATATAGATTTATTACTGAATTATTAGTGACAAAGAATTAGAATTTTGTGTATCTGTCTGCTGCCATCTATTGGTTGTATGGATTTTTGCAGCCCATATACCCCCAAGAATAAACCTGCACCAATCATTAGCTCAGCTGCTCTGCTCGGTCTGTTTCTCAAAATGAAAAGCAGTCGCAGTTGCTGAAAAGCAGGGGCCGCTTTAAGGGTCTCTAGAGGCCTCCTGGAATTGTGTATGCAGAAGTACATCCAGAGGGTTGAAATCCTGTGAGAAATGATTTGCATAGCCCTGTTGTATAATGTCATTTTAAACAAATACCTGGCCAAACATGGTTGGATTTCTGTTTCTTTTTCTAACTTCATCTTTGAACAAGGACCTGCACTTTCTCATATATTTAGAACTGGTGAATCCGGTGACTGAAAAACAAATGGGAAAATTCCTTTATGCAGATGTAAAAGAGATGCTAAGGGGCTGTTTCAGACTAGGAAGGTTAAATGAAAACCAGTCAGACGGCTTCTGCCCTGTGCCAGATGGCAATTACAACTGGTGACACTACTGCCCCTTTGATGGCATCCAAGCAATGAATTCTTTCTTTATTTCCTGGCTCATTTGAAGCCACATCTGTTCCAATAAAACTTGAGCTCCTTACACTTACAACTGCATGTACTTTTAATATTATAATTTGTGCCTTTCATGGTCAAATATTGTAACTCTTGAAGTAAAGAACTCCAACACGTAAAAATATAGCCCATATAAGTGACTATTCATCTGCCAACATGTGAACTCTGAAGTAGCCCTTTTCTCCCTCTTTATCTTCTGAATATATGTTGGTGCAGAATGCAGCCAGTACAATAAAAAGAAAGTTTCAGGTTGCCCCTTTAAATCATCAGCAACCCACCCACCCTTTTAGTGGATCCAATCAGCTCTCTCAATAATATAAACAAGAGGCAGGTGGCGGGGTTGAAAAAGGTGAAAGCGAAGAAGTGCAATAAATTGGCAGTAACCTTAAATGAGATGAAGTTTTCAATTCAGTGTGGAAAGAGGAGGCACGGTTTGAAGGTGGTTGTTAGAAAAAGGACAAAATGGTTGATGGAGGACATATTATGCCAATCAAGGCAGAGCAGCAACTGACAAACGTGCTTTGCCTGCCTCTAGACTTATTCAGCAAGGCTCCCTGCCCAGATAGCTGATTTTGGCTTTCATGATTTTGGCTTTCATGGACTTTTAATGATACGATTGCTTCTTAGACTTTGGTATTTGAGGAAGATATTTAGGGGGGAATTTGTTTAATAGCAAAAAAACTGTTACGTTCTTTGATTTCAGTAGCTTAGTTTCGTCTCTTTTCTCCTGCTTGTCATGCCGCTGTCGGAGTCTGAATCTGAGGAGGAAGATGAACAGCTGAAAGGGAGTGGGAGTGTGGCTCCGTTGACTGTGGAGGAAACTAGGGAAGGGCAAAGTCCAGCTGGGCAGAGCAGGGAAGAGGTAGAACAAGGGAGAGGGAATTCAGAGAAAAAACCAGGCCCACCCCCTCTTCATCCTAGGGCACACAGGGAGGAACAGAGAAGAGAACAATGTGGGTTGCATGGCTTATGGGGGAGGAAAGGGCCATGATTCCCTTCATTAGCCACACCTGGGAAGAAAGTTTAAGAGACATGCAGGCTGCATGTGGCAGCTGTTGGGAACAAACATACATTTATTTTGTGTTGGCTTTGCTTATCTGTGTTTCTGGCATCTTTCCAACCGTGTTGAGTTTTTCCGTGCCTTCATGTCTGGAATTCTTGCTCCTGCCCTGCCAAATTAGTTACCTCATTTTGCCTTGATTGGACGTATAGTTACAGTTTTTGTGGACCACGTTTTGGACTTGATTCTCTGCAGTCAAAGGCTTTTTGCTGCGAGAGTTTTTCTCCAGGCAGAAGGTAACCAGGACACTGGGGGCAAAGTTGGAGCTAATAAAAGGACTCTTATTAACTGACAGTGTTGCCTTTGTGTCATGCCCCGAATCATCACACTGCTTCTCTCCTTTTCTCTTACATGTACAGGTAGTCCCATGAATTATGACCATTTGTTTAATGGCCAAAGTAACAGTGGCAGTAAAAAGGTTACTGTAGTTACAACGGGTCCAAAGATTTACAACTTACAGCCATGAGATTGCAACAGAGCTTCCAACGAAGTCAGCTGTGAAAGCCACATTTGCTTTAATAACACTGTGGAATGGCACAGGAGAATTCTCTGCTGGGCAATCTAACATTTCAATTTAATCATTTAAAATAAAACATTTTAATTTTGACATTTACATTTCATTGTGTCTCTCCTTTTTGAATTGTTTCTTTAATGATTCTATTCCACCATTCCGTGGTGGAATTCAAAATTTTTACTACCGGTTCTGTGGGCGTGGCTTGTGGTCATGTGACTGGGTGGGCGTGGCCAACTCAATGTCACTCATATCAAGGGGTGCCTCACCTGGCCCCTCCCCTCCCAGCCATTCCTTGTCACCCAGCCTCAACTCATCTATAGGTCTGTAAAAATGTTGTTCACCTTTTTTGACTTTATTATCTGCATACTATAGATGTACTTTCATGGACCACTGGAAGGAGGGAACGGCTCACATGCTTTACTCAAGAGTGTGATAGGCAACAGACTTTCAAGGGGCTGCCACAAAGAAAGGGGGACAATGTATTTTCCAAAGAAGCAGAATGCAAACAAGAAGCAATGGATGGAAACTGAACAGAGAGAAGCAACCTAAAACTAAGGAGAAACTTCCTGTGAGTGAGAACAATTAACCAGTGGAACTGCCTGTCTCCAGAAGTTCTGGGTAGTTTTTAAGAAAAGACTGGACAGCCATTTCTCTGAAATGGTATAGGGTTCACCTCAAGGTCCCTCATTCTGACACCTTTCCCAGAATTTCTACTCAGAGTTTGTCATCCTCAGTTTTCTTGCCTGAGCTGGGGGTTGGACTAGAAGACCCCCAAGGTCCCTTTCAACTCTTGTTAAACACGTGGGTATTTTATGCTCTGGACTATTGACAAAGAATGCATGTAAATCTTGAAAAATATGTGGTAGCCCTGGGCAAAAGAAAGGCAGAAAAATCACTCTAGGTGTAGGGACAGTGTAAAATATTAACACATGATAAATAATGGAACAATTAAAAATAATAGCACAGAGTATTATCTCTCTCTCTCTCTTCATATTTTTTCTTTCTTTCTCTGCCTTCCTCTTTCTTTCTTTCTTTCTTTCTTTCTTTCTTTCTTTCTTTCTTTCTTTCTTTCTTTCTTTCTTTCTTTTTCTTTCTCTCTCTCTTACATACACACACACACACACACACACACAGCTAACAGACAAGCATTTTGGAAGCAGCTCCTTTAAATTTCTCCAAGGCTTGAGTGGATTCTTCCACCCCCTCTGTCAGACCGCACTCCTTCCCACTCCAGACACTTTAACTCACACGGGGAAAGTGATATTTGCAGCATCCATGCCTTTCTTCCTTTTCCCCCGGGGAGAAAGAGGATGTGGGGGACGGAAACCTCGGAGAGCGATCACAAGTGAGCGACCAGGTGACCAGGTTGGGGCATGGCCAGCCAGGGGTTGCCACCGGTTCAGCAACCCATGCCACATAACCACTACCAGTTCGCCTGAGTACGTGCAAACCAGTTGAATACCACCTCTGCCACCATTTCTTAGATATCAGTGTAACTCTTGTCTTGCAGCAAGTTATCCCCACAACGAGTTGTCCGTGGTGAATTGTCATAGACCAGGTTAAAAAAAAAAGCTCATAAAATCGACTGCGATTCATCTAATGACTGCATAATTTAGCTATGGAAGTTCTGGTCCCAGTTGTAAATCGAGATCTACTTGTAGCGCACCTCTGTATTTTTTCATCTCTAGCCATCTTCATTCTGTTTGGTTCTGTACCTGAAGTCCAAGTCTTTTGGGGAGCACTGAAAAGTGTAAGAGGTAAAGTCTAATCTGAACAGAGGCTATGAAGTTAAGAGACAGCTGTGCAAAAGCAATTACCAGGGAACTACTTCCATAGGCTTGTTGAATCCTTAATTTAGCTTACACAGAACTACCTAGCTGCAGGCATCCTTAATTCACTTATTTTTCTCCAGTCATTCTTCAAAACAGGTAGCCCAGGGAAATTGTCTTTTAAATTATTCATACGTTGCATGTAATATAATACTGATCTTGACACACAATTATCTAGGAGGTGGGATTAGGAGGGAACAAGGACAGTGCCTGAACTGAGAATCTACAGGGATGTCAAACTGGTGGCCCACGGGCTGGATGCGTCATGCACAGGCCATGCCTACCCCAGCTCCGCAAAGGGGAAAACATTGTAAAACATCACATGACGGCAACATGATGCGGTGAATTTGACAGCCATGATATAGGAAATAGACCTAGTTGCTCGCCACTAAGAATACACAGTAAAAGCATTTTACCATTGGTCTCAATTTCTTAGTTTTTGCTTTTTTTGTACAGAAAAAAAATGATCTGCTGGATAGGGTCAGCCTGAGGGATTATGATATTTTGCAATAGTTTTTGGATTGATCATGTGATGTGCCTCTAACAAATCAGCAAATGTATGTCTTCTGTTCGATGTATATTTAATATTTGGTGGACCATAAATTTGCTTTGCAAACATAGGTTAATGTCAATCCACCCTTCTTGAGCTACACCTACAAAATTCAGAGCACAATCCTCCACTTCTGGGAATATAACCTCATAAAAATCATTGGGAATAGTCATAGCATTTTGCATCTGGTCTGCTTAATTAAATAACTAAAGCATACTGACCAGTTAAAGAGGTGACTCTGAATAATTGAGCAGATATTTTAAAATACCTATATATAACATTAGCACAGGTAGGTCACAATTACTATGAGTTTGAATAATGCAAAATTCAATTAAGTACAATTTATAAATAGATCTCAGGTTACATTTAATGTGACCCAAAACTCAAGTTGTGCAAGTGAAGCATACATGGGGTTGAGGTTGAAGTGCAGGCATAGTTGTCGTCTTAGATGTTATGGTAATTGCCATGCATGCAAAACAAATCCAAAGATTTTGTTTGAAGAAACCTTAACAAAGAAGAGGCTCCTTTTAAAGAACTACAGTGGAATACAGCAGGTATGCATTGGACCTGTGTTTATCCTCTTCTACTATTCTATAGGTAGTCCTCAACTTACAACAGTTCATTCAGTGACCATTCAGACCATTACAATAGCACTGAAAAATGTGACATGACCGTTTTTCACAGTCCGTTGCTTTACAGCATCTCCATGATCATGTGAACAAAATTCAGATGCTTCGCAACTGGTTCACATTATGACCATTGTTGTGTCCCAAAATCATGTGATCGCATTTTGCGACCTTCTGATAAGCAAAGGAGAACCAGATTCACTTAACAACCAGGTTAGTAATTTATTAACTGCAGTGCTTCGCTTAACAATGGAGGCAAGAAAGTTCATAAAATGGGGCAAAACTCACTTAACATATGCCTCACTTAACAACAGAAATGTTGGGCTTAATTGTGGTTGTAGTCGAGGATTACTGGTACAGTGTTTCATTAATAAACATATGCAAAATTATCTTTAAAAGTTTTAATTGGCTATTTCCATTGAGTTGCATCAAGTTATCCACAGAATTCTCTTCTCTTCTCTTCTCTTCTCTTCTCTTCTCCTCTTCTCTTCTCTTCTACTCTACTCTACTCTACTCTACTCTACTCTACTCTACTCTACTC
>NW_020769368.1:2767732-2789854 GCF_900518735.1 Pseudonaja textilis | reverse complement strand
TCTACTCTACTCTACTCTACTCTACTCTACTCTACTCTACTCTACTCTACTCTACTCTATTCTATTTTCCACAGAATAGAAAAAGCTTTGAATAATATGAATTCAGATAATGTGACCATTTTATGGGATTCATTAACCTTACTTATAAAGACCTGTACAGTAGGTAGTCCTTGATTTACAACCATTCATTTAGTAACTGTTTGAAGTTACAATGGTCCTGAAAAATGTGACTTGTGACTGGATCTTGCGCTTATGACCATTGTAGCATCCCCACGGTCACATGATCAAAATTCAGGCACTTGGCAACTGGCATGTACTTACGACTGTTGCAGTGTCCTGGGATCATGCGATCACCATTTGCCATCTTTCCAACCAGCTTCCTACCAGCAAACTTAATGCGGAAATCTGGATTCTCTTAATGACTGTCTTGATTCACTTAACAACTGCAGTGATTCAGTTAACCGCAGCAAAAAGGTCATAAAATTGGATGTGATTCAGCCACCTTGCTTAGCAATGGAAATGGTGGCATTAATTGTGATTGTGAGCTGAGGACTGATATATTGACAAAAACTCTCTACGTACTTGGACCACTTGCTCAATGAACCTGGGTAAATATATGTAGACTTTTAGAAAATAATAAATATATAAAGATGAACTTCTTTCTTATTGTATCTACAAAGTGATTTTAGGATAGATTTGGGATGATAATATGAACTGTTATAAAACAAACTAATTATGATTATCTTGTAAAACATGAATGAATAAAAGTATAGTCAAATGATTGATTAATAATGATACTAAGGTATTTAATTTTTGATTGAAAATACGAGATTATATGCAATGTAATTGTAATTGAAGACTACGAAATGGAAGCACAAAACAATTTGTAAACCAAACGGCACACTGTATGTATACATATGGAAGATGGCTTGATGTTTTTATGTTTTGTTTGTTTATGTTTGTTTTTAAAAACCAATAAAAACTTAAATAAAAAAAATGAGCCTGAGTAAAAATAACATTGTTGTTCAAAATTACAAATTTGTATAATAAGCGGACCAAATTCCTACACACCCATCACTGAAATTTCTTATAAAATAAGAGATGCTGTTTCTGAAGAGGTGTTCCACTTATTTCTGTTTTAGGCAGAGACAGAATAGTTATTTATGGTGCTACTAGAATGAGAACATCATTCACAAAATGAATCGGGCATTTGTCCCTGTGCTCTAACATTGCTCAAAAAGGATAGTTGTCATTAATTAAAATTAACATGATTCATTAAAAATTAACATAACATACTAACACTAACATAATTAATTAAAATTAACATGATTCATTGGATGGTTTGAGGGGGAGGTGACTTGTTGGAGTTATCAGTAGGGCTGAGACTCGGCATTTTGGTTGACTCAAGAGCTTGAACAATCTTCATCTACTAATAGATGGGCTTGTTGTAATGAGGGCAGGAGCCACATGGTTCAATGTTTATGGAGATTTTCAGTCATCCAGGTCATGGTTGTCCCAAAAGTGCTTTTTCAAAAGGCAACTGGATTTCGTTTTTTCCTTGAAGACGTTTAGCTTCTCACCCAAGAAGCTTCTTCAAATGCGGCCAAATGGAAGAAGGATGGAGGATGGAAGGATTTAATATTCCTTCCTAATGAGAAGATGACTGCAAGGAATATAAATCCTTTTGAAAGATTTGAATATAAATCATCCAGTTGCCTTTGGAAAAAAACACTTTTGGGACAACCACACATGGTTCAAAATCCTACTGGCCCAATTGCACCTAGCAATTTTTTTATTTGGAAGGTGGCAAACATTTTGACAAAAGAACAGCCTAAATTGGGAACTTTCTTTTATAGAGGTGAAATCTAGGAAGGATTGAGGGAAAAAGCCTGCCTCTCTTCTACTTTAGCTGAAACTTACTTGTAACTTGAAACTGATTTGCAGAACTGCCAGTTCTTTGTTTCTTTAAACCGACATGCAGATGAGATAATATCTATTCACCAATACTTACACTTTCTAAATTTCCAGCGCAGATCTTGGCAGTGTAAATGTGATTTCAGTGCATATTTTGAGGGAAAATTGACATTTGAAGAGCATATTTAACTATGCGTCTTTATGCTGTCCTTTTTAAAACTGTAATTTGATTCAGCAAAGGGCTCTCTGAGGAAAATAGGCAGATGTGATATGGACCTGCAATGGTAAAGAACTTTTTTTTAACCTATGCTATTGAAATGTAAAAAGTGTTTGCTGAGTAGTTTCCTGCCCCAGGCATTCCTATCTGTAACACTTTTATGTTCTCCAACGTAAAACCCAAGAGCTAACTGTACACTGTAAATCCCCTGTTAAGTGTTTGAGCCACAAAATAAAATAATATGAAACTTTCAGCCTGGCAGTTAAATCCCCCCTTCCCAAAGCACCGAGCATCAAAATATAGGCAAACGTACTACATCAAAATGTAGGCAAATTAAAATGAATTACTTCTACCGCAATTTTGCAGCTGATCATCCAAAGATGTATTATATCCTAAAGCACACCCACAGCCCAAATTTCACTCCAGACTGTATGGTAGCCTGGACATAAATTGGTGGGTCAGGTTTCACCTCACAAAAATGGATTAAAAATTGGATGCATAATCTCAAAGGAACCGACTTTCAGGGAAATTGGGAAAGGGAGCGAGAAATTCTTGGAAAGCTAAATAGGAAGATTGTAAATACATGTCTGGCATGTCTGAAAATGGCTTCTTGGCATTTATTCTTATTCATGGGTGTTTCCTATGAATCCTTTGTTTTGGAATCTTTAGCATATTTCTGGTTCTAAGTGACTGGCTTTCTTTTTAAAAGCATTGTTTGTTAACTCAAGATTTTCTGGGGAAAGAAATTTTTCAAATAAACTGAGACTGAGTTAAAGTCATTTGTTCAAGTCATTGTTTGTGGTTGAATATTCAACATCACACTTGGTGGTTATGCAAAAAAACAAAAAAGTTTCAAAGTATTGGGAAAAAACTACATTCCCAAAATTCTAAAAAATAACATTTGTACTAATAAAGGAGCCTATTTGGATTGAAATTAGAGACATTTCTGATAGGAATGCTTCTAGAAAACTTAATGAAAAATGTTATTTACTAAGAGACATGCTGACCATAGCAAGGCACAACACTGGAAAACAGGTGCCGTGCCTATGATATCAGAATGGGATACATGGGATATGATGTATATATCACCTGTTGTTTCACTGCAAGAATGAACGGACTTGTCAGAATATTCATGAACTGGCAGAGACATGGTAATAAAGTCAGCCAATGAATAGCATGCAACAGATCAGCCAATGGGAGATGGATTAGAAACTGAAACTTAAGGAGGGAGACTGGGCATGGCTTATCTCTGCTCTGTGCTCTGAGCTCTAAAGCCAGAAACAAGTCTCTTCTTGTCTGCCTGTTGAAACTGAAGTTACTATGTTGGAAGAATCTACTATTGGTATTGTACATTTACTGATCTGTTATTATGTATATAAAGAAATTAATGAATCCTGCTGAATCAGTTATCTGTGTGTGCTTTCTGGATTTGATTTCTGCAGGACTGGTGGGATGTTGTAATAATGTTGAACTGAAGAAGCTTTTTGGATGAGAAATGAAACATTTTCAAAGGAAAAAAACCCCCAAGAATGTCCAGTAAACATTTAAGACAAGCATGACCTGGATGATTGAGAATCTTCACAGACATTTCTAATAAAAGTATCTGTGTTGAGTATATAAAAGTATATAAAGGAAGAAAAATACACTCATCAAGAATCATAAGATACAATATTTAGTGATAGTCATAGGTTACTAATAAGCAATCAAATCATACTAGGAAACAAATAAAACAATATGAATTGTAAAGATACAAGCAACACGGTTATAGTCATAAGTGGGAAGAGATGGGTATTAGGAAGGATGAGAGGAGTAATAGTAATACAGTCTTAGTAAATAAGTTGACAATGTTGTGGGAATTACTTGTTTAGCAGAGCGATGGCGTTCAGGGAAAAACTGTCCTTGTGTCTAGTTCTGGTGTGCAATGCTCTATAGTGTCGTTTTGAGAGTAGGAGTTGAAACAATTTATGTCCAGGATGTGAGGGGTCTGTAGATATTTTCACAGCCCTCTTTTTTGTTTAAAATTTCTATATTGCTGATTCAAAGTGGACTTCAGAACTTTCTTCAGCATCTGGAATGAAAGAGAAGACCCAGCAGTGGGAAACCACTCATCATTGTAGCTCCAGAGCAAAAGCTGTTTTGCAGCATTTCCTTTGGCATCTTGATTGAATACCTGGTTAATTGTCTCAGCTCCCTCTCAATTATAATAGGGACATCTGAGGACTTTTCTCAGTTTTCTTAGAGTGCTCTGGATGTGAAAGGGATCTTAGAGAGAGTTGTCCATAGCATCTGTCTTCATTCTTGTTACAATTAACATTTCTCTTCTTGTAATTGGAGCAATTCTCGGTGGTGTAGCTAATGTTGGATCTTATCTCTATCTTTATAAGGCTGCCAAATTAAAAGATGGTTTTACAAAGTTAAAGCTCCATATAAATTAAGTATAAAGAAAAAAACAGTGCAACCCATAGGAACCAATAAATGTTGGGCCAAACTAGCACTCAGTCCAAATGGCTTAGTACAAAGAAACAGGATGATGGCATGAGAGCTAGCAAACATTGCTCCTTTTTATTTTGAAAACAGATTTTCCTTCCCTTCAATAAAAAAAGATAAATATTGCCAGGTAAATGTGTTTGGCATCAGAGATATAGGAGAAAAGTCAGTTTTATTCTTGTACTCTCATTGGGGCCAAGATGGAAATGGGTTTATAATGTGAATTCATACATCTTCAGATGTTGATGAGGTGATGATTTTGCAAACTTTTTGGGGTTGATGCTTTTACTCTAACAAATCAGAATCTAAAAACAGCTATGAAGTGTGGAATAGCAAGATAGGGAGCAAAGAGAAATATTATTTGCTTCATAGTGAAATAATACACATATAAATGGGCTCTCAGAAATCTATTGGGCCTACTTAATTTTAGGCCATTAAGTATCTAAACTTTTGCGAAGAAGAAGAGTGAGTAGACATTAATTGACAAATGAAAGAAAAAGAGTATTTTCCAAGTGCCTTATTGAAGTTCTGTTCTAATTATTCAGTGCAATGAAGCAACAGAAAACATGCATGTTACAAACTGTTTTTGAAAATAGAAAGTTGAAGTCACTGGAAAAAGATAAAATACAGTATGACTGAAATGCATAGGACAATATGATAATTTAACTGTAACATTAATTATTTGCATTCTTGTTATTATTAATCCATCTAAAATAATGAGTGTTTAAGATAAGAAATGCTGGTAGATATTCTTTTTGTGTCATTTGTTTTTCCAAATACCAAATTGAGTGTACTTAATTTTATCCAGCTTTAATTTCTGACAGCTGAACAATGAAGTACAGTATATCCTATTAGATCTGTCTGTAAATCATTGTAAGATTAAAATGAATAATAAAGCACAGATAAAAATTGCTGGCCTACAAAGTGATGTAACACTGTACAATCTTTCGTTGCATGTTTCGCTATGAATTTACTTTTTACTTTTGCCTTATAAATGAAAAGCAGACTGTGAAAAAGCTCTGTGCAACCAAATATATATATAGGCAAGAAAAAGGAAATAGAGAGTGAAGCAAAAAGTCAAGTTGGTTGTTAATCAAATAATAGGATCTGCTACTTGTGGCAGCAGATAAGCAATCCTTGCTATGGCAGCATTCCAGAAGAAGTTCCAAATACATAAATGTTAAAGAAAAGGTGCACAATAAGTTGTAGAACAGAGGTCTCCAACCTTGGCAGCTTTAAGACTTGTGGACTTCAATTCCCAGAATTCCTCCTCCCTCATGTTAGCTCAGGAATTCTGGGAGTTGAAGTCCACAAGTCTTAAACTTTGAAGTTTGAAGAGCCTTGTTGTAGGAGATGTCTTCTTCATCTTCAGTAGTTGATTTTGCAGACATTGTACAATACAACTCCTTATTTGATTATGCTGGGGAACTCCTGCTTCCATTCAAAATGTTCCTTTGATGCATTTTCCTCTGGAAGTCTATAGAATCTTTATTTTTATTTTATTTATTTATTTATTTGATTTGTCAATCACTTACAAGATAATAGGTATAAGTATATACATAGTTACGAATACATGAAATGGATACATATAAGAAAAATAAAAAGAAACAATAGGACAGGGACGGTAGGCACGCTGGTGCGCTTATGCCCGCCCCCTACAGACCTCTTAGGAAAGGGGTGAGGTCAATAGTAGACCGTCTAAGGTTAAAGTTTTTGGAGTTTGTGGAAGAAACCACAGAGTCAGGTAGAGTATTCCAGACATTGACCACTCTGTTGCTGAAGTTGTATTTCCTGCAATCAAGTTTGGTGCGGTTAACCTTGAGTTTGTATCTATTGTGTGCTCTTGTGTTGTTATGGTTGAAGCTGAAGTATTCATTGACAGGTAGGACATTGCAATGTATGATTTTATATACCATACTTAGATCAGACCGAAGACGGTGTAATTCAAGATTTTCTAGGTGTAGAATTTCAAGTCTGGTGGCATAAGGTATTCTACAATGACTAGAGGAGTGGAGAACTCTTCTTGTGAAATATTTCTGGACTTTCTCAACTGTGCTAATATCAGATATGTAATGTGGGTTCCAGACTGATGAGCTGTATTCAAGTATTGGTCTAGCAAATGTTTTGTATGCTCTAGTTAGTAGTGTGATATTACCAGAGAAAAAGCTACGTAGGATTAGGTTAACAACTCTTAATGCCTTTTTGGCTATGTAGTTACAGTGGGCTCTAGCACTTAGATCATTTGAGATGAGTATTCCAAGGTCCTTTACAGAGCTTGGATCATCAACAAGGTCTTGACTATTCAGCTTGTACTTTATTTTCTGATTTTTTTTGCCAATATGTAAGACAGAGCATTTATTTGTTGAGATTTGAAGTTGCCATTTGTTTGACCATTCTGATACATAGTGAAGATCTTTTTGAAGGGTAGCAGTATTGCCTGTGGTATTGAACAGCTTTACATCATCAGTGAAAAGAACGTAGTTGCTCTTAATATGATCACAGAGGTCATTTATGTAGCGTATGAAGAGAGTTGGTCCTAGAACACTGCTTTGGGGACACCACTATTGACAGATACAGAATTTGATAGGACACTCCCAATTTTGGCCATTTGTTGTCTGTTTGACAGGAATGCTTCTATCCAGTTATGCAGTTGTCCAGAGATACCATAAGATTTTAGTTTTAGGAGTAGTTTGTCGTGTACCACTGAATCAAAGGCTTTACAGAAGTCTATGTAGATTGTGTCTATTGCTTTGCCCTGATCGAGTTGTGTAGTCCATGTTTTTGCAGTGTAAGAGTTGCAGATTACAGGATAGTTTTTTCCTGAAACCAAATTGTTTATTAGAGAGTAGGTTGTTTGTCTCTAAGTGGAGGATAATGGATTGGTTAATAATTGATTCCATGACTTTACAGGTGACGTAGCGTAAGGAGATTGGTCTATAATTTTCAACTAGGCTGGGGTCTCCCTTTTTAATCTTCTTCTTCAACCTGGTTTCCTCTAGATCAGCGTTGCTCAAACATGACAACTTTAAGACTAGTGTACTTTCAAAATTTCCCAGCCAATGATTGATAGGGGAATTCTGAGAGTTGAAGCCCACATGTCTTAAAGTGGCCATGCTTGAGAACCAGTACTCTAGATCAAGGGTCTTCAAACTTGGCAAGTTTAAGACTTTTGGACTTCAACTCCCAGAATTCTTGAGCTAACATGACTGGAGGAGGAATTCTGGGAGTTGAAGTCCACAAGTCTTAAAGCTGTCAAGTTTGAAGACCCCTATACTAGATCCTCATTCTGTCTGTGAATGCAATTATAATGCAACAATAGTTAAAAAGCATTTGCTAGTGAAATTCCTGATCTTTTGACAGCCTTCAATACCACCGGCCATTGTAGTACTCTTTTTGGATTGCCTTCAGGGTTTGGAGATTGGAAGGCACAATTTCACAGCAGTTCCCATCCCTCTTCAGTTGGTGGTATCTTTCAATGGTGGCAGGGAAAGGACAGAACTTCCTCCAGGACTGTCTTCTCCAACCAGTTTCAGCCTGTCTGATCAATATATCCCAGGAGACTCTGGTAGTGTTTGTCCACTTTGCAAGGAGAGGGATGATAGACCCTCATAGGTTAATGGTGGGAATCTACCAGTTTCCTTACTGGTTCAGTGATCGCGCATCTAACACGTGCACATCCAGCTTTCCAAACACCAGGTGAGGCTTTGCGCCAATCAGCTGAGAGGATAAAGAAAAGCGCAGGGGCAGAGCGTTTTTTTAAGCTACCAGTTTGGCTGAACTGGTACCAATTTTTGCTACTGGTTCAGCTGAACTGGGCCGAACTGGTAGCATTTCACCACTGTCACGGGTGCAACTTTTCTGTTGGCCACCTATGCCTTAAAATAGCCTCCCCCACCCCCCAAAATATCAGGTTTCACTCTGTTGGCTTAGTGCAACCTATGAAAGCTATTTTAAAGAGCCATTTGGCTGGGAAAATTTGACATTAGTTTATTGGCTTGTTTTGCTTATGGGGGGTTTTTTTTGGGTGGGGGGAGGAGTTGCTTTTGTTATGATATATGAGCATGTTTGAAACTATTTTATTTCCATTCTTTGCTATTGCCATGAATGTTTTAATGCATTGCATTTATTTTTTATTACTATGTTGTGGAAGCTTCAAGATATTTTATAGGTGTACTGTAAACCACCGAGGATTCCTCAATTGCAATGGGTAGAAATCCAATAAATAAATAAATAAATATGGGGGAAACTGCTGCTGCCCATATTAAGTTTTTGTTGTATTCAGGAAGTTTAAGTGTGTGGTTGTTGCAATTTCTTTAGGAAAGCACTTTGAGACAGATTGAACAAGAAAAGAATAATAGGGAGGAAAGAAGAACGTTTTATTGAAAAACTAGATGTGGATTTTCTTTGCATTTCTACAAATGGTTTCTTTATGTGTTCTGCTCCAGAAACATTTGGCCTACTGTTTCATTGCATTCTCTATCTGCATGCTCTTTGTTTTACTCATCAAAGATATGCAAACAAATTTATTCAAATATCCATCTATTTATTGTTTTAGGTCTTAAGGACTTCATGCCTAACTTATTAAAACATGTTCTAATTACCATCATTATTATTGTCTATGGCAGTGATGACTAACCTTTTTGGACTCCTGTGCTAAAAATTGTGTGCGCGCTTGCACATTTGTGCTCACTTGCCAGCACCCAGAAGGCAATATGCGCGCGCCGCCATGTCCCCTATGCATGCCAACACCCACCCCCCCGAAACGCACCCCCCCCCGTTACCTGCACTGCACCTCACAGCTTATTTTTGGCCAGTTTGAGGTCTTTTTCGGCCTCCCAAAGACTTGAGGAAGGCTTCTGCAGCCTTCTACAAGGTTTGTAGGCCAAAATCTAGACCTGTTTCATCACTTCCTGTTTTTCCAAAAATACCAGAAGTGACAAAACGGGGCTACATTTCGGCCTACAAAGCTTGCAGGAGCCTGCAGAAGCCTTCCTCAAGCCTTTGAGAGGCTGAAAAAGGCCTCAAACTGGCCGAAATATATGCGCCTGTGAGGCACATATATGCGCAGTGAGGTAAATTTGCCTGCAGCTCGTGTGCCGGCACAAATGGCTCTGTGTGGACGCATGCCATAGGTTTGCCATCACAGGTCTATGTTTTTTTCTTTAATCTCCAGAAAATAAGAATGGGAATATGGATAAAGATTGGAGCAGCTGCTCTTGTTTCCATTCTTAATCCACCATAACCCCCAATCCTACTGGGTCCAGATCATGATGAAATCAAGTCATTTTGGCAGTGACTTTTTAGCAGCATGTATGGGAGGGGAGAAAGGGGGATGGGAATTAATGAAGGAAATAACAATAATAGAACTGGGAGGGACCTTGCAGTTTTTCTAGCCAATCCTCTGCTCAAGAAGGAGACCTTATACCATTTCAGACAAATGGTTGTCCAATCTCTTCTTAAAAACCTTACAATGAGTGTGATTTGCCTTTCAGAACATCTTGTTAACATTCTTATTCCTAATCGCCCCCTGGAAAACAAGAAACAGCCCAAAATTATGGATTCTAGAAGGTAAACAACCATCTCCCCACAACTCTCAAAGGTTGCCCAGCTCTGCCCAAGTTGACCTGATGTAGCAAGTCATAGACTAGGTTGAAGAGCTTCAATTGAAAAAGTGCATATAAGATAAGGAAGTGGAGAAAGTCCTTGTAAGCGTATGTGCTAAAGCAAATATCCAGAAAATGGCTTGTATCTGATTTCAGCAACCTGTAAACCATTGCAACATTTCCCACTAGGTTTCAACAAATAGGCACAAACATTGTTTTATGGCAGAGATGGGGAACTATGGCTCCTTTATGACTTGTGGACTTCAACTTCCAGAGCCATGCTGGCTGAAGAATTCTGTGAGTTAAAGTACATAGGTCATAAAAGGACCATAGTTCTCCACTCCTGTATTATGAGAAGAAATTTGATTAGGGTCCAGTTTTGGACCACTGACTAGTCCCTGTTTTTTTCCTTCTCTTTCAAAATAGTTCAGTTATTAGCTTATTCTTTTTTTAAAAAGACTTTCAGGCAAATTAAGGTGGTGTTGATTACAACCCTTCTAGGATCTAGAGAAGGGAAAATACCAGATATTTCCAGTCATCGAGTGAGAGACATGCATCATTAGCTAAGGTAGACAGAGTGGAGGGGAATTAAAGTCCAGTTCAAAGTGAGTTACAAAGAAAGAAATGGGTTGATTCCGATTGGTTTAATACATGAGCTCACGTTAGAATCACCATGTTATAATTTAATAAATCCAAAAAGAAATTAGTTTTGGATAGGTCAATATTCAGATATATAGCATGAAGACGAGAGTCATTGTAACAGATCATCGTGTTTGGAAATGTAAAGCAATTGAAAAAAGATGCCAGGCAAAAGGTGCTAGATAGAATGACTAATGACAGAAACAAGAGCTTGTAAGAAATCAGATAAACAGTTAATTGATAAATAGTTCTAGCTAAATGAGGGTTCATCTGGTTATGAAGACTTGGAAGCAACTGAGTGACTAGATATCCACAGATATTTATTGGGTTGCAGTCTTAATCAAAGAGAAAATTATAACCCTACAGCAGTGTTACACAACCTTAGCAATTTTCAAGATATCTGGACTTCAACTCCCAGAATTCGCCTAGTTGGCTGGGAAATTCTGGGAGTTGTAGTCCAGACATCTTAAAGTCGCCAAGGTTGACAAACGTTGCCCAACAGTACAAAAAACTTCTCACCCATTCTCACCCTCCAAATGATCCCTCTTACCATTCGTAACTTTGGTTTTAATTTTCAACCCACCCACCAAACGGAAACAATTTGGATGATTTTCAGATAGGTGTTAGCCCTCAGCAGAACGGTGAATGTAGAATGAGGAAATATCCATAAGTATGCAGCCTAGAGCCCAAGAGGAAAGGCAGGACATGAATGTAATAAGTACATTTATTTTATTTTTTTCAATCCCTCCCACGTTGCAGAAGGGGAAAAAAATGAGATAAGGTGTGGTTTATTGTAATTTTTTTTAAATCAAACCCATGAACTGAATTAATGGTTTTTAGATTCATTGTCTTATATGGTCTTTTAAGAGGAGTGCTTATGGGGAAGGGACCAAAAATAGCAATAGCAGGAGCACTTAGCCATATATACCACTTCACAGTGCTTTATAGCCCTGTCTAAGCAGTTGTACAGAGTCAGCGTATTGCCCGCAACAATCTGGTTTCTCATTTTACCAACTTCAGAAGGATGTTAGGTTCAGTCAACCGTGAGCCAGTCAGGATCGAGCTGCTGGCAGTGAGCAGAGATAGCCTGCAATACTGCAGTTCTAACTACTGCATTGTAACTACTTCTCAATCAAGGTAGCACTTCAATCTCATAGTTGCAACTACCATCTTCAGTTTTTCTAATTCACTCTGGGCTGTCTGTCTCTTAGCCCATCTTCTATACAATGTTTCACTGGCCACTTCGGTTTCAATATGCCAAAGATGTAAGCCTATAGATTAAAAGGAAGAAGTCATATATTTTATTCACTGAATCGCTTCAGCGGTGAATACAGCCCGGCTAATTGTCCTTCTTTCATCTTCACACCTTGCTGCAAGACTGATGCTAGCATATGAAAGTGAATACATATTAAGCAGGATAGAATTGACTAGTTTTGTTTAGAATAGAAGGAATATATGGAAATTTAATCTCAATACATTTTCTACTAGCTTATATAATGAATATTCTCCAGGCTTCATTCAGTACACTGGAAAGTACTGAGGAAGGGGTGTGCAGATGTAGAATTTCTTTGATAGCTGAACAAAAGCAGCATTACCAATTCATGACATTTACTTTTATTTTGGATCTCTTCTAACAAGCTGAGACTATATATCATGGGAAGAGCCAATCTGATATTCATGAGAAATCTAATGTCATCATAGACTATTGTTCCACTCCCAAATTACTCTCTTAGGTGATGTTACTTCTTCGCTCCCCCCGCCCCCCATCTCTGCAGTTCAGAGTAACACAGCATCTAGATTCAAATAATAGTTCTTTAATTGAAAGATTGTGTGAACTGGCAGCACAGTGTTGTGTTCAAGATACTTAACCAGGAACAGGAAGATACTGGTTCTAATTCACCTTCAGCCAGGGAAGCACATTGAAGTTGTGAAGAAAAATAGGGTTGCCATAAGGAGAAATAGAGGAAGGGAATATTACCTATGCCACTTTGAGCTCTTGATGAACGATGGGATATAAATCATATTAATATATTCATAACATCAGGAATGGGTGAAGTCCATTAGCAGCCACTCAAAATGAAACATTTCATTCAAATCATTGTATTGTTGGGAAGGATGACACCCCTCACCTGTTTGAAAGATCTTAAACATGTTTACACAGTAATATCCTAGTAAATGTAAAGGTTCCCCTCACACATACGTACTAGTCATTTCTGGCTCTAAGGGGCAGTGCTCATCTCTGTTTAAAGCCAAAGAGCCAGTGTTGTCTGAAGACGTCTCCATGGTCATGTGGCCAGCATGACTAAACGCTGAAGGTGCATGGAATACTGTTATCTTTCCACCAAAGTGGTCCCTATTTTTCTACTTACATTCTTTTGAACAGAAGATGGGACAAGTAATGGGAGCTCACTCCATTATGCGGCTCTAGGGATTCGAACTGCTGAACTGGCAACCTTTCTGATTGACAAGCTCAGTGTCTTAGCAACTGAGACACCATGTCCCCTTCAATATATCCTAGAGGAAGTATATTTGTTTGTTTTTATGTCACCCATCTCCCTACAAGGTGACTCTGGGTAGCTAAGTATGATGTAATGAGGAGCCAATGCCTGGTGGTTAGGGTGCTAGAATAGGCCCAAGAGGTCCAGGTTCAAGTCCAGCTTCAGCCCTGGAAGCTCCTTTGCCCAGGAGTTCATTTTCAGCTCTACCCACATCACAAATTTGTTCTTGTGGGAAAAAATACTGGGGGGGAATCTTGTAGGCTGCCTTGAGTGCCTGCATACAGTATAAAAATACACCCCTTTTCCCTCAAACTAACCACCTCACCCCATTCCTAAGATGTATGTAAGGAGTGTGCTTAAGCACATAATTGTGCCTACTATCCCTGTCCTATTGTTCCCAATTATTCCTACCTATTTCCTTTATTTATACTTGTTTACTCTTATCTAATAGAAATAAGAGTAAACAAGTATAAATACAGGAAATAGGAAATACAGGAAATCTTATAAGCGATTGACAAATCAAATCAAATCAATAAATAAAACTGACACAAATTTGCATACAGCTCATGTAGATTTTTCATTTTTAACTTATAGAAGTTGTGATGAAACAGTGTTGATAAGTGAACTCATAACGACAAGGATAAGACTGAACAAGATTTAGACTGATGAGTTCAGAGATAAAATAAGTGTGTGATTGTAATTTGGGGAGAATTCACAAGATGAATGATATCAAAGACCCCTATTTTATTGCAATTATTATATTAACTAGGGAGGTAAGTGATGACAATTTATTTACGGGCAACAAATCTGTGAATGGGCTACTATTAAAGTTAATGATTGTATTTATATATAAGACCATGGCACTAGTGCCCGGCAGACTGGGTAAATGACCTGGAACTGTGGAGGATGAAAGGAAAATGGTGCTGACATTTGGACCTACTGTGCTAAGCAAGGGAATGAAAAGATAATGAGAGACCAAGAATTATGTGGGTTTCCCTCTCTGCCTGAGACAGAAATAACACTTTGATGTGAGTCAGAGCAGGAAATATTTCAATCCTAGTTCTTTGCAGCACAGAGTTCAGAGAAACCTTCTTAAAAATGATGAAATGAAATATTCTGACAGGCTGATACTGTAAATCCCACCAATAAGAGGAACTTCTAATGCTTTGAATTTGGTACATTTCACTTGGAGGACAGTGCAAGAGATAATAGCTCTTATTATATATATTTTCCACCTTTCTTTCCTACCTATTTCCTAAGATAGAGGAGTATTACCTCCCCCCCTAATTTATAAGAGAGACAAAAGAAGAAAAAACATCTACCAAAATCTCTAAAGGCCTTCACTATTTATTTCTGGTATAGCACAATGGCAATCAGATTCATTTGCTATCTCTTCTCTAATACCTATGGAGAAGCAAATATTTAGGCACAACTATTTGAATTCTTTTTTCTTGTAAGTTTCCCATTTGCAACCTAAATGTTTTCTCTATATTTTAAAATTTCACTTTAAATTACAGACATGGGAAAACTGATGGTTTTATCTACCCAGAATAATTAGTGGGAGATTACCAGGACAGATAGAGCGTGCGTGGCTGGCTCACTTGTTTATTGCCTAATATCAGAGGTCTCCAAACTTGGCAACTTTAAGACTTGTGGACTTCAACTCCCAGAATTCTCCAGCCAGAATAGCTGGCTGGAGAATTCTGGGGGTTGAAATCCACAAGTCTTAAAGTTACCAAGTTTGGGGACCCCTGCCTAATATCACAGTGATATGATGCAGGACAGGAGCCATTACTGCATCTCTCTCTCTTTGTTTATCTATTGGATTTCCACTTGGTCACTCACTTGTCTTTTATTGACCAGAAGTATAGTTGTAACATTAACTATTAATCTCACCGACACAGGATCCCTCAATGAATTTTGGCTCCTCTGCGAAAGGACAGATTGTACTTTGCCATCGCGGGCCTGTGGCAAACAAAATGTCTTTTTAAATTAGATGTGCATTTTAAAGCTTGGTTTTGTTTTCTTCACAGAAAGCTTTTCCTCACATCCCCATGTCCCTTTTGAATTGCTGGGCAGGCTTTTTCCATGGACATCTGTTCATAGGGGGATGGAAATTATTTGTGAGGAAAGAAATAGCCCAGAGGTCCTGCCGCTTTCAATCCCTCATGAGAGGAACTGATTACAAAAATCAATCAGGCTTTCTCAGACCAGCAGTGCAGGGAAAGGTCAAAAAAGTCTGTAATAGCCAGAGCACAAAGTCTTGCCTCTTTTGCACACTCATCTATTTTGCACATATTTACAATTAGGTGGAGCTTCCATCACGCTGCTGTGACCATCCTTTTGCCTTTTTTTTATTTTTTTGACAGCCCTAACAGTGGTGGGTTTCCAAATTTTTTCCTATTGGTCCCTGCAGTTGTCCAGTTAGTAATATGATTGTTAACTGAATCTGGCTTCTCCATTGACTTTGCTTGTCAGAAGGTCACAAAAGGAGATGACCCTGAGACACTGCAACTGTCATAAATATATGCCAGTTACCAAACATTCAAATGTTGATCACCTGTCCATGGGGATGCTGCAACAGTTGTAAGTATGAAAAATGGTCATAAGTCACTTTTTTCAACGTCATTGTAACTTTGAACAGTCACTAAATGAACGGTTATAAGTCAAGGACTACTTGGGGCCAATCTATGTCGGAGTCTCTTAATGGATTTAAACATTAAGGCATAAAATAAAACAAAACAACGACAGGTTGATCAGGAATAGGAGATAAACTGTTTTACTTCAAATCCTGCGGCACTACTTGTTAGGATTTCAAGGATGCCAAATAACTCTCCAGTTCAACTTGGCATATTCATTATTGTTTTTATTCCAGTACTGTTTTAGGAGGATAAAATAGTTAGTGCTTCCTTTTTTTGAAGAGGGGTATTTATGCAAAAAGTTTAACCTAGTGTTTCATTAGTCAAGGTAACATTAACTTGAGGGTGGTGTTTCTTGTTTCTTATTAATTTCTTAATAAGAAACAAGAAGACGTTGCCTAGGTGGTGCAGTGGTCAGAGTGCAGTATTGCAGGCTACTTCTGCTGCCTGCCAGCTTACTGTGATTTGGCAGTTCGAATCTCACCAGGCTCAAGGTGGACTCAGCCTTCCATCCTTCTGAGGTCGGTAAAATGAGGTCCCAGACTATTAGGGGCAATATGCTGACTCTGTAAACCACTTACAGAGGGCTATAAAAGCATTGTAAAGCAGTATGTAAGTCTAAATGCTATTGTTATTGCTATATTATTGGCTTACTATTGGTCAGTTAGGGCCTTCAAAATACTGTGTGCTGATCGTATATCAGTATGCCATCATATTATAATAATATATCACGGGCTAATTTCTGGTAAAGGCTCTAAATCTGGTGCTTCCTAAGTGATTACATTCTGTAATGCAGGGGGCCACAACCCCCAGGGCTGTGGCCAACCACTGGGCTGTAGTCGGTTCAGAACCAGGCCATGGATGCAGTGGACAAGTGCACGCACAGATCCACTTCTGCATGCAGTGGGGGGAGGGAAAAGTGTGCGCAGCTCCATTTGTGCGAGTGGCAGGCATGCATGTCCACTTGCGCAAATCGAGATGCATGCGTGCTCACCTGTTGCTGGCATGGAACCATCCCCTGCCCCCTCCACCCAATGATCCACAAAGTTGGAAAGCTTGCTGTAATGCCACTATCTACAGAACAGAAAGCAGGACCTCTGATTGCTAGGCAGTTTGCTTATTCCATATGCAAATCTGAATACAGAATGATTTGTCACATTGGATAAATAAATTGCTCTCCTCCGTATGATGTGGATTTCACTTTCTATTAAGCCAAGTCACTTAGGCCAATAAGTTCGCTATTGTGAGAGTTCCGTTCCAAAACATAAGGAAGGCACTAACCTGCTTGCCTCCAGTTGGAGGCCTCTTTCGGATCTTACATTGACCATATATGGAGGGAAGGATTTGTAGATATAATCCTAATCTGTTCTCATGTACTTTTCCTTAAAAAGAAGCCTAGCAGTCCAGTGAGAGCCAGTGTCACATAGAGGCCAGTGGGTTGGATTTGACTTAAGTGGTTGAACTTCAAATCTTTCTCTCACCAGCTGGCATTCTCTCCCTCTTTTAACCTGCTGGGATGAAAGTCAGAATTCAAACCTCAGTGATTATGTCTTATATATGCAATTTACTCATTAATTCTTTAAAGAAATATATTCTTGCTTTGGTTTATTTTTTAAACTCCACCATTGCTAATCCCTAACCCAGATGAGGAAAGGGGAGGAAAAGCATTAGACTCTGCAATAAGTTGGGTGAGATTTCAACGTCACATCATTATGCATCGAACCCCAACACAACGTTCGAGATGCAGATGTGTGAGATACTGCAGAACAGATGAAATGATGGACAAGATGCTAAACTGTGGTCTCCACGATGGGGCGGGAATAACCCAAGGAA
Source organism: Pseudonaja textilis (assembly GCF_900518735.1). Next base: position 2,772,024 of record NW_020769368.1, on the reverse strand, counting down.
CAAGAAGAAGACTCTTGCTTCTGCTTTTAATGATCAATTTCAGAAAATTACTCTGAGCATCATATTTGAAAGCTTTCATCCATCACCTTTCTCTCTCTCTCTCTCTCTCTCTTTCCATTCAATAACTCTCCATAGCCATCTTTTATTCTAGCAGGCATTAATTGTGCATTCCTCCAAATCTGTCTATCCTTAATTCAGGTGAAATATTTTAATTTAGTTTTGTATCAGAGACTTATGCTTCTTCCACCAGATGGCAATCTCCACTTATTAAGATGTAAGGACGACCAAAGGGAAACTGACTCTTCATTCCACGGTACTTAGTTTTTGATCAGTGTTTACACCCCACATTTCAAATAAACATTAAAAACTTTAATGCAAGCATCCGTTTATTATCAGATGAAAAAGAAAAAATCCAATAAACAACAGCTGCTTTTATAGATTCAGATTTAAAAGGAAAAGGAAAAGCCCAAGGCTATTGTCAGGTTTTCTGATTCCAGACAGACATCCTTTCTCTGCTCAGTCGAAACTCAATTAGAAGACAATAAGATCCAGAATCTGATTTATATGTAATAGTTGATTCACGTGAATCCCTTCACACTGAATATATATCATTTTTCTCAATTTATTGAGTGCTGGGATAAAAAGAACCTAGAAAGATGGTTGGTTGTTTTCAAGGACTTTTGAAGTTTCATATTCCAAAAACTTGGATTTGACTTCTAAGGTTGCCAAAATCTCAGAATCAAATGTAGCACTTCTCAATATTTGGGCCAAATTTCATAGAGATGGATTGACAGATTCCTGAAAATGTTGCCAGTTGTGTCCAACTCTTGGCAATTCTGGAGAACTGGTAGCAAAAATTTTGAGTGGTTCGGAGAACCGGCAAATACTACCTCTGACCGGAGTTTTTACAGTATCTTTCCCCTGCCACGCCCACCAAGCCACGCCCACAGAACCGGTAGTAAAAAAAATTTGAATCCCCTACTGGAGTGGACGCCATCAAAGCTGACACCAGCCAGAGCATAGAACAACTCAAAAAAGTAGTGCAAGATCAGAAGATGTGGAGAGACCTGGCCCATAGAATTGCCAAGAGTTGGACACAACTGGATGGATATCATCTTCTCTTTCTCCTTCTCCTTTTCCTTCTCCTCTTCCTCCTTCTTTATCGTCATCCTCATCCTCCTCATCCTCATCCTTCTCCTTCTCATCAATGTCTACACCCCATTTACTGTTAACAATACAAAAAAAATATTATCTGACATAATAAGTTGGCAACCCTACTGCTGAGGCCAAATGTTTATGGTACCAAGTGAAGAGGACATCACAATTTTTTCCCCTAGTTATCATGTCATTAACTCTTTCACTGCCATATTTGACTTTAATTGAAGTTTTTGTAATTCTCCTTATCTGCCCCATTCAACTTTAATCTGCATTGTTAAAAAAAATACTTGGCAAGCTGAGTTTAAAAATTAAAAAAAATCCTTTGGTTTGAAGGATTTTCTAAACAAAGACACATGGCCTCTGCATCAGGTAATTTCGGTAAATATATCACATCTTATTTTGCCATATAATTGGCAAATAATGATGATTAAAATAGTTTTAAATTAAATTTTTGTATTTGCGTTTTTCCCTTATAACCTTTGTATTAAATTACATCTTTTGATTTTCCCAAATGTTTTAGGGGAAAATTGAATATGGATTGTTTCTAACTTTACACCCTTCTGATGACATTTAAAGGATGTGAAGATCTTTAGATTACTGTTATATTTTTGTATTTTATTAAATCCATTTTATGGCAGTGATTGATTTGATTTACATTTTATCTTTATCTTTTAATCTTTAATCTTTATTCATTTATCTTTTAATTATTCCATTATTTTTATAATGCATTAGGGCAAGAGTGTCAAACTCGTGTTGTCAGGGCGTTGTCACGTGACATATCACAACTTCACCCCCCCCCTTTGCTAAACCAGGTGTGGGTATGGCCAGCATGTGATGCATCCGGCTCACGGTCTGCAAGTTTGACAGCCCTGCATTAAGGAGGATATCTGGGAATCTTAAAAAAAAAACCCACCTCCCCTTAATATACAATAAAATATATAGCAAACCTACTACAGAATTGTGAATTTTCTGTTCTACTTTTTCCATCCCAGTGTATTTTTTCTTCTTCTGAAAGATAGCTTTGGTTTCTGATGTTTCCACTGCTTTCCATTACGATTTTCTTTACCTGTTGCAGGTGGTGTGATGGTTGTCTTAGGCCAAGGGTCTTCAAACTTGGCAGGTTTAAGACTTGTGGACTTCAACTCCCAGAATTCCTGAGCTAACATGACTGGAGGAGGAATTCTGGGAGTTGAAGTCCACAAGTCTTAAAGCTGTCAAGTTTGAAGACCTCTGTCTTAGGCTGTGATTATTTCCCTTGTTCCTTTTTGCTTGGGATGATCGTTGGAAAGCATATCCCAATGAACTAAGGTGAATATGGTTTGAAAAATACAGGTTACAAAGTTTTAAAAAATAAATAAAAAGGAAGGATATGGTACCAGATTCAAAGATGCTCTAAGCCTGGGTTGTCAAACTTGTGGCCCACAGGCTGGATTCATCATATGCTTGCCACACCCACACCTGATTTAGCGAAGGGGGGAAAAGTTGTGATATGTCATGTGATGCCACCATGATGACGCGAGTTGGACACCCCTGTTCTATGCAAAGATGCAAATTTTGAAGGTTAGGTCTCCCAAGGGTTATGTAATTCAACACGAATTTCTAAGCAAAAATGTTATAAAGTTGATCCTATTCAATGGAATGGTATATATTTTTGAATCACTTCATTAAAAGTGAGGGGCAAGCTCTCTCTCTCTCTCTCTCTCTCTCTCTCTCTCTCTCTCTCTCTCTTTCTCTCTCTCTCTCTCTTTTGCATTGTGATGCATTCCTATCTTCAAATTGAGGTCTGCTAGTATTACTGCAAAATTCAGGGGGGTAGCTAGGTCTCTTACCAGAAGTTCAGGCTATTTGCTTTCTTCAATTCTTTCTATGCCTGTTTGGTTCCTGATTACAAGGATGGCTTTCTTGGGAGCTGAACTACATCTTTTTATGCCCTTCTGAATGCACATGTGAGCAACTAAAAGCATATTTCGCAAACATATATTTGCTCTCTCCGTTAACAAATTGAAAACCCCCAGTTCTGCAGGGTAACATTGCCTTCTGAAAACTGTATGCCATGCAATATCCAAAGAGCACTGACCATGCAAAATTGCAAGCGCAGCAGTATCTTGGCAGTTTCAAATTAAAACAGCCTAACAGATAATTAAGCCAAAATAACTATTGTGCTGAATGAACAGTAAATAAGCAGGAGGTTGAGGATAGAGGAGTTGTCTTTTTTAAAAAAATTATTTATCCTGGTTCATATTTTGAGAACTCTGATCATACAGAGCACAGCTATTAATTAGAAGGGTTCAGATATCTGAATCAGAGGTGGTATTCATCAGGTTCTGACCAGTTCTGGAGAACCAGTAGCGGAAATTTTGAGTAGTTCAGAGGACCGGCAAATACCACCTCTGACTGGAGATTTTACAGTATCCTTCCCCTGCCACGCCCACAGAACCGGAAGTAAAAAAAATTGAATCCCACCACTGATCTGAATGCTTTCTTGGAGTTCAGCTGGCCTTTTGTTATATTTGTAATGTTTGATAGATGTCATTGTAGGTTAATAGCAGTGCAGAGGTGGTATCCAGCAGGTTCTGACTGGTTCTACTGCTTCTACTGCTTAGTGCAATCTTGAACTCTTGGAAAATGGTGGTCCATAAACTTAGCTAATTATAATAATAACTACTACTACTACTGTACTATTAGTACTATCCTAATTTGAAGCTTTGTTTTTGTACTGCTATGGGTTACAACTAGGAAATCTTTATAACTAAACAATCTTTGTCAGGATTGCAATTGGAAGTAAAAAGCTCTGATAAAATGAATCCTGTTTTGGAGTTAGAGCTGTCAATCAGAAAACAATTCAGTTTATTTTCTTCCCTCGCTTTCTGCCAATTCTTCATTGCTTGTTTATGAAAACCTTGGAAAATAGATGTCGGTATTTGTCTCTTCTGAACCCCCAACAGAAATCCAGGATTTAGAGAACAGAAATTCAATAGACAATGTGATTTGGAAAAGCCCAGCTTCACTCTGGACAAAGACTGATTGATTTTGAAGCTGTTTGCATGGGCTCTGGATTTAAAATTCATCCAGTCAATAAATATCCTTAATATGTATATATGTATGTATGTATGTATGTATGTATGTATGTATGT
>NW_020769368.1:2740779-2767332 GCF_900518735.1 Pseudonaja textilis | reverse complement strand
ATATATATATATATATATATATATATATACATACATACATACATATTAACGATATTTATTGACTGGATGAATTTTAAATCCAGAGCCCATGCAAATATATATGTAAGAGTATCCTTAGGTCAAGCTTGGCTTCTGAGATGGTATCCTTGCATTTTTTTTGGCAATCTTTCATTAGTGATTTTTCATTGCTCTCTTCTGGAATATTTCTTTCATTTCTCCTTCCATCCAAGAGACATGAAATTATCCTGCAGCTCTCCACCCAACTACTAACCCAAGACCAGATCTTGGTTAATTTTCAAAATTAGACAGTCAGTCAGCTAGCTTCAGCTACCAGCAAAGACATCCTTGGTTAGCTATCCTATAATTACTATTATTTCTGCTATCACTACTGTTCCTGCTGGTAACACATGGTCTATAGACATAATGTGATTAATACACTTTCCTCCATTCCCTGTATAATAGAAGATACGAAAGTATATATGAATGTATGTATATATGCATAGAAGATTCGGTGGAAGGTATTAATGTATGCAGGGATGTATGAATGAATAGCAAATGAAAAGATACCCGATTGAGTCCAGGTCTCTAGGATCTGCATATATAAAATGTAAACAGTATTACAGTCAAGAGATTCAATTAAAAACTGCAGAGATTTAATTCATGTAAAATATGCATTAACAATCACCCTAACAAGGTAACAGTCCTGGAAATGAACAAATGAGGATTAAATGTTCAAGACAGAATGGCAACCTGTGAGTTTTTCTGCATGGATACTCAGTCAAACAAGAAAACCCACGCAGAAAACCTTCTTCTGTTTTTCTTTCCTAGAAAGATGGGGATTTATTGAGGATGACATAAGCCAGGGGTGTCAAATTCAAGGCCTGGGGGCCTAATCTAGCCCACGGGGTGCATAGACCTTTTGGTGCTTTGGAAAATAATCTGACATTCCCCACCCTCCTTGTCAAATGTCTTCTTAATAGCTTGAAGAAATGATCCATCTACCAGAAGAACAGCATCCTCTAACCATGAAGGAAGGGAAGCCACGCTGTACACGCAGAAATCTAATTGTGAATGAATGAGCCAGACTTCCTAGAGATTGGCCACTCGGATTAATTGGCTAAGTCACTGAATCCAGTTTAACTCTCCTTTCCTACTTCCATTTGGCCAGGTTTTATGAGCTTTTTCTTCAGTGCCAAACAATGCCTTTCAAGATCTGTTCTTTCCACTTTGGATAATAAAATTAAATCTGCCGCAACCCTTTCTAAGAAAACTACGGATCCACCATCATCCAAACCCACTTGTAGTCAATGGTTACAAATACATTTCCCTCTGGTATACAATATAATTTCTTGCTATAAATTATAACACGGCATTAATTTGAATTTTCATTTACTCTGTTTCTTTGGTCTATAATATCATGTGGGATCTGATTAATAACAATAGAAAAATTATTTCCCTTGGGGTTGGCAGGCTTGCTATGATTATCGTATGCACAAACCACAGCATTTATTATATCTAATTGTGCGTGTGTGCATGTGTGTGTGTGTGTGTGTGCATCACAGCATAAAACCTCCAATATGCAATTATTAGATGAATTATTTATGCCATTTTCAAAAAGCTGCTCAATGGAACAGTGCAGGATAAAAGAATAAAAGAATTGTGCTTCTGACACAGTGATGGGGATACTAGTAACCCAAAAGTTTTCACTAACTTTGGCTCTACACAGCTCTCTTGTCTTTTGGGGCTTCACTGGATTGGGGACTTGGAGAATTTCCCGAATGTATAGAAAGCGGGAGCAAGTAGCAAGCACATAATTGTTGTCCAACTGGTATTTGAAAACAGCATCAGTTATTTATGGAAGGGACTGTTATGTAAATGAAGGGATTTTTATAACATGTTTGGATGTCTAATCCACTCTGCTAGCAGCAAAGAGATACCAAACACACTATCCTTTAGTGGTCATCTGGAGTTTTGCAGCCCAAGTCTCCACTGGTACTGAAAACGATTTATGACCGATTGTAAGGATTGCCTCTCCTTCTTACTTAAGAAAGTGAAGACACTTGAAATGAAGTAGTTCAAAAGAAACCTTTTATTAAGCAGAAGTGATAACAATACATTCAAAGCAGCATCTGAATAGGCAAGACAAGTAGATTTAAAGCAGTAGAGATCCCTTAGCCAAATGCGGATTCAGCCAATCCACAAGTGTAAAAATGTTGTTGTACCGGCCGTTCTGAGAAACAGGTAAGCAAGCTTTCCCATGGCCGTCTTCTGCTGGCTTTCAAAGTGAAACAACCCACATGGCCCTCCTCCCCTTGCATTCCCTAAAAGGTGAGAAAATCTCAGGGTGGGCTCCAGGATACAAGTTATAAAATAGCAGTTGTCACAGGCAATAGTAATGAATTGAATTCAAGCCCCGCCCCCACTTCTTCCAATTGAATGGCAGTATCACTTTTAGGGATCTGACACTGAATCATAAACTTGCAGTCCAGAGTGGAGGTTCGTTCTCTGAGCTAGTGGATTGGTTTTGGAACATTTTGTTTCTGTAGAAGGTTAGCACCCATCCCTCTCCTAGAAGAATGAAATATTTTGAGAAAGATTAAAAAGGCAGAATATTATTTTTCCCAAAGGGAGAAATGGAGAAACGTGTTTTTCCAGACAGAAAGCAACCTTTGCCTTCCTTAATAGCCTGCAGCAGATGTCAGCACTTAAGAGATGGAGATAGATAGTTCTATTCATAAGCAAACACCCTCACCCAAGAGCCAACACAGAAAAAAGCCAGTAAGCCACAATAGGAATTACCCAACATCCTTTAGGAACACAAACCCCTTCATTGCATCACCCCAAAGTTCAACCAAACTTAGCTCAGACAAGGATTTGTACTTTGCCTATAGAGCCAGCTATGACATGGCCCCGTGGGAATCTGATAACAACCAATGGAATACCTGTTATTGAACAGGAAGCTCAAGTGCAAAGCCCAAGAGAAAGTATAAAAACCGCCCACTCTCAACTCCATGTGGTCAGTTGCCCAGAACACATGTGGCTTCATCATTAAACCACCTTTCCAATCACCCTCCATATTTCCATGGTCTTTCTCCTGGCTTGGAAATGAACCAGATGGATATGTCTTCCCACACTACCACACGAAGCACCTATAAGCAGAAGAACACTGACAATGATATTCCCTAAATTATGCTGAAGGTGTTACCTAGCCTGGCCAGGAAATGTTTTGGAAGCCAACTCACAAGCTCTGTGAATGAACTTCTACTCTCCTTTTTAATCTTTACCGTCAGCTTCCAACAAGCAACATTAACAGGGAAATGGCAGAGACTTGCAAAGGGTGGCCATTGATATTGCATTTCCTGACTGTGGTGGCTTGCTTCATAGCCACAGCAGGAACGGACAATGTAAGGTTGGATGTAAGGTTCTTTTTAAGACTGTATCACTTAATGATGAATTGGCCAATCCCAACTGTAGTTGATAAAAGAGAACTACCTGTACTATAAATGGATCTTGTAGAAAGGAAGGTACCTAATCAGCTAACCCAAAGCATTGTTGAGCTTGAATTTTCTACTTCCTGAATGCACCTCCTTTGTCTTCCAGTGGCTGGCAGATCATAAAGGCCAGATCCTTCTTTGGGAGTCTCAAGGAATTATCTTTTTAATTTAATCAATATGAAGGCTCTTGATAGGTTTAGGTAGCTAAGTCTGATAACTTTTAGTTAATGAGGGCTGTGTTTCATGTTCCTTTTCACCATATGTGGTGAAATTTTTAATTTGTGCTGGATTTCATAATAAATGTATTGAAACTGCAGATGGAGTTGATTCGGTCTTTTATGTAGCCTGGGGAATGGTTTTATCTGTGTGCCAGATTACTTTTCTCGTTTTTAAGTGGCGAAAAGAAAACAGTTCTGGAAAAAGGATGAGTTTTTCTCTAAAAGGTCAGTCATTACACTGGGATTCACATCTGTCCAAATTCAAGTTTTGCAATTGCCGTAAATAACACAATCAGGGAAACATGTTAGGTACTTCTCATAACAAGCTGCTATTGCTTGTGTGACATATGGCACATTTTTTTTTTGTTATTTAACTCTGCTCTACATTCAAAGATTGAAAGATTCCTCCATATCCTGGAGGATCACAGTTGGACATTGCATATCTCAAATTATATTATATCTCTGTACTGGCCAAGGTTTTACTTATCCTTAATTCATTTTCTCACCAGACAACCCTATCCAAGGAATCCTTACATTTAACTCCTGCTGAACCAACCAACGTCTCTTCTTGAAAATGGTCTGGATCCTTCAGCCAGTTCAGAACGATGCCAGCTGCATACAAAATAAAAAATTTAAAAAAATACTGCATTGTATTCCTATTATCTTGCAATTTGTTCTGGTTGCCCATTCACTTCTGAGCTCAGTTCAAAGTTTGGTATCTATTTATCAGATGCTGAGTAGCTTGAGAACCGATATGTACTTGAATATTCGCCTGCGTGTCTCCTGGCTCAACTATGGATGCTTGTATTGTACGCTGATTTGATAAATTGCACTTTATATAATGGAAGCTTAGTGCCCTTTACTGATAAGTACAAACATCTCCATTTGTCTTCTGAGGTGAAGCTTCACAACCAATTTGTAAAGGCAGTGCAATATCCACTAGTTAATCCCTCCAATATCTCCATTCCTCCCTAGCCAACCTACAAAGCCTGGAAACTAATACCGTTATGGAAGACAGCATTAGTTGGTGTTATGTTCAGCAAACAAATCTCATTGAACAGGTGCAAATTAGGCATTTGCCTCTAGCAGACTACAGCTGTGGTTCCTGCTGCTTCCATATTATTTTGTGCTGATCTGTTTATTAAAAAAAGAGGAGAAGCAGACACAGAGCCCCAGGTTTCTGCAAGTTGTGTCAGCTGATTATATTTTCATCTGCCCTGCTGAAGCTTAAGATAAAAATCTAATTAGATTATATCTGTTGGGAAGCTGTCCTGGAGTAGTAGATAATCTGAGATATAGAATAGGTGGGAATTCAGCATCCATTGTCAACTATGAAGTGAAGTATGTAGCATTGGCCAATAAATAGTATTCTCTTTTAGTCTAACTGATCTAACATGGCTATAATAGAGAATTGGAGACAATCCTCTGCACATTAATGCAAGCTCCTTAGAGAAGAACCTCAAAGATATACACATATACAAATCTACAAAAATATACAAATATACACATATAGTAAATGTGAAACTTTCCCAATCTTTCATAGCTGTTCAGATCTATGAGATAGATTAGTAGATCAGATGTGTCAGCTCATTTATCTAGCTTCCTGTTTCTCGTTGTTTTGGTTTTCAAAATGCTATGAGCAAATTGAATCTAAGGGTGGGCAGCAGTGGTAGGATTCAATTTTTTTACTACTGGTTCTGTGGGCGTGGCTTGGTGGGCGTGGAAAGGGAAGGATATTGCAAAATCTCCATTCCCTCCCCACCTCACTAACCTGCTTTCCAGCTCTGTTCTCCTGTGCAGGGCAACCAAAGAAGACCCAGCCAATCAGCTGGGACTCAGGAGGCAGAGAATAGATGGGGGCAGGGCCAGTCAGAGGTGGTATTTGCCGGTTCTCCGAACTACTCAAAATTTCCACTATCGGTTTTCCAGAACTGGTCAGAACCTGCTGAATACCACCTCTGGTGGACAGGTGTTGTAATTACTTATTAAACAGTATATAATGTGGCCTTGGCCACATAGCCATTATTGCAGGAGAAAAGGAGCCTCTTAAAGCTGCATCTTAAACATGCTGCTAGCATAACACATAGAGTCCATAATGGAATTCTTTTCATAGCTAGCTTTGGCTTGCTGGAGCAATTCAATCTTTGTGAATTCTATTCTAAATTAACTTGATGAACAGGCTCACATCCTTGGTTAATGCATAATTGGGAATGTAACATTTGCACCTAATTCTTTGCATATTTGCAGATCAGCCAACATTGTGCATGGCTGAAAAGGCATAGAAATGTAGTTTTGGATATTTGTGTTGAAATGTGAATTTTTGTGAGTGTTTTTTTTTTAAAAAATGGATTAAAACACTTATAGGAATACATCTGGATGTGCTGTGGGGAAGGAAACTTTCCTACTGCAGTGAATAATGCATCCAGTCTTAGGTGTGTATGTGTGCATACAATCATATGCATGCAATTGGCTCTCATTGATCGAGTCTAGAAGACTAAAAATAAGTTAACTTATACACTAAGGACTCTTTAAGAAGGGGGTTTGCATTTATAGCCATATATCTTAATGGAAACTTTTTTTTTGTTTTTCTTGAGAATGAATTTTTTCAGTTATAACTAGGCCTAAGTACAGAAGTGAAATAATAAAAATCTTTCATTTACTTGCCTTTTCATTTTCTCCATTGTTCAAGTTTAGATCAGAATCGCGTCCTGTACTCTCTAAAACAATAAGGACCAAGGAACCAAGGAAAGCTGGATTCTGTTTGGACATATTCTGGAAGAAGTGCTTTGACCCTTTTATGAATACAGCACCACTCCTTAACGTAGCCCCTTTTTGTTTCTAAATTCCAGGGATGCCTTTAAAAAAAATAGTGCCGCTCTAAGAAGAGGAAAAAAAGTAAAGTAATCCTTGTGGATTTTATTCCGCTAGTCATTGCTGACTCTTGAGGGCGGTCTTCATCTCCATTTTAAGACCACTGAGCCAGTTCTGTCTGAAGATATTCTGCAGTCATGTGGCTAGCATGACATCATGGAGTGCTGCTAGTTTCTCACCAAAGTGGTACCTATTTATCTACTCACATTTGCATGCTTTCGAACTGCTAGGTTGGCAATAGCTGGTGGGGGAGGATGGGAGCTTACCCCATCGCTTGAGACTTGTATCTCAAACCTGGGCTGTCAGCTGGACAGCATCTTAATCACTGAGCCATTGCACCTAAAGTCAATGCATCTCTTTAAGCAATCACATCTTTTCCATCGGGATAGTTTTAAAGCCTGAGAGAAGTCAGGCTTGCTTTAATGACTGGTAGAGTGCTGTTATGCTCATGCAAAATACAAAGCATGTTATTAAAATAATGCACAACTTTCTGTGATATTGTGCATTTTCTCTCTGGTGACCCTCTTGTTTGGTCTGCTGGTGGCCTGCGGAGCTGGCAGCAGAGTCAGACAGTGGGGAGGAACATGGGCCAGTCCTGGAGTCTGGGGAGGGCTCAGATGAGGGATCTGTGTCTGGCACAGAGATAGGGCCATCTGAGAGTTGACTTCGGAGCTTCCAGAATCTGACCTCAGCGAGGCAGAGGAACGGGGGGAGGCTGTTCCCAATGCGCTTTTGTGCAGAGCTGTCAGAAGGCAAGAACATTTAAGACAAAAGGGGTGACTTGAGAGTAAGACTTGGAGATGATTGACCCCTCCCATAAGACATAAAGGAGGAGCAAAGGGACACAAGCCTTTGCAGGAAGCAACTTTGTTCATTCTGGTCGGTTTAAACTCTGAAGCTCCATGTTGACTTTGTGCTTTGTTTGGCCTCGTACAGCTAATTGGCAATTTAGTCATTGGCAGCATTCCAAGGGAGATAAAGGTGGGTGCTTATCAACCTTATCCCGAAAACTGTGTCAGACTTCTGTTGGACTATCCATTGGGACTCATTATGGGCTGTGAATGCATATAATTCACAGCCATTGAAATAATAAAAAAGGTTTTGGGGAACAGCATGTGTTTGTTACTGTCTCAAGAAGCCTTGGTCAGAACACCTCTAAGAGAGGAGTTTCAAAATGGCAGCCTGTGGGCCGGGTGTGTCATGTGCAGGCCACACCCACACCAGCCCTGCAAAGACAAAAAATGTTGTGATACATCATGTTACATCAATGTTACATGGTGAGTTTGACACCTGTGCTCTAAAAGGACGTATTGTTCTTCTTTGCCCTATAGCAATCCAGGAAGGAAGATACATCTACAGGGACAATTGTTTATTGAGGGAAGGAAATAGGATGGATATAAACGTAGCACCTGACTGATGCAAGAATTAATTATCCCAGAATAATGCTTTCACATAGAAGCAAGACCAATTAAATTGTATATCCTTAGTGTGACCTACCTACAGGGATTCTTCTAGGGGAAGAATAACTATATTGAAGAAAAATGGGCTGGCTGCCTTTTCAAATTTGTACATTATAGATAAGATAATGTTTTTCTGCCTTCTCATCACTACAGTCATTTTATGAAGATCCATTTTAATAGGCATCATTATCCCACAGATTGGCAATAAAGTTTACAAACATGGTTATATTCTTTGGATGGGCTGACTTTTTTCTCAAGAATGCAGTCCTCAAATCACCAGCAGAAATTGCATTTATTTTCACCATGGAATAAAAGGAAAAGGAAGGCAGCTAATAGATTAACAGATTAACAGAGTTGGAAGGGACCTTGTACTGTAGGTCATCTAGTCCCACCCCTTGACCAGCTAGGATCTGTCTTTCTAGGAAGCAAAGTGCTTGATGAAGGAAAGATTTCTTGCTCTACTTTATATAAAAACAATCTGTTGCATATACCTAAAATAATAGGTAGCAAGAATTGATCCTTTCTTATCATAACTTAATCTTATTTGTTGGATAATTTTGCAAATCCTTTATGGCCCATTACTGTGTCAGCTTTGGAAGGCATATTAGCCTCAGAAGCTTCCACGCTGCCACTTTCTAGTACCTGGGAAATGGGGAGGCGAGATCTCATAGAGTGGAGGTAGTCACAACAACATCAAACTGATTAAAGAGCGTTCTCTTGCAGTTCCATCCTGAAACTTAAATCTAGGCAATATATCTTTTGCCTATTAGCCACTCCCAGAAGAGAAGATCCAAATCTCCTGAAGATGATCCTAGAAGTAGAAAAAGGACTGAGGATAATAACTGTTAGGTGGGAGAACAAGGGTGGATAATCGATAGCTTTTGGGGCAGTCTCTAGCCTTGGAACGTTGGGTCCAATTTTGGTCATCACAACATAAAAAAAAAGGATGTCAAGACTCTGGAAAATGCAGAGAAGAGCAACAAAGATGATCAGGGGTCTGGAGGCTAAAACATATGAACAACGGTTACAGGAATTGGGTAGGTCTAGTCTAGTGAGAAGAAGAACTAAGGGTCAGGATAGCAGTGTTCCAATATTTGAGGGGTTGCCACAAAGAATGTGTGTGTGTGTGTGTGTGAGAGAATCTATTTTCCAAAGCACCAGAAGGCAGGACAAAAAACAATGGATGGAAACTAATCAAGGAGAAAAGCAACCTGAAATTAAGGAGGAACTTCCTAACAGTGAGGACAGTTAACTAGTAGAACAGATTGCCTTCAGAATTTGTGGGTATTCCATCACTGAAGGTTTTTAAGAAGAGATTGAACAGCCATTTGTCCAGAATGATATAGGGTCTCCTGTTTGTGTGCAGAGGATTGGACTAGAAGACCTCCAAGGTCCCATCCAACTGTTATTGTATTATTCTGTTCTAAGATTGTGCCACCAAAATTTGCCAGCAGCTTGGATAACAAATAACTTTATATTTTCTCTCTCCCTCCCTCCCTCTCCCTCTCTCTTATACATATAGACATATTCATATATTTATTTCTATGTAAAGAATTCAAGTTTATTCTATACAGTGAAAAGAACTCAGCAAGAAATAATTTTATAAGAAAATATTTTTGAGGCTGGTTTTGAGTAAAAGACAACTAAAGTAAGTTTTATATAGGACATAACATGGTGAAAGGAATCTCTCCATTATATACAGAAGGAAAATCACCAAGGTATCTGAACTACAGGGGTCAAAAATGCAAAGAGAAAGAACTGAACTGACTGAGGAAGGCAGTAATGAAACTTCTGAGAATATCAGTCTAACCAATAGGACGCAAAGTTACATAGAGACATACAATGTAAACATTTTAAAATAAGGATGGGATTTAAAAGTGTAGAGCATCTCCCTACATATATTGCCCCTAAAGTCAATAGGTTTACAGGTGCAGAAAGCCAATGTAAGCAAACTTGACTTCCCATTAAATAATTGCAGCAGAATTTTTCATGTGTAGGAAATAAAATAAAAAATTAATATAATATGAAATGTCTGCAACAAACTTATTTAATACTTCAATCTCCCATTAAAAAACCCCCAAATATTCTGTTTCTACCTCCTCTGGAATATCACTGTATCAGCATGTTACCTACAGTCTGTGGCTACTACAAATGTGTAAAAAAAACCCCATTGCTATCTTCCTTTGTTAATGCTCTCTACATCTGTTCTGAACTTACAGGTGGGTGGGGTTTGTCAGTCTGAACTATGCACTCCGACTAAAGTATTGACAGCCAACGGCTTCCACAAAAGCAAAATCACCGGCTTGATCCACAAAAACACACTGAGACATAATGGAGACCTAGAGGATGAACAGACCTATGGAATAGCTGTCCTGCCCTACATAAGAGGTACTACAGACAAAATCAGTAAGCTACTACACAGACATCACATCAAGACTGCCTTCAAAACAGACAGAAAAATAGCAGCCATCCTAAGAAACCCCAAAGATAAAACTGACCTGGAAAACCAAGGCATATATGAAGTCCCCTGTGCATCATGCCCGGCCGCATACATTGGACAGACCAATAGAAGAATAAGTACCTGCCTGGATGAACACAAAAATGCAGTAAAAAAACTGGAACACACTTCTTCACTAGTCCAACACATGAAAGCCACAGGTCATAGCATCAACTTCAATGGCACCAAAACCCTAGCCACTATAGAAAACCCCAGCCACAGAATTATCAGAGAAGCCATAGAGATTGAAAAAAGACCTGAAATCATGAATAGAATAGATGATTCCACCACACTGTCAATCATTTGGAAGCCTGCATTCACAAACAAAAAAATCTCCACACCACAAGCCAGGCAAACACCTGGGCACAAATAGATCCCCCCTGATACCTCCAGCGCAAACACACCCCAACCAGGCACCCAGATGAAACATAGCTTCCTAATAAATGATAGCCGTCCATTTACCTGGAGCCAAGCTGCACTAAAGACCTCCAATACAGGAACACAATGTTGCCAGCCAATCAAGACACAAAAAGAGCCACAAAACAGACAGAAGATATTAGAAACACCAATCAAGCAGAACACAGCAAACTCCAAGACCAATAAACACAGACCAAGACTCCCAACCAATCAGGATGAAGAAAAAGCCATTCTGGCACAGCAGTAGGCTAGCCCCAAATTTAAAACTGAAACCACTGTAAAAGTCTGACTCACAGACGAACACAATACAGAAGCCTGATGATGGCAGATGAGATTCTGCCGAAACATTGCTACAACTTTAAAAGCACAACTACAATGATGTGGGAAAATACCCGAACAAAGCTGAATACCATACACGTAAGTACCCATGAAAACTTAAGAATATGTATGTATGTATGTATGTATGTATGTATGTATGTATGTATGTATATGTATATAATTAAAATTTGCTGAATTTAGCATAGGGAGAATGTTCTCTAAATTTTAATCTTCTTTCTTTGCTGGGATCAAGATGGCTTGACTAAATATTCAGACTGAGCAATTTGCAATTAACCTGTCACTACTTGCAACTTGCCTTTAGTATATGATTATATTTGCATCTGCCAGATTGCAATCCACTTATGTTAATATGGACAATCTCAGAGGAATTAGCTATAGAATTTTTTTATGCTTCCTTCTGACTACTTATTATCTCTTTCTCTGGAAAAGATACTTGAAACATATAAATCAGGTATTGATACTACTGAAATTTTCCTGTCAGGGGATTATAGTATGACCTTATATTCACATTTTCATAGCATTCAGTTGGACTGATTCACTGTTAAAGGGGTTTAAGGATTGCAGCTTTGTCTGATTTACCCTTGAGTTCCATTTTTTCCTAAACATAGTTGAAATAAAGCTTTCTACAAAAACAGATTGTGCTTACTGTATTTGGACACAAGTCTTGGAATAGAAACAAAGAAAAACAGCATTCAGTAAACATATTGGTTGGAAGTATTTTTTTCCTCTTTCAGTTACCGCTCCAGGAGCCCAATTTAGTATAATTTTTGTTAGCGTATAAATGTATATTTAAAGGAGCTGCTCTTTTGCTTTGATTATATGAGTAACTGATTATTGTGTTTGAGATCCAATTGTGATCTCTGCAACCATATGTTCTCTGTACAGGCTGTCCCTCCAATAGGGTTCCTTTAAGCCATATTTTTCAAACTTGTATTGTTGTTTTGTCTCTATCACTTCCTTATTCCTTTGATATGTGAGATTCCATTAACATTCCTTTTTTTAAAACTATAAAATCATCTAAGCAGGAGATAAAAATATATCAACAACCCTCCATGGTAAAGAATTGTTAACACAGATCAGCTTGGCTAAAAATATAAAGTTGCATTTAAATTAATATTTTAACCTTTCTTATGCTGAAGGATAATTTCACAGTTCATTCGACTATTGAGAAGTTGTTGCTATTTACATTTTCCAAGGCAAAATTAGAGAATATTCAGGTTTTACGTTTTTAAGTTGTTTGCTCCTTCAACAGACTCCCCCAAAATTACTTCATACTTTCTTTCAGATTATACAAATAATGTTCTGAACATTCAGGCAGTTGATCAAAACTCACAATGTGAGATTTCCCTACCATATATATAATCTTCCCCCAAAGAATAAAGTCCAGTAGACCATCTGGATCTCTTAGATCAACTGTGGTAAATTTTGGATGGAAATAATGAGTTTACTCAAGGTTGGTTCCAGAAAAAACACTCCTTGATCTATTTTCACACCTCAATCCTTGTATCCTATGAAAAGTCCTGATATTCAAATATCAGGTTAACTGCTATTTGTGGTAACCTCGTTCAGCCTTGTTCTTAGTATCAGGTATATTTGCCAAGCTAATGGTGATCATTATGGCCCACCTCGGATCCTGAGAGATAAACATGTATCTGGATAACTTATTGATCAGAAGTGTGTCAATTAAAGAAGAACTTGTTCATCAGGTGAACAAGAAAAACAAACAGATAAGTTTTGCATGGGAGTTTAATAAAGAAGAGGAAAAAGTGTTGGAGGGAATGTTGATTGATTGTTGCTAGCAGCTATTTTCTGACCTCTACTCACATAGACAATGACTGGAGTGAGTTAGAGGAGGACTGGCAAACTAGGACATTGGAAACTAAGTCCTATGAGTTAAGTATACTTACTTAAAGGAACTAAGTATACATAATCTGCAGGAGACTAAATGGAGATACTGTAGCAATTTTCCCCTTTCCCTTCCTATAAAGAAAGAAGTGGATATGTCCTTTGCTGTTCTGGAGGGCAAGTCAAGTAACAAAGGGTTGAAACAACAGGGAAATAGATTCAGATTAGTTACTTGAAGAAATTCCTAATGGTAAGAGTTAACAATTGGTGGAATAGGTTGCCTCATGTGGAAAAAGCTTTGGAAGACTGAGCAAAGAAACTCGACCAAGGGAGTGGTGAGATAAGAGACATCATAGCTTACAATTGTATAGTGAATGGGGCAAAAGACTCAGAATGGACCCTCCCTACTTTATCAAACTATGAATGAAACTGTGTGTGGACAAGATTCTGTCAATGCTGATTTCCAATACAGTAGAATGAGCTCATGTGGTTGTGATTTCTATCTATTTTATCTTAGAAGGCCAACCGGCTGGGGAAATCTGGGAGCTGAAGTTTAGACATCTTAAAGTGGCTAAGTTTGAAAAACCTTGGACTAGGTGATCATGAAACAGTACTGTTTTAAACAGACTTGAGTTTACCTGATGTTGTCAGCCACTGTGAAAAAACTGCTCACTTGGTGGAAACTTGGTGAATTCTCCATTACAGACATTTCCAAGGATATAATTTTAGCCATAGTGTTCCTTATTGCATTGCAAACAATTTTTGTTGTTAAATCTACTGACTGGGCAAGGCTTTGGAGCCTTATCATCAGAAAGACAGTATAAAAACCAGAAGGATAAATATCAACTAAATAAAAAAACAAGCATTTTGGAGTGCATTTTCCAGTATGTGCGTAGGTTTTTACACTCATTTCTTGCATTACTACCTGCTTTGCTAAAATTTGCCAGGTTTGCTGATGTATATATAATGTTGTTCCACTTTATGTTAGCTGAATTTACACTGAACTGTATCATAAGTGAAATTTCATGAATTATTTGCTTGTGTTGATTCAACTAGTGAAGGAAACGTATACAATTAGACTTTGACTTTTCTGCAGCTATCGGCACTCTGTTCTATTCTGATTTCTGGCCTTATTAAATTTTGATAGATGTCAGAATAAAGCCAATAATAACCGAGAATGTGAACTGCATGAAAGCTACACATCTGACTTTTTAAAGAACACATAACAAGCACAGGGCATGACAGCTTTGAATTGGGGTTTTCAAAAGAAGCTTCACTTGTAAAATGAGCTCGAGGGTATCACGGGGTGTGTGTCACAATCTGTGGTGGGCCGAGCATCACAATCAAAACTTGTGCCTTTGGTAAGCATGTTCAAACTGAGCAGGGCTTCTGGCGTGAGTCCAGGCTTGCCACCTTTGTCAATTGAGACAACTCCCCCATATGCTGAGTGAACTAGTGCTCAATAAATTTCTACTACTCAGGAATACCAACATGGGGGAAGTTGTCACAAATCCTAATGCTGTTATTTTCGAATGAATTATATTCAGTTGTGATTATTGATATAATATCTCAAAAGGAGAATCATGTGTTCAGACAGGCTGGACTATACCACTTCAAATAGCAAAGAGGAGACATTGAACATTTTAGAACTCTACGGGGTACATGACATGGACTTTGTAATTTGTTAGCTGACGTGGTTACTTTATATCTCACTTTGTATTTTTTTTAACATAGTTATTTTGTACTTTAATTTGACTTATTTTCTTTCTTTTAAAATGATGCCCAGACTCATTACAAATTGGAATGTAGGAATAGCTTTTAACATTCCTAAACTGAAAAGATAAACAGGCTGGAGACTATCTCCAGATAAGAAAAAAGTTTGCTAGTACACATTGGGGTCTGGTTTATCTCTTTTGTGAACTCTAAACAACTTTGTTCCTTATAATTTACACCCTTCTGACATCAGATTTCATTTTAATGAACATGTGTAATACTATGGGAAGCAAATGTGTAGCATATTTGACATGTAATTGATTTCCTATGCAAAGGGGAGGTTAATCTTATCCTGTCAAATCAACTTTCCTTTTTCATTTTCTTTGTTGTGTTAACTTCAAAAAGGAACGTAAGATGTCTCAGGGTTCTCATTTTTTGTAAGGAGTTCCCACTTTATAAGTGTACCCTAATAAACTGCTTTTAAATGATCTTCCAACTCAGTTGCTTATTGGGAAGGTAAACCGAGGCAGAACCTAGGGCCAGATTTGACTTTCACTCTCAAATAGACAGTAAAATGAATGTACAGGGGGAAAAAACCCTGCACACTGAGCAAAACATGGTTGGAAACTTTATCTCTCAAGCAGCCTTATTCCAGCAAGACCCGTGCTACCCCAGCCTGCTCATTCATCTGCAAATTTGGAGAAAGTTACATCTTGGAAGAACAACTGGGGATTCTTAAGGGATAACACTTCCTTTAAAATGGCACATATGCAATGTGTCTGCCTCTTTAACCTTGTCGGCCATTTTGCTTTTCCAAGTGCTATATCTAATGGAAGGTTATTATCAAATACGTACAAATACATTCAGTGCATCTGTATTTTCTTCTTGAACAGATGGAGCAGCCGTCTGCCCACATGTCATTAGCACAAAAGACATAACAGATAATAGCAGAAATATAAAGACTGTTTTGTGAAAGAAGACTATTATTATACAGTAACTGTAATAAGGTGATGCTGCTAGCAAGTATCACTTCTCCATATGGGAGCCCTGGATGCTCTATTATGTAAATTTAAAATGGAACTTAATCAGACCTCAATAAGATAGCACTTTTTTAAAAAACATGGAAAAAAAAACCC
This sequence comes from Pseudonaja textilis, assembly GCF_900518735.1. Next base: position 2,751,342 of record NW_020769368.1, on the reverse strand, counting down.
TTGCATTCAATATATATTGTACTATAGTTCCCGAGGAAAGAAAGGAAGTTGCATATACTGAATGGTTGGAGGGACAGGAAAGACAATAAAATATATGATAGAAGCAGAAGGGCCTGAAGAAGCTATGAAGAAAATGGAAATTATTAACTGGAAAATTGCATAGGATCAGCCACTTTTCTTTTTTCCCCACAGGGGATAAAAACAATTTTATGTCAGTTTTCATGAGTGGCTGTGAGGAAGGTCAAAAAAGTCAAAATAACCATGACTGTGTGATTGAAACCCTGTCCTTTTTTTACCTTTGCCATAATGGAACTGATGTAAAAAGGCTTTGATTCCGCAATCCACCATTTTTTTAACAACCTGCCTTAGATGCCCCTCCCTTTTCCATAGACTGATGGTGATCAGAATTATGGAAAAATCCCATCCCTAGGGAAGGACAACCAAGGCAAAACCATATGCTGGGTATATTTCAAGCGATAATCTTTAAAGAGAATCTATGTGACTTTCTCTCTAAGATCTTTTTGGTTGAAAATGTGACCAAAACACTGATGTTACATATTTCACTGAAGTTATATGCAGGTACTGTGTATACACAGTTAATTGAGTGTTAGGTCTAAGTGCTAAGATCTGTTTAAATCAGGGATAGGGAACTATGGCCCTTTTATAATTTGTGGACTTCAACTCCCAGAATTCCTGAGCCAGCTATGCTAATAATATAATTATTATTAATAGTAATTTTTTATTATTATTTAGTCTTGTAATATGCCATCCAGACTCACTTGCATGTGAGATAGGCAGCTATATAAAATAGATTAGACGTTTTTGTAGATTAGATAGATGGAGGGAGGGAGGGAAGGAGGGAGGGAGGGATGGAAGGAGGGAGGGACGGAAGGAAGGAGGGACTGAGTGCTAAAATCTGAACAGCTTTGTTTGGTCTACACCATTTCTTGTATGGGCTTTTAAAAAACTGTATTTAAGTACATTAACATATTTTAATAAATACACTCATAATATGAATCAACAAGTGGATTATAACAAAGCCTCTATCTATAAATTTAGAATAAATGTTGCAGTAGTTCATTAGTGGTGTCGGTTGTTCTACATTCAGATCTGGGCAAAATATTCCATTTCTTCTTTGAATAATATTTATTAAACCTATTAGTTTCAACAGTTTCCAATACTTTCATCCGTCATTATTTTGCATTGGGTACAATGGCAAATTTCCAATATCTTGGAAATTATCTTACTTCTAATAATAAATTTAATATAAATAACCCTAATAAGAAATTGAAGCCTCTTATCATCATTACTTGAGCAATGTATGGGCAGAGGTGGCATTGACCAGTTCTGGAGAACTGGTAGCGGAAATTTTGAGCAGTTCAGAGAATCGGCCAATACCACCTCTGACTGGAGATTTTACAGTATCCTTCCCCTGCCACGCCCACCAAGCCACCCACACAGAACTGGTAGTAAAAAAAACTTGAATCCCACAACTCTGTATGGGTATCTGCTGCCTAGCCAATCTTACCCCAAACCATAATAAAAATGAGTGTTTTTGTTATATTGTAACCAATGGCTTAGGACAAAGAGCTAAGCCAGTGTTTTTCAACCTTGTCCCCTTTAAGACAGGTGGACTTTAACTTCCAGAATTCCCCAGCCTGCAGCCAAGTTTGGGAAACACTGAGCTAAATCATATTAGCACTTCTTGCATGCCATGTAAGACATCATTGTGAAGAGTCATGCTGTTGCTCTAATATAAAATATGAAAAACTGAATGCTCCAATGAGGAAAAAAATGAAAATACAAAGCAGTTGTGACTGCGCAAAACCTAAGGAAATGCAGAAAAATAGTCAACATGAAGACACTGTACAGTTTTCATCCAATGCCAGGGCTTGTTTCTAGAACCTGACTCAGCTATTAAAAATGTACTGTGTTGTAGAGCGGCGGAGATACGAGGCTGACCCAGAGCGTTCGTTTTTAAAGAGGCTTTATTCAGTGAATAAAGGGTTGCCGTGACTGCCAGGCTAACTAGGCAGATCAGCTGGCGGCAACAGCTGATGCCGTTTGACAGCTCCTTTTATAGCCGGCTGTCAAACGGCATCAGCCAATGGGAGCGGTCGGCGCTCCCGCTCGAACTGCGGACCTGGTTGGGGACTCCAGCCAGTTCTATGGACACAACATACTGTTTTTATTTTATATTATTTATAGTTTCTAACCTTCATATTAATTGATAAAAAAACAACCAGTTTCAAAGCTCTTTGGTTTTTTTTTTAAAAGCTCCTCCTGAGAGTCCCAGAAGATGCCACATGAGGAGTGAATCCTATTCAAGATTCTCTGTTGCTGATGTGGTTGTTTAAATCAATGTTATTGGACAGATGTTGGGCCAGTGCAGTGGTGGGATTCAAATATTTTTACTACTGGTTCTGTGGGTGTGGCTAGATGGGCATGGCTAGATGGATATGGGCAGGTGGTCATATGACTGGATGGGCATGGTTATGTGGGGCTTTTTTTCTCAGCACCCGCCCCTGCACCCCATTTTTTGCCTATTGGACCTCAGGGAAGCCTCCTGTGAGCAAAAATGGGGCATGCAGCGCTTCCTCATGTCCCATTTTTTTGTCTACTGGACCTCAGGGAAGCCTCCCTGGGTGCTGAAAAAAGAAACATTTTGAAGGTAAGTACAACAGCGAGGCAGGGGGATCAGTTATGCCACACGATTTAGATTAATTAGAAAGCAAGAAATCTGATGATTTCCTGCTTTCTAGCTAATCTAAATTGCACGGCACAGCTAATCATTGGAAGTACCAGTTCAGCCTAACCAATAGCATTTTTTACTACCGGTAAAACCAGTAGAATACTACTACTAGGCCAGTGGCGATTTCTTGGATTTGAGTCTTCCGGCTGATAAAGGTTGACATGCACCAGTAGGAGTGATTTGTTCATAAGTTTTCTGTATCCTCTCACTATTTATTTTATTTATTTATTTGTCAAACATGTACAAGATAACAAGTATAGGTATGAACATAAACATGAACCAAGGAAGTAAATACAGATAAATGGGGACAGTAACACAGGGATGGTAGACATCCCCCCTTTAAGGACCTCTTAAGAATGGGATGAGGTCCACAGTAGACAGTTTGAAGTTGTGCATCTTCCCTTCATAAAACTGGTGGTGCTGTATGGCTCGGAATAGGAATCATTATCTGTTTTAATCCTCATGGTGTCATTGAGTCTGGCGTCTAACTTAGTAATATGGCAACTATTAAGTTATAGAGGGGCATGGTATTCTCCTGCAGAGTAGACCAATTCTAGTGCTGATGACTCATATAAAGGCTAGTATGACATAACAGGGATTACAGAATCCTAGAGGGAGGGATCTTATTAGTAGAACATGGGGCTCCATGGGTACTCCTACGGTAGCTTCAGAGGAACAGGCAGTGCAAGAGAGGAGATTGTGTTGCACTGTACATCAGAAACGAACCACCTGCCAGTTCAGAGGTCCACTGGTTTAATGGTAACATAGGTGTTGAAATCATACGGGTTTAAAAAAGGGTGTGTGTGATTTGATAGAAAAGATATTTTGCTAGGAGTCTGCAGCAGACCATGAAGTCAGTCAGAGATAAATGAAGATTTATTAAGGCAGATAGCTGAAAGGTTAAAAAAAAAATCCTTAATGGTTGTGATGTGCAATTTCAATTACCCAGGTGTTTCTTTGGAAAACTCATTCTGCCAAAAAGAAGAGGTCAGAAAAATTCTTAATTTGTGTTGGAAATAATTTTTCTCTTTCCAAAAACTGAATTAGGCATCAGCAGATCTGCTGCTTGGACTTGTCCCTTATCAACGGGGAGGAATGTACTGATAATATTAAAATAGTGGGAAGTTTTGATTATCATTGTCCATGCATTGTTAGAATACTTGATATTGACAAGTAATTTAGTAAAGGTGGAATCCATGGAATTTAGGAAAGCCATCTTCAGTAAACAGAAAAGGGGAATTAAAGATAACACCATCTTAAGCAGTACCAGTGAAAGAGGGAAAAACAGGACACGTCTAAAAAAGGGCCATTGAGGTTGAAGAGGCAGCATATAAACAACTAAAAATAAAGAATGATGCTTATTGTAGAAGGAAGAATTCATGACCAAAAATAAATCTGCAAAGCTTTAGTCTAGAAATGTAGGAATGAGGTCAGGAAGGCAAAAGGAAACATAGATCCCAAACAGCAAGAAGGAATTCTCCAAATATGACAACAGGAAAACGATCAAAATGGAGGCAATGACTTCTTGGCTTATTTCAGATGAAGAAATATTAACAGACAGCCAGTGGTGGGATTCAACTTTTTTTACTACCGGTTCTGTGGGCGTGGCTTAATGGGTGTGGCAGGGGAAGGATACTGTAAAATCTCCAGTCAGAGGTGGTATTTGCTGGTTCTCCGAACTACTCCAAATTTCCACTACCGGTTCTCCAGAACTGGTCAGAACCTACTGAAAACCACCTCTGCAGACAGCCAAGAAAAACTATTTTGCCTCATATTTACATCCAGAGGACTATAGTAGCACAGACTATATTGGTACAAATGCAAAAGGAAGGATATATGGACTTTCTGACACAACATCTGGAGAACTATGTGTACAGCTTGTCCTCAACTTATGACCACATTTGGAACTGGAACTTCCTTTGCTAAGCAATTATTAAATGAGTTGCACCCCATTTTATTGCTATGTTCATTAGGCAAATCACTGTGGTTGTTAAATGAATCACATGGTCATTAACTAAATCTGGCTTTCCTTATTGACTTTGATTGTCAGAAGTCCCTGGGTAGGTCGGAAATAGTAATCACATGATGCCAGAATGCTGCAATGGCAGGGGTGGGCTGCTACAGATTCGCCCAGGTTCAGGTGGACCCATAGCTAATATTATGGCTGGTTTGCCGAACTGCCAAATCCCACCTTTGGCTGGTCCAGCCCACCCTGCCCCTCCCAACCCACCCTGCCCCTCCTAAGAATCTCCATGTGGCCAACTTTGGATGCGAGGTAAGTGCAAGGCTTGTGGGGAGGCTTGGGGAGGGGAAAAAATGCCCCCCCGAGGCTCCGGAAGGCTGGACATGACCGTGTTCCAGCCTCTGGAGGGCCTCCAGAGCCTGGGGGAAGGAGTTTTTGCCCTCCCAGAGGCTTGAGAAAGGCCTCTTGCTGAGAGAGCTTGGGGAAGGCTAAAACGCCCTCCCCGCCATGGTGCAGGAGGTCGATTAGACCAGGAGTTGCCAACCTTTTGGATCTCAGGGACCACAAAATCATAATTTTAGATCCCAGGGACCACTAACTGGTTCTGTGGGTGTGGCCTAATTTGTGGGTGTGGCTTGCTGGTCATGTGACTGGCTGGGCATGGCTTGTATGTAAATATTATAAATATTTATATAAATATTGATTTTTTTTATAAAAAAGAGCAACTTTTACCCAAAATCAGGCAAAGCAGGCAGGCAGATGGAGTTGCTCACAGAATCACAGATTCATTCAGAGATCTATCTATCTGCCATTGGCTAGCTCAGTCTGTCACATAAAATTTGCAAGCAAACAAACTCACAACATTAACTCACAATACATCATGCATGTAAATACTGAATCTTTCATAAAAAAGAGCAACTTTTATCCAAAATCAGGCAAAGCAGGCAGATTGAGTTGCTCACAGAAACATTCAGTGATCTATCTATCTGTCATTGGCTAGCTCTCAGTCTCTCAAATTTGCTTGCCGTGAGTCTGCACTGAATTTGCTTGCAAGTAAACCTTCAGTCTTAAGGGAGGTTTGGCTGTGCTGAGCCGAAGATCTAAAAACTAGCTAGAAAGCAAGATTTCCTGCTTCCTAGCTAATCTAAATCTTCTGGCACAGCAGAACAGATGATGGTCAGAAAAATGGAAAAATAGCAATTTAGCAGGCAAGTTTACCGGGTAAGGAGTGAGTGGGTAGAGAGGGTTCCCGCGGGCCATGTGGGTGGTGCAACCTTGTGTTTCTGTGCAGCCTGGATTAATTGCTTTGTGGGGGTGCTCTGGGGGTGAGATTTCTCTGTGGCCCACCAAAATTTTCTCACAACTCACCAGTGGGCCATGGACCACTGGTTGGCGACCGCTGGATTAGACCATGCCAACCATGGTCACGCCCACCCAGCAACTGGGCAGAGAACCTGTTACTGAAATTTTTGAAGCCCACCCCTGTGCAATGGTCATATATACCTAGAGGTTGCCAACCATCTGAATTCTGATCATATGACTGTGGTACCACTGCCATAATTATAAGTGCATGGATAGGTTGTAAATCATATTTTTCCAGTACTGTCATAACTTTGACTAGTCATTAAGCAAAAGTTTGCAAGTCGAGGACTGTATGATCCTGAGCACATTTCCGGAAGAATATTAATAGGTCCAAAAGGGAAGGAGCAACAACAACAACAACAAATACAAGGAGTTGAGGACATACCTACAAAGATAGACTGAAGGAACCATGGTTGTAGAAACTAGGATATAATTGTTATGAGTTACAGCTATCTACATTTTGCTTAAATGTAAGGAACAACTTCTGTGAGAACTACACTGGCATAACTTATCTACAAAGATTTGGAATTGTTAAATTCTAGAGATTTTCAGGAGGAGTTTAGACACCATCTCTGTCATGCCCCTGGTGGATACTGACTCTGAGGGAGAGGAGGAACAGCTGACAGGGAGTGGAAACGTGGCTCCAGAGGTTGTGGGGGAGGCTGGGGAAGAGCAGAGGCCGGCTGAGCAGTCAGAGGAAGAACCAGGCCCATCCTCTCTCCATCCTAAGGCACGCAGGGAGGAGAGGATAAGGGAGAGATGTGGTCTACTCAGGAGGAGAGGGCCTTGATCCTCTTCATGGGCTGCAGCTGTGACAACTGAATAAGAGGACGGGCATGTTGTACGGGTGAACGCTGGAAACAAAGCGTGGAAATATCTCTAGTTTATGGTTCCTCTCTAAGTTTGGCGTCATTCCCAGAGTATGTTCTGTTATCTGTGGACGTTCCCCAGCCCTTATCTTGCCTGGTTTGTGTTGTTTTTTTTCTCTCCTTCTTGTAACTGCCACACAAGTTTTTTTGTCTTCCGTCAAGGATATTTGGAGCTTGGAAGCAAAGTGAAGGAATAAAAGGGGCTTCACTGGGTTTTTGTGACTGTGTTTATTTTGTATCCCACCCTCCCCCGTCATCACAATCTCTCATGCATGGATTAATGAGTTTTTCCAGCAGAAGGCTGAATGAGGTGATCTTCATGGTCTGTTCCAACTTACAGTTCTATAATTCTAAGCTAAGTTATCTTTTTTTTTTTTTACCAACCTAATGTGAAAAGGAAGATGTTCTTGTTCTAAATGGAACAATGTTATTGAGGTCAATAAAGCTTCCAAACCCTTCAAAGATTTCCTCCTAGTTTTAACAGAATAAATACTACTATCCTAGGGAAAGGTCACGAGTAAATAAAGCTGTTAACGGAAAATGCAGCTGAAAACACACAGTCACATTTATTTTCACTCCCAATAACATTGCTACCAGGCACATTATCATTTCAAATGAGTTTAGGATTGTCGCCATGCAATTTTCTTAATTATTATCAACACCTTTACAAAATAAAGACCTTAAAAGGGGAAACATCAGGCAACAATACTGGGGAAACCCCAAAGATAGTTGGGCAGATGATAGCTTTAATAGTTCCAGAGGTATAAAATAAGTTTGTGTTTTTTTAACCCCCATAAATATTATGATTGTTTTTTTTAAAAAAGATATATATTATTTGTTCCATCAGAATAAATGATTCCTTGCCTGGCAACCAAAGTATGGGATATTATGCTCGAATAATGATCACTTGTTGTACTCCTGGCCAGTTTTAATTACAATAATGGTGCTTTTCAAACACAAGTATCTCCTCCTCATCAAGTAGATTTCAGAACAAAAGAATTGTATAAATGGGAAAAGATGAGAATAGGGACATAATTGATGCTCTCTCAGGCGATACCTACATTAGCAGAGACTTTGAACTGGATGAGGCTTCATATCTACAATTATGATTTGTCGTGGTTACATAATCAGAAGCATAACCATAATATTTAGTGCTCATAAGTTTAGGAACCACATATTGGCTTCCTGCAGATTTTTCTGGCTGACCTGGCATTTACCCAGAAAATGAGAAGTGGCTGAAGGACTTCCTTAACCAGGAAGATATGCTGATCCGGCTCCAGGGTTGCCTGTATGGATAGTAACCAAGAATCAAAGATGAGCTGTATTGAGCTCTTGTTTTGCAATGAGAATGTTAGCTGGAAAACTTGAAGATTCATTGGGGCGCATGAGCCTTTCCCCAAACAGACTCCAAACTGGAAAGGTGAAATAAAAAATATTATTTATTTATGTGCAAAAATAAAGAGGGCCTCCTTGCTGACCTCTCATCCAAGAAGACCCCTTTCTTCTCTCAACCACTAACATTTATATGCTTTTACTTGAGCAAACAACTAGAGTTTATTGTTCCTACCATTCCATTCCATGTAATGCTCATCTAAATATTCAGGAGATGTGCTTTCAGCATACTAATGAACTTTTGACTTTTGACTTGCAAAGATCAAGCAATTTTTATTGGCTTAATTGCTTACTTATTCCTCCCGTCTAAGGAATTTAGGAACCAGACACAGAAAATCTCTGAACTGGTGATACCAGGAAAGTTAATACTGTAATACAAAAGTTTCTCACCATTCCCTATTTTGAGCTTCATTTTTGGTATCTCTAGACCAGGGGTGTCAAACTCCATTTCATTGAGGTCCACATCAGGGTTGTGTTTGACCTCAGGGGGGAGTGGGCGTGGCCAGGGTGGGCATGGCCAACTTGATGTCACTCGTTTTTTGGGGGGGGGCTGTGAGGGCCCGAGTACTCTGCCAGAGAAAACGAGCTCCCGAGCTCAGTTTTTGGCTGTGACGGCCTCCTGCAAACCTCTGCCAGCAAAAAGGGAGCTTGGGAAAGCCGCATGCAGCCCTCCTGAACTCCATTTTCATTGGCAGAGGCACCACGGGCCACTCCTTCGCTGTTTCCAGGGCAGCCCCATTGGCCAGATCTAAGCACCCTGCAGGCCGGATTTGGTCTCCGGGTCTTGAGTTTGATATCCCTGTTCTAGACAGATTTACTGCTTCATCTACCATGCTTAGCGCTTCTCCCCCTTGTCTCATGTATGCTTTTCTGTGTTCCCCCTCCCCCACATGGTAATGCAACAGGGTTGATCACAGGTACGTTGTCTGCATTGTCCCGTTGAACCTTTGTCCTCTTTCTTCCATCCACTTTGCGCACCGGGCCTTGATATCTTATCCCCCCTCTTGCTATCCCCTGCCTATCACACCACATCTTGTGAATTTCCTCTGCCATCCCACAGTGACTCAGAACCTCCATATGTTGGGGAAAGTAATAAAAACAGATTTTTTTTAATGAATTCTTTAATGCATCAAAACATAACAGACAGAAATAGTATTGTGCCGATAACAGGAAGTAAAAGGGAATGGATATTTACTAATTTACATTATCTTGTTCTGATCTAAAATGTATCCTTGTTTCAGTTCATTCTCCACAGGCTTCCTGCTTTGTATCTGAGGTCTTCTCCTTCTCCTCCTCCTCCTCCTCCCCTCCCCCTCTTTCCTCCTTCCTCCCTCTTTCCTCCTCTTGCCAAGTTTAGCAGGCACAGGAAAACCACCTGCATGGAATTGCAAGGGACTTGCTGAATAAGTGGTTATCTCCCCCACTCCATGCCCACCTTTCTCATATGCAGCAGAAAACAATTTGGCATTATACACAGTTCATTAAAGAAAGGCTTGTCAGATGCAAATTCTGAAAGACAACACTTTGTTTGACAGAAAAAGTGTTTTAAAACCTTAACCCAAGGAAAGGGCACCTACAAAAAGGGTACGTGTGTTGTATTAATGAACAAGCGGTAATCCCCGCCCCCTCGCTAGCTTGTTTTAACATGTGTAAAATCAAAAGGAAAAGAATACAATGCATCTGAATCCTGTTTCATATATTTTTATAGTGTCTGCAATCTAATTTCAAATGTGGGTTGAATATACCAGTTAAATACTATGAGAATTCATAGTATTTAACTGGTGCATTCAACCCACATTTGAAATTAAGATATATAGATATCATAGAGAGGAGAGATGTGTAAAAGCTAATATCTGGAGTATATGTATGTATGTTTATTTTTTAATTTCACTTTTCATAATGTGACTTAAAGAATTGATGAGGATAATTAGATTTTCTTGTCAGGAAGCCAGCAAAATTATACATCAACAGAAAAAAAATGCTTAGCTCACTGAATTAAACTGAACTTTGATCTGGTGTACTTAAACCAATGCTTGCATTAAAATAATTGGAAAATTCAGATCACTGAAAAATGGAGTGAAAACAGGGAAGGAAGGAAGAAAAAAGGAAGGAAGGAGGGAAGGAAAGAAGGAAGGAAGGAAGGAAGGAAGGAAGGAAGGAAGGAAGGAAGGAAGGAAGAGAAAGAAAGAAAGAAAGAAAGAAAGAAAGAAAGAAAGAAAGAAAGA
>NW_020769368.1:2675713-2740769 GCF_900518735.1 Pseudonaja textilis | reverse complement strand
AAAGAAAGAAAGAAAGAAAGAAAGAAAGAAAGAAAGAAAGAAAGAAACGAAGGAAGGAAAGAAGACAGAGGAAGGAAGAAAAATAAGAGAGAGAGAGAGAGAGAGAAAGAGAGAGAGAAACTTAAAAACCTTTCTTCTTGCTTTGATGGAAATGGCATATTGACTTACATTATTGATTCATAACTGGCTGGAGAGAAAATTAAAGCATCAAAGCAGATGTTAGATGTTAACCAAAGATTTCTGATTACAAATGCTACAATCTTTTTGCTCCTCAAGTGGAATTTGCTCTTGCAGGGAATGATCTTGAAAAAGCTGATACTTTAGAGAGTTTTGTTGTGAAAATGGGGAAAAGAAAGCCCCAAATCAGATGTCCCCAAAGTTAAGTAACATTCAGCTTTGTATGGTTCCTCTTTGCGCTTAATGGGGTTTCTTCTAAATGGGCTTGTATCTGATCCAGTTTAAAATAACTGCAAATTATGTATTCAAAAGACAGTAACAGGTACATGTTGTTGGGTCGTGAATGGCAGTAGTGGAGTGTCTTAGCTTCTTATTTGGAATAGATAGGCTTGCTCCAAGAGTCATGTGAACTGTTCCAAAATCTGCAAAATTAAATAAATAAAAGAAAAGCTATATTTTCCCAAGCAAAAAAACTCAAATTTTTCATTCTATCCTCATGGTACTTAGCTTACAGACCTCTCATCATATCCATTGTCCTTGTTTGCACTTGTTCCATGATTAGTTGAGTATAGATAAGTGTATCATGTGAACACAACTTTGTAATTTAGCAATAATGGGAGGACTACTTATTCCTCAGTTCTACAGTTATTAATCTTCTGAAGCCCAGTGCTACCTTATATGATTCTACCCACTGAGCATGATAAGACATAAATACTGTAGCCTTAAATGTAGTATTTTTTAAACTTTCCCTTATTTTGGGGATCCTATGGTAGCATTACTTGTTGTAATGATACAGCAATCTTTCCTTGCTGTTGATTTTTATAATATTTTGTTGGGTATTGTTTAGTCAATGCAATGAAGTTGTGACTGAATGTATAGAGAGCTGTGGTGGTGCAATGGTTAGAATGCAGTATTGCAGGCTAATTCTGCCGATCACCAGCAGTTCAATCCTGACTGGCTCAAGGTTGACTCCCAGACTTCCAAGGTTGGTAAAATGAGGATCCAAATTGTTGGGGGCAATATGCTGACTCTGTAAATGGCTAGGAGAAAACTCTAAAGCACTGTGAAGCGGTATAGAACTCGAAGTGCTGTTGCTATATTTCAAACCAGTAGCATTCAATTTGGTTTGGTATCTGCTAGATCTTGTCCTTGCCCATCTCTGGTCACCCCACTCTCTCATAGTCTATAGAAACCACAACAAAAGATTTAAAAATCCTCATTTCATTGAGCATGCTTGTATAATTATATAATATTTTTGAGGCATTGCTACTCTATTATTGGCTGGTAGAATTTTGTGTAAATTGCACTTAATATAAACTTCCCATTGTGAGATGGTGACTTAGGAAGTGTAATGAAATTCATAATTCCATTCACATATAGGTTTATGTCAATGTTACTGACATAAACTGTTCTTTGGTAATACCGTTTCCCTGAAAATACAACCTACCCTGAAAGTAAGTCCTAGCTTGATTTTTACACATGCACCCAATATAAGCCCTATCCCCAAAACTTAATTAAGATCCCACCGACTCCAGACTGCACAGGTAAAAATTAAGCTGGAGTGGGGATGCAGGGGGGGTGGAGGTACCCGACTACTTTCCTTTTGACAGTTGTAGCCAGGCCTCACACACCTACCTTGCTGGCCCATTTCTTCTGCAGCCGGCAAGGCTGGCAAGGCTGGCAATGCTTTCCTGAAGGCCTCTGTAACTGATAACAAACCTCTGGATTGATACATAGCTGTGTTATCAGCTGCAGAGGCCTTCAGGAAAGCCTTGCTGGCCGCAGTAGAAGTTCCTAAAGGCCTCTGACAGCGAACAGGAGGTCAGGGGTGACATGTGCAAGGGAGGTTAGTCAGTGGATGACATCCCCCAAAATAAGACCTGGTGCCTTTTTTTGTGGCAAAAAAATATAAGACAGGGTCTTATTTCTGGGAAAACAGGGCAATAATTTTAAAAAGGAAGCCATCACAGTCAACAATATCAGCAATAGTTTTAATGAATTGCCATCTTGTATTTTTCACCAATCTTTGGAAACTTATCTGTGCTCATATAGACACCTCAAATTAAGGCTCAGTGTTTAGATTAATGCTTATAAAGGACCAAGGGACCCTAAACTACTAAAAAAAAAAACCAACCCTGCATGAATACACATGAGATTTTTTGCACATGAATTTCTTTTAGGACAGGTAGTTTCCTTGCATCTCAGAAGTTGATATGTATCCCACTACAGATGATTTTTTTATAATGAATAGAGGAAAGGCCTCTATGGAGATTTTCAATCATCCAGATCATATGTCAAAGGTGCTTTTCCAAAAGGTAACTGGACTTTCTTGGGTTTTTTTTTCCCCTTGAAAACATTTCCCTTCTCATCCAAGAAGCTTTTTCAGTACTGAGTGAACTGAAGTAACAATTGCTCAATAGAAAAAATAGTCAAGTCAAAGATAAACACACACACACACACACACACATTTCATCCATGAGAACTGATGTGTCAGCCCCATACAGAGCTCAGAAAATCAACTGCACTGGAAGACCAGAACTGCATTTTATTGAGATTGGCAGAAATACCAGAATCATGAAAGCCTGATTGTGCCATATGTCCCACCCTTCTTGTATGCCACTGAACTAAAGGGGCCATTGCCTGAGACTCTTCCAATTATTATTTTGTTCCCAGGACTTAAAGAATGTTTGAGTCCCATTTGCCTAGCTGATGATTTGTGCATGTTTCATCCAATGCCATTTCCTTTACTCTCCATGCTCCTGATTGAAAATGGTCCAGATAATCTGCTTCCTGGAGATCCCTGTACATGGACAGTGGGCTCAATAATCTTCTCAAGAAAGATGATCTTACAGACTTAGAGATAATTATCAAATACAGATGGATCCAGGGAGAGTCTCTTTAGGTGGGGGCAAACTATTATGTACATCAATTTATATAGTCACCCACCTTGCAGTTGCAACTTTGGATACAAACCAGATTAAAAACAAATACAACAAAAGCCATTTTTAAAATCTGCCCTGAAGTAAGGCTTTAATACCATCTATCCTCCAAACTATCTATCCAGTTATCCTACTTCTCCCAGATTCCTGGAACCAGGAGGTAGAAGGATATATTTTAAGTGTCACTTTGATTATACTGTATTATATGTTGACATCTGCATTTCCTCCCTCATCTATCTCTCATCTATCTATCTATCTATCTATCTATCTATCTATCTATCTATCTATCATCTATTCTGTCTTTAATCTATCGTTATCTTCTGTTACATATATTGCTGTTTTGATATTCAGAAATCTATTTCATTACAATGGAGATGTATTCCAAATTTTGGGTTAATGCTACATATATTGTGAAATGAGAATTTAATGCACTGAGAGTAATAAATGACTATAACAAACAATAGTTTAATACATATTAATAACTTTCACCTGACTGAAGAGCCTCGATGATCTGATAAAGAGAAGAGATCAACTTAAGCCAGTGGAGAACAGAAGCCAGTAAATGTCTTGTTCATCTGATCTTTGCAGTGAGTGTATAAACACAGCCCTATGTTTCAGAGGTGTAAAATCCATTAATGTCAAATTTTCTCTTCATCCTTGCCTATCCTCCATCTGTACCTGTTTAATTACTGTGCAGACCAGATGTTCCTTTAACTGATGCAGGAGCAGCAAATTATGGCCCAGAAAGCAGTCAAAATCTCATTGCTGCTCCATTAATTCTGTGGTCTGACTTTCTCTTCTGTCTTTTTGTAAGGAAAGGCTACTTTCCATTACCCTGCTCAATAAACAAATTAATTGCAATGGTGTAATGCCAAAATAGTACATCTCTCCGTTCTTATTGCATCCTGGGGGTAAAGTATCAGCTCCTTTAAGTAGGAGAAAATTGGATTTTGCATGAGCAATGCCACTTTAAATCTCTTGACTTTTTCTTATTGGGAAGTTAGTCCAGGTATATTTTGTTTCCCCAGGGTATTTTGTAGCCAACCTCTCTGCTTGTGTACATTTAGGGTTTGAAGAACTTCCCAAAAGTGTAATTGTTTAAGCCAGGGGTGCCAAACTCAAGGCCCAGGGTCCTTAGATCTGCCCCGTGAGGCCTCCCTGGAAACAATGAAGGACCGGCCTATGGTGCCTCTGTCAGCGAAACCAGAGCTCTATTTTCACTGACAGGGTTGCAGGAGGCCATCGTGGCCAAAAATGGAGGTTGCGAGGACCTCAGGGGGCACTTCCAAGCTCCGTTTTCACTGGCAGAGGTTGCAGGAGGCTGTCACAGCAAAAGTGGAGCTCAGGGGCCCGTTTTCACTGGCAGAGTTCTTGGGCCAACCCCGGCGCCCTCAGCATGAGTGACGTTTGACACCCCTGGTTTAAGCGCTTGATAGAATGGGGAAGGGCAGTCTTCTAAACCTAATGACATGCAAGATTAAGAAGCACCAAATCTGGTATCATATTTAAAGTTTGGCCGCATTAAAATGTTGCTATAGAGAAAATGGTCAGGAGCTGTTATCCATTTGAAGAAGAAATAAAATGTCAGTGACAACTACCTTGATTTTGGGAATATAAGGGAAACTTTCTGAATGGTTAAGATGAGTGGAACAGCGCAACAGCTTATTTATAGAGGTTTGGGTTTCTTAAATTCCAAAGTGTGTGTTTTTTTTTAAAGCAGCTGGGGAGCCATGTCTTCTGGATAGTTTAGCAGGTTTTCTTGCACATTGCAGAGGGTTGGTCTAGATGGCCCTTCCCTTCAGATCCTCAGTTCTGTAATAGTGTAAAATACTGCTTCTGAACTACAGTATTATTTTTTCTCTGTGGGGAAAAAAAAGAACAATTGATATTTTACTTACTTTTGTTTCCTTTCCAAATTCTGTGCATGGACCAAAATTTCATTAATTAAACATCAACACAACCCCCCTTTTACGAAGTTAAGTGCCAAACTATTTTCCCTACAACTCCTTCCCTGCCCGCTCCCCCTGCCTCACGCCAGCACTCTGGTAAAAAACAAGGATTCTGAAGCTGCTTGATAAGACAATGTGGAGTTATTATCTCTTGGCCAGTTTTTCCACATTAATCTCAGCAGGCTTCCTTTGCAAATCCATTTTTCATTTCAGGATGATTGTCCCCATCATTCTTTTGACAAAGTTTCTTTAATTAATGGACAAGAAACTGAAGATTCCTGCTTGTGTTTATATCTCTCTTGTCAGCTTCTCTGAAAATCGTGCTTCAACCTTTTCTTTGGCTTTCCCAAATGCAGATTATACACTTAGTAATTTCAGTGTGTTGCTCTTTTGCATTTGAATGTTTAAGCATTCTAAGCCCGACCTTTGAAGTAGATGTTAAGTAGGAAATTAGCAGTAACATCTTTTGAAAACTTGAGTAGATTCACTGCAAAATAGCCAACAGATCTCAAAGGATCTATTTGTGGCAACTTCCTTCCTTCCTTCCTTCCTTCCTTCATTCATTCATTTTCAATTGTTTCTAAATATTTTGGCTAGCTGAGGGTTGCATAATAACTGGAAAAATGTATGTCTTTTTTAAATAAAGTTTTTTTTTTTTCTGCTTGAAACAGTAATGCACAAAATGAAGTGTTGAAATTAATTTTATTGATGACTGCCAGAGGTGTCCAAAAGTTGGGGTGGGTAGTGATAAAAGCAGCACTGTTGCATAAACTTCGCGCCTTGTACTTTGCTTATGACTGTCTTCGCAAACCGGAGAGGCGGAATTTACACTGTAATGCTGCTTTCAACCAGTCATAAAAGGCTTGAATCCTGCAGATGTTTTTGATGGCTGCCTTTTCATTTTCCCCTACATGCCATGCTGTGTAGTTTTGTGAGGAGAAATCAAAAAGAGAGTACACCTTATATTAAATGGAATTAAATTATAGTACAGTATATATTAAAATCTAAATAATAAGTCATTATTTGTTAAGGTATCTGGTTGAAGATTATATACAAACTAGAATTCATGCACTTTCAACTTAAAAGAATATCAAATGTAATTTCCTGACCAAACTATTACTTTTTGATATTGGAGATTAAAATTTCATTTCACTTCTAATATTTAATAAAATATTTAACAATAAAGCATTTTAAATATTTAATAAAATAAAAATAATAAATTTAATATTTAATCCTATTCAACAAACGTGAGGAACTTGGAGACTTTGCTTTTGTGCCAACCTTCTCTATGGTAAGGTGAAATTTAAGACTCAATGAGATCAAAACATGTACTCCTGCCAGAAATTCCTTTCCTTGGTTTTCAAAAAATTAGCTTCTGAATTTTTTATTTTATGTAAAAATATGATTCTGTTTAATGTGATTAAAGTAGAATTTTGTTAGAGTTTGCAGCAATCCAATCAGTGCACAAGTAAATAATTCAGCAGGATTCATTTATAGAAGAAACTTTTTTATATACAATAATATAAAGCATGATGCATGTATACAATACCCATGCAGCTCTTGCAATGTGGTAGCAAGTACAAGAAGCAGAAGCCAGAACCACCAGAACTCAGAATCACAGAATGAACAATGCAAACACACACACACACATACACACACACACACACCAGTTAAGCTAAGCCATGCCCAGGCTCTGAGCTGTCTCACATGGCTCACAACAGATCCTGTTTCTTAGTCACCAAATAGTTTCCATTGGTTAACTTGTTATGGCTATCCCAGCTCATAATTTCTTATACATTGACAAATTTCATATGTCAATTTAAGTGCTATTTTATAGCACTCTCATTGCATGCCATTGGCTATTGTTGAATTGAATTAAGTTTTTCAATTATATTTACATATTATATTTTATTTTTCAGTGTCATCCCTTTTTTAAAATATATATATATATATATATCTGAGTGCAGAAATGGAAGTCATGTAATCTCTATCAAGATAGTGTCAATATATTAGAACAGTGAGGAGAACGTTTAAGGTGGTTAATTCTCAAGATACTTGCAGTTTGAAAAATAGGTAATTCACACATGCTAACACTAGCTGCTACTCAGTCCAAATTATTGCATTATACTCCCTGCTAAATCTTTAAAAAGGCCTTAAGCAAGCAGCATGTATTCCCACCTCCTTCTGCAATAAGAAAATAACCACCCTCGCTTATATAAAATAATTGCTGTTATTACACTTATTTTTTTAAAATAAATTTTATTAACTTTACAATTAAAACAGACCAACAACACATACATAAATGTAAGAGAGAAAAAGAAAAGAAAGGAAGAAGAAAATAGAAAGAAAAAGATAGAAAACAATTAAAAACATTTTCATCTTCAACAGTTTGTGAGACCTCTTTTTTATCCTTATTTTATGCCATATACACACACTTAACCCTTACATATATCTGTATATCACTACTATGGTTCTATCCTATCCTCTTTTGCCTTTTAGAGTGAAATCTATCTCTGGTCTATCCATTTGTACCAGTAGTTCCAGCTGTTGTAGTATATTGAAGTGTCTTTATTTTTTAATGCCAAAGTTAATTTGTCCATTTCTGCACAACTTGAAATTTTTTGAATAATTATCTCCTCTAATTGAACATGAGGCTGTTTCCAACACTGTGCAAAAGCCAATCTGGCCACTGTCAAAATGTGTATTATTATATATTTCACTTTTTTTGGTATTTGGTGCCTAAATTCATATTATAATTTTTTTGGATTAAAAATTGCCAATTTAAATTATCGAAGGCCTTCTCTGCATCAAAAAATGTAAATGCAATTTGTTTTTCGGGGTGGGCTTCATAAAATTCTAAAACATCTAATACTATTCTTAAGTTATTCCTGATTTGTCTGGTTGGGAGAAATCCATTTTGGTGTTCACGTATATGCTCATTTAACATTCTTTTTAGTCTCCTTGCTATAATAGAAGTAAATATTTTGTAATCAGTATTTAACAATGAAATCAGCCGATAATTTTGTATATATCGGGGATCCGAATCCTCCTTTGGGATCATTGAAATCAATGCCCCACTCCATGAGTCCGGCATCCTGGCTGCCAATAAGACGTCATTAAAAACTTCCACCATAAGAGGTCCAATTTGTTCTGCTATTGCCTTGTACAGCTCCCCTGGGATCCCATCTGGTCCCGGGGATTTATTGTTTTTCTGGTTCTCTATTGCTGATTTCAATTTGAACCAAGTAATATCTTTGTTTAATAATTCTTCCATTTCTTCCCCAATTACTTTATCCTTCATTTCATCTAAATAGTTTCTTATTCTATCTTCATTAATCTCTTCCTTTTTATATAACTCTTCAAAATACTAATGGGCAATTTCTTTTTTCTGTTCTATTTCCTGTTGTATATCCCCCTTTCCATCTATTAGCTGGTATATCAATCTTTTTTCTTTCCTTTTTTAAAGTCTATATGATAGCTATCTTATGGCTTATTGGCATGCTCAAAATAAATTTGTCTAGTTGTATTCAAGTTTATAATCATTCTCTCTTGTTCAATTAAATTCAATTTATGTTCAGTTATTGTTATCTGATTTTGCAATTTTGAATCCTTTAGGGTACTCTGTAATTGAGTTTCTAATTCCTTAATTTTTTGTTGTAATTTGTTTTGCTGGGTGTATTTTTCCTTATTCCTCTTGGTGTTATAAGAGATTGTTATACCTCTTATTACTGCCTTCATTGTATCCCAAATGTTTGGTTTCGTAGTTGCTCCATTATCATTTTCCTTTAAAAAATAGTTTAATTCCTCCTTGAGTTTGTTGGTATATTCTGTTTCTCTTATTAACTGACTATTTAACGTCCATCTTTTCTTGGGTTTTTCCCTACCCTTCCATATTATCTGAATTGGATTGTGATCTGCCCATTCATTAGGTAAAATTTCAATCCCTTTTATCTCATTTGCTATTTCCCCATTCATCCATGCCATATCAATTCGTGTCCATATTTGATGAGGATTTGAATAGAATGTAAATTGTTTTTCCTCAGGATGTAATCTTCTCCATATATCAATCAAATTTAACTCCTTCATCATTTCCATACGTATCTTGGGAAGCTCTCTTTTTCCCCCTTTGTTCCTTCCCCCGTTACTGTGGTCTTTTCGATAATCAGCAATAGAGTTAAAGTCTCCTATAATACAAATATTTCTTTTTTCCAATCCTACTATTTTTCTATAAAAATGCTTAAAAAACTCTTTTTGATCTCCTTTCGGGGCGTAGATTACCACTAAGAGAATTGGGATGGCATTAATCCAGATCTGCAAAATCAGAGTTCTTCCTTCAGAATCCGATCATATTAAATCTGCTTTCAAATCCTCTTTAACATATACTGCAATCCCTTTCTTTTTCCCCCACGTCTGCTGATGCGGTGAATAGCTTCCCTAATTTCGGACATTCTAAGTATTTTTCATCTGTTTTCTTTACATGAGTTTCTTGTAAGCATAATATATCAGCATTTTGTTTGATTAGTTTGGCTATTATCCTTTTCCTTTTTATCATCGAGTTTAAACCATTTATATTGATTGATAGTAGTTTCTTTTCTTCTTCCATTTAATTAATTCTGTTTTGCTCTTTGTCTTGTAATGGCTCCGGTCTCTCCTTGTGCCTGAAGATGTGTCCTACTTTCTTCACTCTCCTGTTGTAATTAAGTATTTCCTTGATTTCCTAAAGTTCCATCTCTATTCTTATGATAGCTTTGATCTTCCTGGGAGTTTGTTTCCAGTTCATCCTTACTGCTCTGCTCTTCCGGGCCTACCAATCGCTCATGCTGTTATTACACTTATAATGTACAATATTGTATTATAAGTATCCTTCCACTGCCACGCCCACCAAGCCATGCCCACAGGACTGGTAGTAAAAAAAAAATGAATCCCACCACTGCTCAGTTCCATATTAAAACTCACTTTAGAGATCTGAAAAATATGCCAACAATCTTCAGCTCCTTCTCCATCATTATTTAGTCATCTTTTAAAGCACAAAGATATGTTTGTTCAGCATAAGGAATGGAATGGCAAAACATTGCTACAGCTAAAAAAATATTTTGCAAAAGGAATGGTCATAAATGTCAGCTTGATTTAACCTGAGTTGTTCAAATCTCACCTTACCTAATCTATACTTCCCCCAAAACCTCAGAATAGTTTACAAGTAAATGTGATCTTAAATAAAATCAACAATAAATAAAACAGTCTGATAAAAGTTATTTTTTAAAAAAGAAAAGCAATCTAAAACCCTATGTTAAAAAAGGTCTGAACCTGTATTGTTATCCTTTAAATTGCTGTTGAATGCAGGCCTTTTCTTCAGCTGCTATTTTAAAGCAATTAAAGCGGACACTAGATTTCAATTTCTGCTTGAGAGAAGTTTGTGATCAGGGCATTGTTGATAAAACCTTTGTCATACTTGCTCTACTGTGAATCGAATCAACCACAAGGAAGGCTGACTTGAATGAATGGTTGAATAGCCTTGGGAGAGTTGATAATTTGTGTGTTGCCCATGCAGTGCTTTATACATAAATAAGGCAAATTTTTCACAGTGCAGAGAAGTGGTTCAGATGGGTTTTCTGGACCATTACTATACATTCTCATTTCCATTTCAGTAGCTATATTCCACACCATT
This sequence comes from Pseudonaja textilis, assembly GCF_900518735.1. Next base: position 2,730,039 of record NW_020769368.1, on the reverse strand, counting down.
TATTTATTTGTTTGTTTATTTATCTATTATTTGATTTGTCAATTGCTTACAAGATAATAGGTATAAGTATATACATAGTTATGAATACATGAAATGGGTACATATAAGAAAAATAAAAGAAATAGGACAGGGATGGTAGGCACATTGGTGCGCTTATGCATGCCCCCTACAGACCTCTTAGGAAAGAAATTCTAGGTCTAGAATTTCAAGTCTGGTGGCATAAGGTATTCTACAACGAGTAGAGGAGTGGAGAATTCTTCTTGTGAAATATTTCTGGACTTTCACAACTGTGCTAATATCAGATATATAATGTGGGTTCCAGACTGATGAGCTATATTCGAGTATTGGTCTAGCAAATAGCTCTAGCTCTAGTTAGTAGTGTGATATTACCAGAGAAAAAGCTACGTAGGATTAGATTAACAAAGGATTAGGTTAACCAATTATGGCAATAGTATTGCCTTTAAGGATAATCCTAAATAGAATATATTGCAATAATCCAATCAGGTGGTTATGAAAACAAGAAGATTAACCACCATTAAAAAGCAGTGCATCCCTCTACCTCATTTAAGAGCAATGGTGTTCCATCTATATTCTCCAATATTTAGATAAAGTGTTTCTGATATTCTGATAGATTAGTTGGATTGTTTCTAAATTATTTCAGGAAGCCTTTGAAACTGATCATAGAAATAATCACATTACATTTTGCTAAAATTATACTATATCAATTATGATTTTTCCTAATTGTGATAATGGGGTTCTAAGCAAATTGGTATGTATTAGTGTCCTTGGTGGCAATGCCTAATTGGTCCCTTTTGATTAATTTAAAAATCACTGGAGAAATTACCAAATAATTCTTCACAATGAATGTTGTAGTTGGCTTATACTTCATATTTCCTAAGGCAGAGAAATTAATTCAACTAAAAGTGATAAATGTGATTCCTATTATTAGTCTCTAGGCATATTATTGCAAAATGCAGAAAAACTTAAAGTACTTCTTTCCCTGGACCAGTGGTATTTAAAAGTGAGTGATAATACTTTGGCTGAAAAACTAAAATAACAACTGGATTGAAAAATTTTCCCAGTGAAGTTTATATTCATTCCAATCTTCTTAATATTTATTTGGCCATATTAGCTATGTTTTGCTTAATAATTTATCTTTATCCATGTTTTTTTGTTTAGAAACAAGTCATATTGCTATTTCCTTCTCCAATAACCCAATTTCAGATAGAGAAGAACTATATCTATCCATAAGAATATAAAGGCTGTGCTGGATCTGGCCTAAGGCCATTTTAATCCAAAATTCTGCATTAGACAATAGTTTATTCAGATCACATGTACTCAGGGACCTCAATTCAGATCTGAGAGCAATAGTATCTTCATGTTGTAGCTACTTCTGGAGATAACTTGAATCCAGACTATTTTTGTTATTTTATTGTCTGTGCTTTCTCCTTTTACTGGCCATTCTGTTGGGGAATAGAACCTAGTTTTCTAAACCCAGTAATTTTAAATCATGTAGTAGAAGAATGTTTTTGTAAGTTATTGAAGGGGGCAACAAGGATAATTTCCAAGGTTTTCCAGAACTGGAATTGTATTGAGAGAGTAAGTAAATAGAAATTTAACTGTGAAGGCCATCCCAGAAACTGTAGTGAGATTGGAAAATTGGAAGAAAAATGAAGAGGAGAGATAAAGAAAATCAAAATGAAGAAATATTGAATGCTTATATTGTTCTCTTGTGTGTCATTTTGCTTCTTCCCTCACCTCCTGCAAAGCTGACATGGAAAATAAATGATGTACAATGCTGTGTGGCCAGTTAGATTGTAATGTTGTCTCTAAAAATGCATGAAATTGCCATGCTTCAATCTAATGCAAGTGTCCCATTTTATACTATTAATTTATTTTCACTGTTCTTCAAAAATAAATTAAAAATTCAGGAAATTAGGAAATGTCACCAGTTGCTTCATCATTCGAGAATTAGTTTCTGTCACTTCTACCATGTTCCATGTTGAATGAAGTGAATGAAGCCTCTTCTTCTGACTAAACTCTTAAAATATGCGTGTCTTCTGACTCCACAAATGTGTAATGGAAAAAACCCATGGAGTTTTAAACATGTGCATTTATGTTAAGCTATGCATTTACGAGAGGGACAAATTCATGGGAGTTGAGTTGTTCTGTGGTTTGGTCCCGTGACATTTGGAAGAGTTTTTTGAAGCTGGAGAGCAGCATTAGGAAGAAATCGCTGCCCTTTAAATCTCACTTCTGAGCTTTCCTGAACATGGGATTGATTTAATCTAGCAAGGATTTCACATGTTCAAGACTTTTATTGAATCTAAGTTGGGAAAATGGGAAAATCAGGGTGTTCTTTCAGGAGTTCTTCTGCATTTCAGTTCTTGTCATTATTCAACCAGCTTGTGGTATATAAATAATGACAGCTGCTCTACTGAGTGTTGAACAAGTTAATTAAAAAGTGGGCTCTACTGGCCTCAACAAAAGCAATAAAAAGCTTTAGTTGGCAGCCTTGCTTCTTATTCTGGATGGATCTCATTTTTCACACCAATTGCTAAACAATAGTCTTTCTCTCTAATAGATCTTTTATAACACTTTAATGCTTGAACTTTTCACCTGGATTTTTTGTTATGTCCTCAAACTGTCAGAACAGCATTTGGAAGAAGCAGTCTTCGAATGTCATCTTGTCCTGGCAAAGTTCACAGATGAAGTATAATAATTCTGCTTTTAATTTTCATATTTCCAGATAAATAGATAGATAGATAGATAGATAGATCATTGAATATAGATAGGGTTATAACTTGTGCATTGAAGTCTAAAGTACCAGTGTGTGTGTGTGTGTGTGTGTGTGTGTGTGATATGTATGTTGCAAATGTACATAAATACACATACACAACTTGTTTTCCCTAAATTAAGACCTACCCCCAAAATAAGACCTAGCCTGATTTTAAGCCTGCTCCTAATATAAGCTCTATTCCCAAAAATAAGCCCTAGTTAAGGTCATCATCAGTGGGGAGGCATAGCCAGCACCAAAGGCACAGGGGCTGACAGTGTCCAGCAGCAGTCGCAAGCTGCACAGTGCAGGTGAGTTGATTACCTGTCCAAGCAAGAGACAGAGGCAGGGGGGGAGGCACACGATCCGGAAGCATCATGCAGGATGTGGGAATGCCAAGATTCAGTGGCCAGAGCAGGTGGGCAGCTGCGGGAGGCTCATCCTCGCAAGGTGGCCCTGGCAGCAGAAGGAGGCAGATATATGGGATATATGTAGTTAAGACTCCTTTTTTGTTATCTCAAGCAACCTTTGATAATGGTTTTGTTGAATAGGAACAAATAACATTTTGTGGACGTTGTTAAGCATGACAATCACAACAGAAACATACTGTGACTTGTTTTGCTGTGTCATGGATAAATAACCAGTGAAAGACTTACATTTATTGATAACGTATTAATACACTCTAAAGAAGGTAGAGAATTGTCACACAAGAATTGGCCTCATCTGACCTCATACCAATAGTAGTGTATTTTAGACCTGCCTTAAACCGGAAAACCTTCTGGGTGACCTTAAACCAATCACTCGCTGTCCAATTCCTCACAAGGTTGTTATTTTGGGGGGGAAAGAAAAGAGGAAGGTGTGTTAGATATTTTCACTGCTTTGAGTTATTTGTAAAAATAAAGTCAGGTACAAATAAATAAAAATTGAATAGGTGAGATAGTGATTCAGATCTCTGGAGAGACTAAACATATCAAAATGATGGTCACTAACATGGAATTGAAGCTTCGCCCTCTTAAATATGCAACAGACTTTGTACAATGTACATTTATATAAATCTCTATTATGTTATCCTCCTATTCTTTTTCTAAATAAAAAATAAAAAAACCCATGTGGAAAATGGAGACTATTTCAATCCCTTAATGATCTGAGTTTTCCAACATTTCCAGGAGCTGCTATATAAATAAGACTTGTTTTTCAAGGTATCTTTCTTCTTTCCTCATTGTAAGTATATTACCATAATATACTGTATATACTATGAGTTTCAAATATCCTGAAAACAGTCTTTCAACAGTGATGGAGAATTTGGGTCCCTGCAAGTGTTGATGAATTACAATTCCCAATAGCCCCAACTAACAAGGCTGAGGGAAAGATGTTAGAATCTGTAGTTCATCAATTTAACCTAATTTAGAAAAGTACCATATCAAATGGATGGATAAGTGTATGACTTTGCTTTTTTCTTCAACTTCATTTGTGGCTATAAATGACATTTTCTTTGCTGCAGCATAGCACAGAAAGACCCTTAATATACTGTTGAGTTAGTTATGTCTCATTATTTTAATCTCTTAAGGTGCAGCTTTGGAAAAAATATATAAAATTTGATTACTTATGGTATATGTTGTAATTATTCTCTGAAAGTCACCTTGCAAATAAACAGTCAAAACCACTATATTCACTGGGGGATCTAAAGATGCTTTTTTATATCTGTGTGAAGCACATTTACATCCTCCATTATAATACTTTCCTTATTTTAAGCTGACAATATGTACTTTCAATAAACTCTTTTTAGTCATAAAGTGCCTCGTTTAAAGGAAAGAAATCAGTAGTCTCAGCTTGCTATGTGTTTTCCTTCTCTAAATGACTCAATTTAAATGCAGATTTTGACTACCATGCCATCAACAGAGACTTGGGGGTATGACATTCCCGGTAGAGGGAGTTAGTGGACAACAAGAGCAACCTTTGAAAAGTGTAGCAGGAATGGGACACATATGCCTTCTCTCTCTCTCTCTCTCTCTCTCTCTCTCTCTCTCTCTTTCTTTCTTTCTTTCTCTTTCTCTCCCTCCTTCCCTCACCCCTCTAGCAAGTTCTGATCAGTACAGAGGGAATGAAATTTCAGCGGCCTACAGAGATTAATTTTATAGAATTAAAGCAAAGTTCTCTGCTTCTGATAATGTTTTTGTGAGAAGAAATAAAAAATGGATTAAGGCTGTTTATGCGATGAAAGGGATTAGCCTGTAGTAGTAAGTAGTAAGCCTTTTTGTATGTACAGGGATTTGTTTGCTTTCTCTATTCTTGAATGTTTGTTCTTATTTTCTTTAAAGAAGAAAACCTTTACAGGATAAATGCACGCATGTATGTTTGTGTACACACTGGAAAAGGTAAACAAAAAACAAAAAAATAAAACACCCCACAAAAAAACTTCTATGTCATTTGAATCAGCTTCATTCAATCTGGTGGTCTCCAAATACGCAAGTTGCAGCTACCAAAAAAGTTAATGCAGTCTTAGCTGTATCAACAGAGTATCAAGATCACCTGAAGTGCTAGTACCACATTATACTGCACTGGTAAGAACATAAGTGGAATAATGCATCCAGTTTTGGTCATGATACAAAAAAGATGTTGAGACTCTAGAAAGAGGGCAGAGAAGAGTAACAAAGATGACAAGGGGACTGGAAGCTAAAGCATAATGATGAAGGAATTGGGTATGTCTAGTCTGATGAAGGCTGAGTGCCAAAGAATTGAGGCCTTAGAACTATGGTGCTGGAAAAGATTCCTGTAAGTCCCTTGGACTGCAAGGTGATCAAACCTGTCAGTCCTTGTTATATACGGAACTTTGCCTTATGTACCTAAGAATATAAAAAGCAAGACTGAAGCCATGTTTGTTCTCTATGTGACCTGTTAGAGATCAGAACAGCTATGAAACTTGCTTTGCTGATGTTCTGTCTGGCTGTGAAATCATTGGGTTAATACGAAGGCCATTTTGACAATATAGAGATATTAATGATCATTTGTGTAACAGTTTGGAGAAAAACAGGAAATCTGATAATGAGAATGTTGGTAGTTTTCTATGGAAGGATGGGGTTATCTTATGAGTTGTATAACTTCTATATATGGAAAACAGGAAGTGTTATGTAACCATGTGATTTGATAAACCTATATAAGCTGTATTCACTAAATGGAAGTGTCTCCTTTCTCCTAAACATGGTTGGTTTGGGAGTTAAGGGTTCACTACTGCAGTATCTTATGTAATAAAGCCTCCTATGGATCAGATTATCAAAATCTGTTGATTTATTTTTATGCAAATCTCACAGTCCTAGAGGAGATCAACCCTGACTGGTCTTTAGAAGGCCAGATCCTGAAGATGAAACTCAAATACTCTGGCCACATAATGAGAAGGAAGGACTCACCGGAGAAGAGCCTAATTCTGGGAATGATTGAGGTCAAAAGAAGAAGATGACAGAGAATGAGGGGACTGAATGGAGTCATTGAAGCAGTCGGTGTGAGCTTAAATGGACTCTAGGGGATGGTAGAGGACAGGAAGGCTGGAAGAACGTTGTCCATGGGGTCGCGATGATGACTTTGCGACTAATAACAACAACAAGCCTAATGAAGAGAAAGAATAGGAGTGACATGATAGCAGATTTCCAAGAGTTGGGAGGCTGTCACAGAGAAGGGGAGAGGATTGACTTATTCTCCAAAGCACCTTAAGATAGGACAAGTCAATGCCTGGAATGCACTACCTGACTCTGTTGTTACAGCCTCAAACCCCCACTCCTTTAACCACAAACTATCCACAATTGACCACACCCCATTCCACACCCCATTCCTAAGGGGCGTGCATAAGTGCACCATCGTGCCTCCCATCGCTGTCCTATTGTCCCCATTTATTCGTACCTATTTCCTGTATTCTTACTCATGATTATACTTATACCTATTATCTTGTAAGCGATTGACAAATCAAATCAAATACATTTAAAAAAAATAAAATAAGTAACAGACAGAAGCTTATCAAAGAGAGATCCAATCTATAATTAAGGAGACATTGAATCAATGGACAAGAAGCAATGGATGGAAATTAATAAAGGAGAGAAGCAACCTAGAACTAAGGAGAACAATCAGTGGAATGTCTTGCCTGCAGAAGTTGTGGATTCATCAACACTGGAAGTCTTTAAGAAGAGATTGGACAGCCAGTTTTCTGGAATAGTATAAAGAGTTTCCTGCTTGAGGAGGGGTTTGGACTGGAAGACATCCAAAGTCCTTTTAACTCTGTTTCTCTTTTTCTATAAATATGGTGAGACGGTTATTGCACTCCAGTTAATCAAGTTGATGGAAATTCTAGGAGTTGTTTTTTGCCCTCCAACGTACCTGAATAACATTGATTTGGGGAAAGCAGATTTGGGCGAATCCCTCTGTCAAGCACCTGAAATTCCTCAAAAATACTGTACTATTTAAACATTAAAGAAAGATTAAGCATCAAAATCACCATTCATATCAAACTCTGCGATCTTACAATAGAAAAAGAGGAAAGGGCAATGGACAGGCGAGGTCCTATTGGATAATGGAATCTAATGTACCTTTTCCCGGTGAGTTAGGCAGATCGGCTCTTCTCATTGTCATAAATATACAGAGGATTGTTTCATGCAAAAGATAAATTGGGCTTCTCTTCAGGGAAAGGAGTCTACAAGAAATGGCCACCCAAGGAGGCAGGGGTGGGCTGCTGGGGGTTCGCAGGGGTTCAGGAGAGCCCCTAGCTAAGATTCTGTGCAGTTTGGAGACCCTCCAAATCCCACTCTTGGCTGCCCCCCCATCCCCCCCCAGGAGTCCCCATGAGGCCCATTTTGGATGCAGGTAAGTGCAGGGCGCACACGGAGGCTCGGGGAGGGTGAAAAACGGGCTTCCTGAAAGTTTGGGAAGGCTGGAAATGGGCCCATTTCCAGCTTCCAGAGAGCCTCTGGAGCCTGGGGAGGCCGTTTTCACCCTTCTGGAGGCTAGAGGAAAGTCTCCAGAACCTGGGGAGGGCAAAAATGCCCCCCCCCCCATGTTGCAGGAGGCCGACTAGGCCACCATAGCTATGTCCACCCAGCAACCAGGAAGATAACTTTGCGAAAATGTTTGAAGCTCACCCCAGTAAGGAGGCGAGAGAGGCCTTCCTATTTCCTGCTGCTTGTTTCTTCTTTACAGTCTCCCTTTAACCTCTAGGAAACAGAACAAACAAAATGTTTATGCTGTGAGAGGGAAGAATTGGCTGGGAATTCTGGGAACTGCAGTACCAGGGCAACTGACATGAATTTGTCAAGCTTCTCTTTTTCAAATCTCTCGTAATATGTGGAGAGTGTGCAACAACAACAACAACAACAACAACAAACAGTGGGGGAGGATGATAACATGACTGCTATAGAGGAAAAATGCCTGCAAAGAGATGGTATCACCATCATGGTGCACTGACTGTAAATTAAGTTTCCTCTCTAGGTTATCTTTTTTTTTAAAAAAAATCTCATCTTACTTTGACATTCAATGCTCCTAGCATCCTAGCTTTCGAGAAATGAAAGGTGGACTTTTAATAAACTGAAAGAAAGTGGAAGGTGTGCATAACACTGTGATAAAATATACGTGTGTACATGTATATGTGAGAACATCAAGGCATGCATATATCTTTTTCATACATTATACTGTATGCAGCTCTATAAGCCAAAGAAAAGATAATGTAAATTAAAATGTATCAGATTTTACAAAGTCATTAAGTTAATATCCAATTAAGAGGCTTACATAATTAGCGGTTGGTAGTCTGTCTGAAAAGATCTTTAATAGCTGTAAAAAAATTACGACGGTGGTAATAATTCAGGGGGGGAAATGGTCTAAGAAATGCTGTAATGTACTAAAAGTAAAAGCATGAAATAGGAAGTTTAACTTTAGGGAATGTATTTTAATTTGAGTATGAAGAGTATTATGATCAGGAATGCCTGCAGGAGAATAAAAAAAAAATCAAGATAGTGGCCACAACCATGTTTATTTGTTTGTTTGTTTATATCCCACCTTTTGACAAATAACTCAAGGTGATGAACACACACAACACTCCTTCCTCCTCTTATTTTTTCCAAAACAACTCTCTAAGTGAGTTCGGATGAGAGAAAGTGATTGGCCCAAGTCACCCAGCTGACTTTCCTAGTTAAGGTAGGATTTGAATTCACGGTCTTCTGCTTTCCAGCCTGGTGCCTTCACCACTAGAGCAAACTGGCTCTTTCATAGATTCAAGATTGTGATCAGGATTTCAAATGACTTTATAACCAGTGTGAGTCCCAAAGACATTTTTTTCAAGAAGCAACTGGACTTCCTTTGCTTTTCCTTAAAGATGGTTCGCTTCTCTTCCAAGATGCTTGTCAGAACTGAAGAAATTTCTTTTATGAGAAGCGAAACGTCTTCAAAGAAAAGCAAAGAAAATCCAGTTGCCTCTTGAAAAAGCATCTTTGGGATAACTGTGACCTGGGTGACTGAGAATCTCCATAGACTTCCACTGTGAGTGTTTCAATAATAAGACTTTTGCAATGAGGTTTTATAAGGCTTTTGCAATAAGAGCCACTCTAATGTAGGAATTAAAGGAGGAGTTCAAAAATCCAGATTTCTCCTTAGCCAAGATGTTCCCTGGATGACATTGGGCTAATCAATGTCTTTTTCTGAGTCTGTCTGCAAAAAAATGTCTGGACACAGATGAATAGTCCACAAGGTTGACATTGAATAAAAATTAAAAAAAAACAGTAAATATTTATTTAATGAACAAATTTGTACAGCCAACCAATTTTCACACAGGTGACTCCAGGTGGCTTACAAATCCTCAACATTAAAAAAAAAACACCCCCACATAACCCCATCCCACCGCAAAAGCAGCAGCAACACAATCACTGGTAGCTTTTAGAAGTGTTCATTTATTTCTTATGAATGTGTGCTTAGTTTTACTTTCAGGCAGGATTTGGTCATGTGAACCACTTAACTGATGCAATGATTTAGGACTGTAACCTCGAGCTTAATTGCAAGTGTAATTTGAGGATTACCTGTACTGTAGGAGCATCCTTTTTCAGAAAAGTCTTCACAATTACTAGAGAGGCCCTGTGTTTGCACTTTTATGAAGTTTGAAACACTTACATGAAACTTTTTCAAACCAATCGCATCCCTACTGTATGTATATGTTTCAGCCAATAAGAGGGTATCACTCACAGTATCATGAGAGACCTGCCAGCACATTCCACCAGCGCACAGGCACAAATTCAATGAATTGCGCCAAAAATATCATGCAGGTCTGCATTCAAACTCGCCATGCAAAGTAAACATGTGAATTTTGGAACAAACGCTGTCTTTCCCGTAGCCTGAAACAAAAGGAAACAAAGCAGACATTCTGATATTGTAGTTTGTCATATACACATGTGAAAAACTTTCTGGAGTATAATAACTGGGAAATGAAGTAAAATATTACGAACCTTAGGAACATCCACCATCTTCCCTCATGCAAATGCGTTTTGGCATTTTTCTGCTTCAGTGAACTGGCTGGGATATAGCAGCAAAAATACTTTAGAACTGTGGGCCTCTGGAGAAGTATGACAAAAGAATGGGAAGATATTTTCAAGGGATACACTGAAGGTTATTAAAATTTAAGCTAATTAACATATTTAATTGAATCTAGAATGAACTTAATCTCAAGGTAATATTGTTGAAAGGGAATTCAATGATATTGTCCATTAAGAAATAATCAATCAGTACAAAATGGATTCTTTCAAATAAACATATGAAGCTGGCAGGGGTGAAGCTGGCATAAAGTCAAGATGGTGGACCCAAACTTCAAATAAAGCCTTGTCCTTTGTTTTAAACATTTGTCGGAAGTTAATTATGATCCCTATAAAAATCCATGCTGTCCAGGGGTGGGATTCAAAATTTTTAACAACCGGTTCTGTGAGCATAGCTTAGTTGGTGGGCGTGGCTTGGTGGTCATGTGACTGGGTGGACGTAGCTTGGTAGGGTGGCTGGGTGTGGCCAATTCAATATCACTAACATCAAGGCACACATCTCCTCACCTGGCCTCTCATGACTGTGGGGATGCTGCAACAGTCATAAGTGTGAAAAAGGGTCATAAATAACTTTTTTCAATGCCATTGTAACTTTGAATGGTCACTCCACACAAGCAAAGTACTAGCAAAGGAGGGAAAAAAACTCCAGAGAAGTTCCTGAGACAGGATGTCTAGTCCTGCCAAGAATGTAATAAGAGTTAATGGAGAGGCAGTTTCTGTAATCATCACCAGAATGTTTCCTTCCTGCCTTCCTTACAGGATTAGGCCAGTCATTTCTTTTAATAATTGGTTCTCTGAACTGCTTAGAATGTTAACAACCAGTTCTAGCGAACCAGTGCGAACTGGTAGAATCCCACCCCGATGATGTCCTAAAACAATGAAGCACAATTACAACACAGTCCCCTAACAGCAGCCACAGCTGAATAGGGCAAAACTTTTCTTGTTTGTACTGAAGGACATAGATTAGAGAAAAGTAACACAATAAAGGAACTGCTGTTACAGGATGATAAAAGCAGAGCCAGTCAAGCAAAAAAGCATGACTTCTATTAGGACACTTTTTTTAAGTAAAGAGAGTGTGTGTGGAAATATCAATATGTTGTGTGGGTCTATGAAGTTGACTTTAACTATAAGAAGCAGAAAATAGGTCAAACGAACATCTCACTCAGCTATTATCTGTTGCAAAAATTGTTTAAAGAAACATTTAAACAATAAAGAAACAATTCACTTTGTTGATCGATTCAAGACATGAAAAATGATGTGGAAAAACGCTCCCCTTTTTAATCATATAAAAAGGCCGATGTTAGACCTGTAAAACAGTCCTTTGATTTACTCTGCAAGCCAGACAAGATCATCTGAGGTTGGTAATCTCTACAATATCTTTTGTAACTGTGTAATTCATTTAATTTGCACTGCCTTTATGTTATTTAACTATACTTAGGTATATCACAAATAAGACAAAAGGAATATTGACAGTCTTGTATTTCCCTTTCAATGCTGATCTTTCTAAGCTGAAGCTCAGAAATTGTCACTCTAAAAGGAACCATGTTGTATTTGGGGGTGCATTATTAGTACACCCCTGTTTTGCCAAGATGCCAGACATTTGGTTCTTTGAGGACCCAAAGACAATGAACACATCAGTAACAAAGGAGATTTTAAGCTTTATTGTTAACTTTACCAAATGGAGTTTAACAGAAATTTTTTAAAAAACACGATATAATATTGTGTTATAAGATTGTAAGCTGTCCAGAGTCACATGACCCAGAGATGGAGGCAAATAAAGTTAATGAATATAAACAAATAAATAAACAACATACCAATCAAGATGCTCCCCCTTTGTCTCTTGGGATCCCCCACCCCCTTTGACAACAATATGCAATATGCCCTGGAATTACAGTGCTGCAGGAATAGTACAGGGTTTCCTGACTGAGTAGAAGATTAGACTAAAAGTCCTCCAAGGCCCCTTCCTTCCAACTCTGTTATTCTATTAAACTCAAAATATAATGGCTTTCCCTATTGCCTCCATAGGCCCCAAACATTCAGGCGTCAGCCTCAAATATTTTTGTGTGAGATACAGTGTTGGGCTGCTGGGTGGTCAGCGGGGTTTGGGCGAACCCGTAGCTATAATCTCTGGCTGGGCCCACCCTCTGCCCTTGTGCGGTGCTTTCCATAAATAACTCACTTTTCCCTCACCCAGGTTGCCCAGGTGAGTTCCACGCTGCCTTGCTATACTCACCGGAGCTTCCTGAGTTAATTAGCTGCCTCTTTGAAAATGCATTTCAGCCCCAAAGTGTGTGCGCTCATGACCAGCCATATACATGTGTGGAAAACTTTCTGGAGTGTAAGCACTGGAAAATGAAATAAAACATTAAGAACCTTAGGAACACCCACCATCTTCCCTCATGCCAACGAAAGTGCAGCCCACCCCTGGTGAGATACAAATACCCAGAGGAACCATAACCTTTGTTTTGCTACTTTGCTACAGGTAATGCTCAATTTATTACCGCAATTGAGCTGAACAATTTACATTGTTAAGCAAGAGAGTTGTTAAGAGAGATGCACCCCACTGTGACTTTTTTTTTTTTTTGCCATGGTTGTTAAACAAACCACTGCAGTGGCTTCCTCCATTGACTTTGCTTGTCAGAAGCTGGCTGGGAAGATCACAAATGGTGATCACATGACCTCAGGGCAGTTCAACCATCATAAATACATAGTTACATAAATACGTGAGATCTGGCCCATGGGGCCACTCTGGAAACAGCAAAGGAATGGCTGGCAGTGCCTCTGCAAGCAAAAACGGAGCTCCATTTTCACTGGCAGAGGGCTGAAGGAGGCCATTGTGGTCAATAATGTGGCCCAGGGGGCACACGCAGCCTACCTGTGATCCATTTTTGCTGGCAGTGGGCTGCAGAAGCCTGTTTTCGCTGGCAGAATGCTTGGGCCACCACAGTTGCCCCTGACATGAGTGACGTTAAGCTGGCCACACCCACCTTGGCTACCTTCACCCTGGCCCCAAACACAACCCTATTGTGGCCCTCAATGAAATCAAGTTTGACACCCCTCTGTTAGCTAGTAACTCTCCGTGGAGTGCTTAAATCAGCCCAATTTTTTTTGCAAGGATTTATAATTCCCACTTGATGAAATATATGCTTATATTAATCTTCTTTCTGGTGTCATCTCATCGAAAATTGCTGGGGGATGCCATCACGTAAGCAGGGGTGGGATTCAAATTTTTAACAACCGGTTCTGTGGGCATGGCTTAAGTGGTGGGTGTGGCTTGGTGGTCCTGTGACTGGGTGGACATAGCTTGGTGGTCATGCTATTGGCTGGGTGTGGCCAACTTAATATCACTCACATCGAGGCACGCAGCTCCTCGCCTGGCCTCTCATGACTGTGGGGATGCTGCAACAGTCGTAAGTGTGAAAAATGGTCATAAGTCACTTTTTTCAGTGCCATTGTAACTTTGAATGGTCACTCCACACAAGCAAAGTACCAGCAAAGGAGGGGAAAAAAACTTCAGAGACGTTCCTGAGACAGGAAGTCTAGTCCTGCCAAGAGTGTAATAAGGGTTAACGGAGAGGCAGTTTCTGTAAGCAACACCAGAATGTTTCCTGCCTGCCTTCCTTACAGGATTAGGCCAGCAATTTCTTCTAACAACCAGTTCTCCGAACTGTTTAGAATGTTAACAACTGGTTCTAGCGAATAGGTGCGAACTGGTAGAATCCCACCCCTGCACATAAAGTACAGCAGATAATTAATGGACGTTTACCAATGCCTTTTCCACAAACATATTTGCATTATGCCATATATGAAGAGATTACAGTAACCTGCCAAAAGGGTTGTCATATATGAGTAGGTCTATAGCTACATCTGTACCTACATTTCTGTAAATCAGTTCATCTGTTCTTCGGTTTTCATAGACAGATAAATTAAAGGCAGCATCCAGTATTAATCATTGGTAGCTTGTGGAAATGATTGTAAGATTTAGCATTAAAGGAATATAAAATGGAGGGAGGAGAAATCTAGGAAATTGTACTGGTTTAGAGCATAACTTGTACTGTTCAACAGGCAACACAACTGGTGTTCCTTGATTTAAATTCTTCTCTGCTTAGATATTTTCCACTAGAATTTATTTGATACAAAGATGTATTTCCTCCTTGCTACAGCTTAATCTTACTTTTCTGTGGGACAGGGTGGGGTCATGTAAGAATTTTCACGACAGCATGACAATCATTCACTTTTGAACTTTAGAAATAGAACACATTCAAAAATACAAGGTATAATGTATCATTTTAATTGTAAATGGTTAAAATGCTACATATAAATATCTAATGCAATTATTATTCATGTACATATATATTTCTACGATAACATTTTATATAACTGTCATGGTTTCTATGGCTATTTTTTTTTTTGTTTTGATGATGCTTGCATTTTTATTTTTGTGGGGTTTATTTTCCTGTTTCTCTGTCATTTTAAAAACAATAAAAGAGTTTTGTAAAAGTTTAAATTGCAAATCTTTTATTAGTCACAGACCAGAGTTAAAAGGTAAAACATTAAAATAAAATAAAACAAAATGTAACAAAACATAATATTACATTACATTTAGTGGTGAGATTGATAGTTGGCCAAAGTCTGCCTAATTTTATAGACAGTACTTATAGAAGAAAATATTTGCAGCTCTGGGTTGAATTGTAGAGTCCGTGGTGCTTTCTGAGCTTGGTTCTTTTCTTTAGACATTTCATTATCAATAAAACTGATGATGTTATCCAGGGGTGGGATTCAAAATTTTTAACAACCAGTTCTGTGGGTGTGGCTTAGGTGGTGGGCGTGGCTTGGTGGCTAGCTCAATATCACTCACATCAAGGCACGCATTTCCTCGCCTGGCCTCATGACTGTGGGGATGCTGCAACAGTCATAAGTGTGAAAAAGGGTCATAAGTCACTTTTTTCAGTGCCATTGTAACTTTAAATGGTCATTCCATACAAGCAAAATACCAGCAAAAGAGGGAAAAATAACTCCAGAGAAGTTTCAGAGACAAGAAGTCTTGTCCTGCCAAGAATGTAATAAGGGTTAACGGAGAGGCAGTTTCTGTAAGCAACACTAGAATGTTTCCTTCCGGCCTTCCTTACAGGATTAGGCCAGTAATTTCTTCTAACAACTGGTTCTCCAAACTGCTTAGAATGTTAACAACCGGTTCTAGTGAATAGGTGTGAACTGGTATAATCCCACCCCTGATGTTACCTAGTTTGGTAATGAAATGTCTACAAAGAAACATCTAAACTCAGAGAACACCAAGGACTTTACAGACATTATAGCAGAATTTAGCTAGATTCAAAGAAACTATAGCATACTGATTGATAGTAACAACTGTCCATAAAAGAGATCAGAATTTCCTGAATATAGGTGGGAAAGGAGTTATAAAATAAGTCTATGAATCCTTATTGAGAGAACATTATAACAGGACCTGAACTGTGATATCAATGGCTCATGGTCCCCAGTCTGAGCTCATATGGGACTTTTTTATATTGGCTCTCCAGAACTGCTAAAGGGAGGACAATACAGCATGCCAGAGTTGGTGCCCTTTGAAATTTAGAAACAATGATATAATCTAGATATCTCACTGATTTATGAAAAAGGCCTGGCTATTCTAGAAAACATTCTTAGGTTGGATTTCCTGATCTTTAATACAGTGTTTAAATGTTTAATCCTCATATTATATGCATTCCATTCTATGCTAATACAGTACATATAGACATCATTCCAAATTGTTTTAAAGTAATGCTATAATCCAACACATACCTGTTCCACATAATGTCCCACCATGGGAAAGAAGTGCAGATAGCCCTTAGAAATTCAACTCCCAATTTATCAGCCAACATCAGAACACCCCCAGCTGAATTTTAGAAATCCTCAGGATATGTATTTTTAAAACAACAATGTCATTTTAAGCAACCTGATTCATGATTATTGAACATTTGCTTCTATCCTCAGGGAGTCAATTAGTATGAACTACAATTTGAAACCCAAACATTTAATGTGCCATTTAATTTTCAGGACCACACAGAGCTCAACACACTAATTACCTCTGATCTCCTTTAAATAAGTTAATTATTAATCACTAAACCATTCTCTTTCATAATTCTGTGTTATAACAAAAGCATTTAGTCTTTTTATGTCTTGGGCTTGGTTGTTGCTTTTTTTAAAAAAACCCTCTTGTGCTTCTGCCAAATGCACGCAGTTTCTCCTCTAAAAATCCCTCATCGATCAAAGCAATTAATAGTTGAAATGTGCTTCCTGAAAATGTATAGGGATTTGATTGATAATTAGATGGAGACCTTCCTTTTGTAAAACAGAGAACATTATCAAGCCAAAGCCAAAGCAACCACCCCAATGGTGACCTTGAACTGAAGACCAAGGAAAATAATGAGATTATGATTTTTGAATTATGCGCTAGACCTCGTGGAACTCCCGAGCTCTGTTGAATTCAGTAAGCATGAGCTTAGCTGGTGATTGCTCTGTTTTAATAAAAGAGAGGCTTAAGACTCAATGCAATCTGCAAAGAAGCTTGCTCAAGTTTTCCAAGGTCACAGAACTTTTACCAAGGACACTCCAGAAGGGGAAGTTTTTTGAGCTTAAGATGTTATGTAGCGGGATGAACTTTTCCTCAAAAATAAAATTAAAAAAATCAATTTCTTCCTTTAAAGTCCTCCTCCTCTTCTGCTCCTCCACCAACCATGCTTCTTTAAGTTGTGAAGGAAGCTCAAGTCCATGTCAAATATTAAACCACAATGACTACTTCTTCTGTTCACACTTTGAGAAAATTCATGCACAGAACAGACATTAAAAAAAGAAAAAGAACTAGAGGTATTTTTCACCCTAAGTCACTGAAAACTGTTACCTGAAATTGTCTTTAAAGATAGCTTAAGCACTATTAGCTCTTTCCTAATATATGTCCTTTTTATCTTTGGTGACTACAACACCAATACTTCACCTGGCCAACTTCTATGTTACACAGGTCTATTTCTCAATTGCTTACCAATCCTAAATATTTCCTTTCCCCACCTCCAGTTTCCTTGTTTAATACTTGAAAAGTAAAATCATATCATTATGTCACATAATCATTTATTTATTACTAATTTGCTAGATGTACTTTCAAGCAATTCCCATATTATTTTTTAAAAAAATCTTGAATCAGTTTATTAACTCTGTCAAACCTACTTAAAATAAACAAAATAAACAGAATAATGAAGTACTAACAATAAAAGAACCCTATCATCATAACAGAGTGATAATCCAAAGGATATTTTGAGAAAGAGACAGACAGAGAGGGAGGGAAGGAGGGCACTTAAGGGGACAGCTGAAATTTCAATGTAGTAATTGAATGGAAGAAGTGAAATTCCATCAAGAAAGAGAAAATGCTGCAATGAAGTAATGCATTTAAAAAGGAAGGTCAGTGAGTCTCAAACATTTCTTTACCATAGACCCCTTTTAAATACCCTTTTTGGCCATAGGCCATGGCCTCCAACCACCAAGACTTAACCAAAGTTTTAAACCATAACATTTCTTTAAGTCTTCGAGGAATCCCTATGATGACATCGTGGCCCCCTCAGGGGTCCAAGGAACCCACAGGTTGAGAACCACTGGCATAGGTCATCTCTAGTAAGAGATGTGGCATCCAAATCAATCCATCAAATAGATGAATTTATAACATGGATCTAGATTTTAGGATCATGGCCCTAAAATAAAAATAGTGCCACGAGCAAATTCTGTGGAATAGATAGTTCATAGGAAAATCCTGGGGGGGGAAAAATCAAACCTTTTCATTTGGTGTGTTCTCAGACCATCCTTAGGGTTTGTTAAAAAAAAAAAAGTATGAAAGCATAAAAAAAGAATAAAGACTTTTGCTGTCTGGGGTGCATCAAGATTCAATGGATCAGGTGTCCCATATGGAAGACTGTCTTCTGTCTTTGGGTTTGACTTTAAATCAGATCTTTTTCATTTCAAGGCCATGAAGTTCTCTGAAGACTGAGAATCTCCGTAGACCTCTTTCAAGGCCAAGCTTTTTATGAAGATGCTAAGGACAGATAATGGTACCCTATTTTGTGTTTTCGTTAGATTAGTTTTTTTCTACTTTTGTACCAATTGACAGATTTCAGCTTGTGTATGGGAAATAGTTTAGAAGCTAGAGTTCTTCAGGGTAGGAAGTCAGCATGGACAATGATGGATGGCATGAAGGATGGTTGCTGTTAAGTCATGGAAACTGTTATAAGCAGAAGTAGCAGATATTAAACATGAAAGGTTGTAAGGTGAGACGACTGTCAAAACCATGCAAAGCAATCAGTTCTTGATAATGGCTTCAGTTTTGGTTTTACAATAAAGATTTGTTCTTAGCTTTATGGAAACTCTGTTTCCAATAATCCTCATAATATATGCATTCCATTCTATGCTAATACTATACATATAGACACCGTTCAAAATTGTTTTTAAGTAATGCTATAATTCAACACATACCTGTTCCAGATAATGTCCCACTGCAAACAACAGGATTTATTCACAGTGAACGTGTAGAGGATTACAGTCTGTGCATTAAGGTTAAACTCAGCTTTTGCATTTCCTTTTCTCCATTGTGGGTAAGAAGAATCTTGTATCCAGTGCTCCATTAAAAAAGGCCATGTAGTAAGTTATCAGCCATGCATAAACCAACACAAAATATTAAGCAGCGTTTTTACATATCTTAGCAAGACAATTATAACTGATAATAGTATCTCCTGTTCTAAAATTTCTTTTATGTACCATACAATCAGTCTAAAAATCTGTTTCTTCAGCAATATTTTTCTTTTTAAATCTTTTTTTTTTTTTAATCCTGCCAAGGTATGAATAAGGGTCAGGGACCATGGCCCTTGCTCTTGAAAAGAAAATGACTTGTTCTGTCAGTATATTTCTGCATACCTTTTTGAAAACAAACCAATGAGATTATACCACAGCTTTGCTAGCTATTTTTTTCCCCCTCACTGAAAATGGTTAGATTGGGAAGAGTTGAAGTTTAACCTAATTAATGGCTATTCCCTTGCCTATTAAAAATACAAATTGAAATAAGGCAGAAAGTACTTAAAGTTCTGTCATAAAGGAAGGAAGGTGTGCCCAGTAATTATTTCAAGATTATCAGAGAATCTGGAGCTCTCCAGCTGCCTCCGTTAATAGTACTGTGGAAACGTGGTGCCTTAATATCTTTAAAAAAAAATATCTAAGAGTTTATTTCTGAAGCTTCTGAAGTAAACGTGACCACTGTGTGTGATTTAATTCTAAACTTTTGAGAGTAGGATCAAGGAAATGCTGAGAGAGATTTTATTGAAATAACCCAAGCTACCTCTGCAATGACACCTCGTCACAAATAATAAGGAAGTCACTAACCCTACCCAGTATAACCAAATAAAGAAGTGCCTTCACATCTGTCTCCAGTCACAATATGCCAGACTGTCAGCCTTCACCGGAGAATTTGTCAGTGCAATGATTTTTTAATAACCTTTAGTCAGGATTACAAGGACTGATGTGGGCACAGAATGAAATAAACGAGGTGTATATAACAGGATCACAGAAATGCTGACTGTGATAATGAGGTTATGATAACACAGGATGGGTCTCAGAACTATACAATATCCGTGTGCGCTTCTTCTTTCTCTATTTGAAATCTGACTGACAAAAAAAGACTTTATAGGAGGCTGAAGAGCTAAAATGCAGACTACAGGAACCATTTCACTTCAGTTTGAAATACAAACAGCACAGATTCATCCTAAAGGTGGTATTCAGCAGATTCTGACCAGCTCTGGAGAACTGGTAGTGGAAATTTTGAGTAGCTCAAAGAACCGGCAAATACCGCACCTCAGACTGGAGATGTTACAGCATTCTTTCTCTGCCACACCCACCAAGCCACGTCCACAGAACCGGTAATAAAAATTTTTGAAACCCAGCACTGATTCATCCCCAACAGCATGTGCCTGTCTTCATCAGTGATGGGACACAGGGCAGAAAACATCCTAGAACCAAGAAGGCTGCACACATATTTGCACTACTCAGGTGACTCTGAGGACACAGCTAAACCTTCAAGTGGCATCAATGACTCTCTAAAAGAATGCAAATGACCAGCTGTCTGCAAGGAATATATAAATCCTTCCATTCCCCACCATCCAGTCAGAACTGAAGAAGCTTTTTGGATGAGAAGCAAAACATCTTCAAAGAAAAAACAAGAAAGTCTCGTTGTCTCTTGAAAAAAAAAGCACCTTTGGGACATCCACCTCCAGACTTTTGGCCTTCTGGGTGGGCCTTCAAACTTGGTTCTTTTGGTTGGCTTAGGGCCCAGATTGGGGCTTTGTATGCTGGAGGTAGTTGATGGAATAATGGAAGAAGAGCCTATCTCCATGCCACTTGCGTTTTTGGTTTTATCTAATTCTTGTTCATTTTTATTTATTTATTAAACCTACATGACGCCCATTTCTCCAAAAGCACAGCCTCCAGCTTACAAAGCCCCCATCATACCAGTGTATCACCAGACCATGAGTCTTCTACTTAGCACAGTTGTTCATCTCTGAGAGATTTTGCAGAAACATCTGTTTGCCAGCCAGATTATCTGCAGCTTTTGGCCCCACCTGTAATCCCATTAAGCAGGCAAAAGAGGGGTGCTTGCCAGTATTAAAGAAAGCATGCCAAGTATGGCAGAACACAAGTGGTCCATGGGCAGAAGAATGGATTCATATTTCTTTAAGTTCTTGATTTGGCTCTTATATAGCCCAAGGAGCTGGTTGAATTGGTATTCTTCCATGTCTTCCTCAAACAGGCTCAACCTGTCAAGTCTATGAGCTTATAGAAAACAATGAACGAAGGTTAATTCTTAGGAGAGGTTAAACTTGTGGATTAGCCTTGCCTGCCTTCCTGGCACAGCAAAATCCAATGATCCAACAGTGCAAAGGTAAAACGGCCAAAGCTACTGCAACACAACCCTTCAGCATTTTCCCCAGAACAGGCTCAGCTTGCAAAATCGCAATGCAAACCATGCTAGCCTACAGAAGCTAATAGAAAAGTAATGCTTTATTTCTGAAATCACGTTTGGAATGTATATTTAAGTAAGAATAGTTCTTTTTTTTAAAGTTAAGCAAGGGCATTTTCTGCACTGGGTCAACATAACTCTTCTCTAGACCACTTGCTGGGCAATTTGGAGGCTCCTGTTGTGCTGCCTTCTTCACCCTGTGTTTAAAGAAGTGCAGGAAGACTACTTTAACAGATTATTTCTGTTAAACTCTTGAGGTCATCCTGCAGAAAATGTGCAGAGGTCATCTCCTCCTGCCTGCTATTTTCATTCTGTTCTGCTAAAAAAAAAAAAAAAATAGGAATAAGCTGCCGGCATTATTGTCCAGGGTTGAATCTTTTTTTTTTTTCCCCAATTGAATTTCAGTCTTGAATTGAGTGAATTGCAGTGTGACTCAATTTCAAGGTCTCAAAATCTAGCTCATTATGCCACCTCAGATTCCAACATCTGTCATTCCCGTGGAACCTTCATATGGTTCCATCCTTAAAGAGTTGTGTAAATTAATACCCTGAAATCAAAAGACCTTCAGCTGAACAGTACAAGATAGATCATGGCTTTTGGATGGGTCTGGAGGATGACTTTTAGGGGCGGCCTTCACTGCCTTTTAGTGCAAATGCTCTCACTAAATCACTGATGCACACATTTGTTTGTATATGTTAGGGCAGGGGTGTCAAACTCAAGGCCCACAGGCCGGTTCTGGCCCAAGGGGTGCTTAGTTCCATCCAGTGGTGGGATTCATTTTTTTTACTACCGGTTCTGTGGGTGTGGCTTGTTGGGTGTGATGTGGCTCGGTGGGTGTGGCAGGGGAAGGATACTGCAAAATCCCCATTCCCTTCCCACCCCATTAACCTGCTTTCCAGCTCCGTTCTCCTGTGCAGGGCAATAAAAGAAGACCCAGCTGATCAGCTGTGGGACTCAGGAGGCAGAGAATAGATGGGAGTGGAGCCAGTCAGAGGTGTCAATGGTTTATGTCAATGGTTCTACCGTACCACTTTCTACTTGGTTTTATTATAATATTATGCCTTATGTAATGGGAAGGAGCTTCACTGTACACTGGATGGATACAAATTAAAGCAATACCAATGAAAGTACTGAATTAGCAGCCAGGTCAATTTCTGTCTCTGTGTTGTTGTTCGCGGGCAGCCTGTGCAGACGGCAGCAGAATTGAACAGTGGGGAAGAATAGGGACCAGGCTGGGAGTATGGGGAGGACTCCGATGAGGGTCCTATGTCTGATACAGAGATGGGGTCAGGACCAACTTGGAGTTATGTGCTGACTCCAGAGTCTCCAGAATCTGGCAGCAGCAAGGCAGAGGAACAAGGGGAGCCTGTTCCCAGTGCGCATGTGCGCAGAGCTGCCAGAAGGCAAGAACAGCTAGGCCAAAAGGGGCGACTCGGGAATAAGGCTTGGAGGTGATTGCCCCTCCCATAAGGTATAAAGGAAGTGCAAAGGTAAGGAAAACCTTTGCAGGAAGCAACGTCATTCGCTTTGGACTTTGTGCTGAATTTGTTCTCCATTTGGTTTTGGAAATATTAATTGGGACTTTAGTCGTTGGCAGCACTTCAAGTAAGATAAGGTGCATTCTTATCAGACATCTTTGGCAGACTAATTATAACTGGTTAAGACTCATTCCGGGCTATGAATGATGATAATTCACAGCCATTGAACTAAAATAAAAGAGTTTTGGATTTTATATGTGTTTGTTGGTGTCTCGGGAAGCCTTGGTCAGAACAATGTGAAATAAGGAAGGGCATAATCTTGTTCCTCATTTCAGGAAACAAAGAGCCTTGACTGATGGTAAAAATGGCCTTGTAGAGAAACAGCTGCTGGCTAACAGGACAACTCTATTCATCCTTAAGTAATGCACAGACAGAAATGTGGTTATGCTTCCCAGTTTGCTATTCTCCCTATGCTGTGATAGGATTTTGGACTAAAAAGTTAAAATGCCAAAAAGTGTAGAAAGAAACATAGTTTAGGTTAATGTTTTGGTTAAAGAATGTGTACTTTGAGCTATAATATTGAGCTGTGGTGGTGCAGTAGTTAGAATGCAGTTTTGCAGGCTAATTCTGCTGACTGCCAGCAGTTCGATCCTGACCTGCTCCAGGTTGATTCAGCCTTCCATCCTTCCAAGGTTGGTAAAATGAGGACCCAGATTGTTGGGGGTTAGATGCTGGTTCTGTAAAAAGCTTAGAGAGGGCTGTGAAGCAGTATATAAATCGAAGTGATGTTGCTATTGTTATAATGTGGTTAGAAGTAGGGCTACCCTATCTGGCCTGAAAAACCTGGACACTAATACAGGTAGTCTAGGGCCACAATGGAGCCCAAAATTTCTGTTGCTACATGAGACAATTGTTAAGCGAGTTTTGCTCGATTTTACGACTTTTCTTGCCCCAAGTGAATCACTGCAGTTGCTAAGTTAGTAACCACCATGGCTAAGTAAATCTGGTTTCCCCATGGACTTTGCTTGTCAGAAGGTCTCAAAAGGTGACCTTGGGACACTGCAACCGTCATAAACTTGAGTCAGTTGCCAAGTATCTGAGTTTTGATCACATAACCAAGGGGATTTTGCAATGGCCATAAGTGTGAAAAACAGCCATAAGGCTATTTTTTCAGTGCCACCGTAACCTTTAACAGTCACCAAATGAACTGTTGTAAGTTAAGGACTACCTGTCCATGGCAGCAAAGTAAAAATAAAAAATACAGACATCTATGTCCCTTTGGTCTTCTGGATTTTTGCCACCCAGATAGAGATGCATTGAATTAATTAGATTGAATAAATCCATTCATAGAGAATGCATCCAGCATGGCCATAAAGTGGGTAAATCCATTCTTCCCTAGAAGAATACTATCAAACCCTCCCACAAATCATTGGCAATTGAGGACTGTGCAAATATAATGCCCTTTGTGTTGACAGAATGAAGTTGTGAGTTCTCAAATAATTGTACTTCAATTGTATTGAAGTCACTTAACTATTTTTTTAATTCCCCTATCCATTGGGTGCTTAGTCAGAGAACAGAGTGGGATTAAAGTCACCAAAACCTGCGTATCTAATTTCCACACCAAACCTTCCAAAATGGCTTCCTTCAGCTTTCCCGTCCTGCAGTTATTGTTCCTCAGTCAGCCTTTGATGGCAATCGAGTAAATTGCTTTTTGGATGGATTACTTGCAAAGATTTTTTACATGGCTTCTCATTTGTACCATATATGAATAAAATAGTGCATAACATTCTAAACAAATAAAAGATAATTGGATAGCAGTATAGAAAGCGGTACTGTTTTTTTTTTTAAAGAAGAAGAATCAAGGTTAAGTTTGTGCTGACATATTTCCATAGCTGTTCCAGAATATAAATGACTTCTTCACTATCCATGACTCATTATCCTGAGATGGAAAAATATATAGGCTCTAGAGATTTGCCATGTATTTGTCAGATAAATATAAGATATTGCTGTCATCCACCTGGGTTGACAATACAAATCCCAGAACCCCTAACCCATAGAGCTAATAACAGGGATGAGTGAAATGCATGGTACTATAATTGCAGGTGCATTTCTGGAGGGCAACAGACCAGTGAAAGTTGCTGAAGACCCATTTGAGTTAAATTGTTTTCCACTTGCTGTGGTGTTAAGTTCTCTAACAAAGGCAACTAATACCTTTAGACAACTACATTGTCTATTTATTTATAATGCCCAGGATACAAAGGAGCGGCGAACTGAAGCAGAATCAGCTTTGGAAAAGACTGTTTAAAGGCTTGTTTTTAATTCTAGATCGATCTTTGCATATTTGCAAACAAGGGCTGATTTAAAATCATTCTGTCAGATTCAGGGTAAACAGCGAAAGGAATAGAATTCTAGACAGGTTGGAACTGAGATTTTTGTTCACTACCTTGGACAAATCACAGCTTGGTAAAGAATTATCCATCAGTTGGTAATAGCTTTCGTGTTGATTTAAATAGGAAATGAGAAAGTGCTTTAAGTAGAGAACTTGCAATTTTTAGTGTTTCTGCCCCACAAGTGCTAATATTCTACTCATATGAAATAGAATATTAATATGTGTCGGGCTGAAACACTAAAATTACTACAGGCCAAACAAAAACTCATATCAAGATAAAGCAAATACGGATAGTCCTTGGCTTACGACCACAACTGAGTCCCAAATTTTGGTTGCTAAGCGGTAACATTTGTTAAGTGAATTTTGCCCCACTTTTTGTCATGGTTGTTAAGTGAATTACTGTAGTCAGAAGGTTGCAGAAGGGGATCACATGACTCTGAGACACTGCAGCCATCATAAATATGAGTCAGTTGCTAAGCACCCAAATTGTGATCACATGACCATGGAGAATGCTGCAATGGTCGTAAGTGTGAAAAACAGTCCTCGGTCACTTTTTTCCAGCCTCGTTGTAACTTTGAACAGTCACTGAATACACTGCTGTAAATCGAGGACTATTTCTATTGTGAAATGATTTTGGTCAATGCCACACAGCCTCCTTGCCTCACTACAGGAATAGCCCACTCAACAAGAAGATAAACAATTTTATGAAGTTTGGGACCTTTTCTATCAATGGTTAGATAATAAAATATAATAATAGAATATTTAGAACCTTAGGAAACAATGAATACATATTTCCTTTTTTTCTATGATATTATCTTTATAAAATTTTATTATGATAGACTTGCTATGACTTTATGATTTGCTATAAAATAAATTAAGTAGACTATAGTTATCTCGCTAAAGTATGAATTAATAAAATTATAGTCAAATGATTGTTTAATAATGATATCAGGCTATATAATTGTTGATTGATAATATGAGCTATTATGTAATATAACTACAATGGAGACTATGAAATGGATGCACAAAAAAAGTGATAAACCAACCGATACACTGTCTGTAAACTCATGAAGGAAAGGATGATGTTTTTATGTTTTATGTGTTTTTGTTTGTTGTCAAAATTAATAAAACTTTCAAAAAAAAAAAAAAGGAATAGCCCACTCGATGTTTCCAGAGGACATGTCCATTTGCCACTTACCCGCCTACTGCTGAAGCAGCTCAAGGGTAGGAAACGGAAAAATAGAATTCTGAAGCAAAGAAGGAAAGGCTGTGACATAGCTGAATGGATAAACTATTCTACACCTTTTGCCTTTTGTGGTTTTTATAATATTACAAATTGATCCGGGTATACCAATTGCTAGAAAGCAGACTGAAAAGGAGGGAAGTACAGGAATCATTTGATATGCTCTAGTGATTACAAAAGGACTGGATTCCTCATTGCTGGCTACCTAGAATTGAAAGAGAGTGACTGACTCAAGGTCAGAATAACAGAATTGGAAGGGACCTTGGAGGTCTTGTAGTCCAACCCTCTGCTCAGCAGGAAACCTTATACTATTTGAGAAAAATGGTTGTCTCTGATCTCTTCTTAAAAACCTCCAGCGTTGGAGGTTACCTCCACAACTTCTGGAGGAAAGTTGTTCCGCTGATTAATTGTTCTAACTGTCAGGAAATTTCTCCTTATTTCAAGGTTGCCTCTCTCCTTGATTAATTTCCATCCATTGCTTCTTGTCCTGCCTTCAGGTCAACTAGCCTGCTTTGTGCCTAAGGTAGGACTACAATTCCCAGTCTCCTAGTTTAGTCCAATGCTAGGTGTGCACAGCACACCTACCATTGCTAAATGGTACTCAAGAGATTTCCAGTTTTAATAATTTCACCATTTGTATATTCAAATTGGCTCAAAGTTCTTCCGATTGATAAATCCTTAAAGGAAGGGGACATTGTTAAGTTTGGGTAATGAGAGGCTGAACCAGGGCATGGATGCAACAATACTTTATTAGAATAATAAAGGACTGAACGTGCTTGCCAAGCCTGGGACTGGCTCGCAGCGATCAGCAACTGGTTGGACCCCGCAGCCTGCTTTTATAGCTGGCTGCTGGGAAGAACCAACCAATGAGAGAGAGGGCAACCGCCCCCGCAGCGCAAACAGACCTGAGAGGGAACTTCTTCAAGTTCCAGGGACATAACACCCCTTCCCCCCAGATGCGAACACGCATAGTCTTTGAGGTACGCTGGAGGCTTGTGCTGGCGCCCAGAACGGCGCAACTCTGGTGAGTTGTCTGTCAGTTCAGAGTCTGCAATGGAGGGTTGGATCGGTAAGGAGTCACGAGCGCGTCCCTCGGTCAGGGCTAGCTCGGGACTCGAAGGGTTGGTCTCTGGGGACGTGTTCCCGTTGACTGGTTCGGACTGGTCGGCCATCTGGAGGTCGTGGTCCGTGTTCGGGTCCCTTGGCTCGGCTGCTGGTGTAAGCAGGTCACCGGAGTTGGTGCTGATGTGGGGTTGATGCTGTGGACTCGTTCCGGTCTGTAACCCTGAATCACTGCTAACGAGGGTGTCGTGGCGCTTCCGCAGCTGGTCCACGTGCCTTCTCCAGACTCGGCCGTCCTCCAGTCTGACTCGATACGACCTGGGTCCGGTGATGGCCACAATCTCGCCCGGGATCCACAGAGGGTCACCAGTGAAGTTCCTCGCAAACACGGGTTCCTGTAAGACAAAATGCCTAACCCCCGATGTGGAAGCGAGGGGAGAGTCAGGGCAGTAATGTGGGTGAAGCCTGTCCAATACAGTCCGCAGGCGTCTACCCATCAGGAGCTCAGCTGGGGACTTATTAGTGACTGTGCACGGGGTTGAGTGCTGGCTCATCAAGAAACGGGAGAGTTTGTGGTGCCAGTCTTCCTTACTGAACCTAGCTAGAGACTCTTTAGTGGTCCTAACGGCTCTTTCTGCCAGCCCGTTACTGGCAGGATAAAAGGGAGCCGTGAAGATGTGGCGGATGCCCAGGTTGGCAGCGAAACGGCTGAACTCTGCTGATGCGAACTGGGGGCCATTGTCAGAAACTATAGAGTCTGGTAGCCCGTGTGTTACAAACAGGCGAGTCAATACCTTGGTAATCGCTTGCGTGGTGGTTGTGGATAGATGTGCCACATCAATCCACTTAGAGTAAGAGTCCACGATCACCAGGAACATTTTGCCATGCATCGGGCCTGCTAGGTCGATGTGAATCCTGGACCACGGTGCGCTGGCGCTTTCCCACTTAGTGGGTGTGGCAATTGGAGGGGATGGACGGGATTCCTGGCAGGGATGGCAGGAGCTTACCCATCTGCTGATGTCTTCATCGAGGCCCGGCCACCATACGTAGCTGCGTGCTAATGCCTTCATTCTGACGATGCCAGGGTGTCCTTCGTGCAACGCCTCCAGAACTCGGGTACGCAGTGAGGTCGGGATGACCACTCGTGTGCCCCACAGCAAACAGCCCTGCAAACTGGATAATTCCTGTAGGCGGGTCTTGAAAGGCGTGAATTTGGTTTCAACATCACCGCCCGGCCACCCCCTCCTCACCCAGTCCAGTACCTGGGCGATTGTTTTGTCTGCCTTGGTTTTGGCAGCAATGTCAAGGGCAGTGATGGGAAGGTCCAATTGGGTGACCTCAAAGATAGCATGGACCGGTGCAGGATCCTCAGCTGGAGCAGGCAGGGGGCAGCGGCTGAGGGCGTCTGCGTGGGACAATGTTTTACCTGGACGGTGTGTGAGTCTATACAAGTATGCTGCTAGGAAAAGAGTCCACCTTGTCATTCTAGGAGACAGGACTTGAGGGGTCTGTTTGTCCCCAGCCAGTAGACCCAGGAGAGGCTTATGATCTGTGACCAGCTCGAAAAAGTGGCCAAAAAGAAATTCATGGAATTTCTTCACAGCTGCGACAGCTGCTAAAGCTTCCTTATCGATTTGGCTATAATTGCGCTCTGTTGCAGAAAGCGTCCTGGAAAAAAAAGCGATGGGGGCCTCGGAGCCATTGGGGAGCCTGTGGCTTAACACTGCCCCAATTCCAAAAGGGGATGTGTCTGCTGCTAACACTAATGGAAGGTTGGGGTCAAACTGAATAAGGACCGCCTCCGACGTGAGTAGTGATTTGACTGCGCGAAAGGCGGAGTCTTCCTTGTGTCCCCAATGCCAAGCCGCTTTTTTATCCAAAAGTCTGTGTAGGGGTTCCGCCACAGATGCTTTATGGGGCAGGAACGACGCGTAAAAATTCAATAGCCCCAGGAAGGCTTGCAGTTCCGCTTTGGAGGTTGGCGTGGGTGCCTCGTGAATTGCCTTAACCTTGGACTCCAGGGGGTGAATGCCTGAGGCGTCAATTTTATAACCCAAAAAGTCCACCTGTCTAGTGGCAATGGCACATTTTTCTTTTTTTAACTTGAGGCCATGCTGTCTGAACCTCTCTAACACTGCTCGAACTCTCTGGAAGAGTTGGGGTCTGTCCCTGGCCGAGACTAAGATGTCATCGAAGTAGGGTACTACACCAGGGAGGCCCTGCAAAATCCGCTCCATGAGGGATTGAAAAATGCCTGGGGCAACACTTACGCCAAATTGGAGACGCTTGCATCGGAAAGCACCCCTGTGGGTGACAATGGTCTGGAGTTCCGCTGTTTGGTTGTCAACAGGGAACTGTTGATATGCTTGAGACATGTCCAATTTGGCAAAAATGCTGCCAGGTTCAAAAGTGTGTAATAAATGCTGAATGACGGGCACTGGGTAAGCGCTAACTTGTAAAAACTTATCAATTGTGGTTTTGTAGTCCGAGCAAATTCTCAGGCTACCGTCTTTTTTGAGGGGTGTGACAATGGGCGTCTCCCATTTGGCGAAATCTGTTGGCTCAATGACCCCTTGTTTTAATAATTTATCCAGTTCCGCATCTAATTTAGGCCGAATAGCGAATGGAACTCTACGAGGTTTTAGCCTGATTGGGACTGCTTGGGGGTCGACTGAGAATGAGATAGGGGTACCGTTATAACACCCCAGTTCATTGCTGAATACGTCTGAGTAGTCAGCGAATAAGGAGTCAGTGTCTGAGGTTGAGACAGCATGGACTCCTGTCAACCCTAGGCCGAGATGGGGAAACCAATCAAGCCCCAAGAGTGTGGGGAGGTTTCCGTTAACTACCACTAGAGGTAGGTGGCCTTTGAAAGTTTTAAAATTAACAGAAAACTTGCCTCTGCCGATTACAGGAATGTCCTTCCCCTGGTAATCCTTCAGGCTAAACTGGCACTTCTGGAGCCGGTTCCTGGATAGACTGGGCTGTAGTCTCTTGAGGGTGCTCCAAGAGATAATTGAGAGCGCTGACCCCGTGTCAACCTCCATGCGACAAGGTCTACCTTCTAACAAAACGGAGAGAGAGATTTTACTAATGGCATGGCAAGCGTGCTTAGCATGGTGGCGAGTGCGACAGTTCAATACTTGCCTTTGGGGTCCAGACTGTGAAAAGGAGGGGTGCCTTTGTGCCGAGCTGTGAGCAGCCTGGCAGACTCTAGCGATGTGCCCCTTTTTGTGGCAGATGTTGCAAGTGGCTCCCTTGAATTTGCAGGTGGTCCTCAGGTGTGATCCACCACAGGATAGGCACAGGGTGATGTGCTTGGGTGGACTGACGCTTTCCTGCTTGGCTCCTACCTGCGGGTGTCTGGCGTGGGCGAGGCGGTGGATGTCGGCTGCATCGCTGGGGTCCTCCTCTATGGCCACCTCTTCAGAGTGGACTGAAACTGCACCTTGCTTGGAAACAGGACCTTGGATTTCGGTGGCTGAGTGTGCTGCCAGTTCTGCTGCCAGGGCTTCCTCGACGGCTTGCGCGAGGTTGAGGTCCCTCTTAGCTATTAGGCGCCTTTGGAGGTGAAGGTCCTTGACTCCGCAGACTAGCTGGTCGAGGAGCATGTCCTTCAGGTAGGTCCCAAACCCATAATGGAGAGCTGCGGTTCTGAGGGCAGCCATGTACTGGTTGATGGTCTCTTTGTCTGATTGCTTCCTCATTCGGAAAGTGAACCGCCTGGCAATCTGTGAGGGCCTAGGAGAATAGTGGTTAGTGAGGATTTCTAACAGTTCTGTTCAGGGAACGTTTTTTAACTCACGTGGAGCCACGAGTGCCGTGGCAGTATTGAAGACGATGGCTCCACAGTAGATCAGGAAATATGTTTTTTTCCTGTGCTCCCTTGCATCAGCCAACCCAATTGCATCGATGTAATGGTTAAAGCGATTCTTGTATGACTCCCACTTCTCCTCATCCGGCTTGAATGCTGGGAAAACTGGGTTGGAGTTCATGATGACAAAAAAAATCAGGCTGGATAATCTGTTGAAAAAAAATCTCTCTGGGGCAGCAGCAGGACGGTTTTTGTGCCTGTGGCAGGCAAGTGACTTCAGCTCTGGAGAGGCTTTTCACAGCTCTCTCTCTCTCTCTGGGTAACACGAGGTTAGGCTGCAACGGTCGTTGGCAGCGTTTCGAAATTCGCGCCTGCGTGGGCGTCAGTGACTTGTAATACAGCACCGCGCTGTATTTTTTAGGGCGGAAATTCAAATGACAGCCATTTGAATTTCGCGCCTAAAGAAACGAGCGGCTGCGGCTCACAGCGCTTCACTTTCCCTGTAGCTTGGCTAACAAGCGGCTACAGACGCTTCTCACTTTCGTTGCTTGCTGACCGCTTTCTCTGGCTGCGGATCAGCGTTCGCTCTCATTGCTTGCTGACCGCTCTCTCTGGCTGCGGATCAGCGTTTGCTCTTATCGCCTGCCGATCGTTCTCTCTGGCTACGGATCGGCGGCTAGTGATTCAGCGGTTGCATTGTGCCTCTGGTAGCCATCCCACCCTCGTCGCCAGTGTTAAGTTTGGGTAATGAGAGGCTGAACCAGGGCATGGATGCAACAATACTTTATTAGAATAATAAAGGACTGAACGTGCTTGCCAAGCCTGGGACTGGCTCGCAGCGATCAGCAACTGGTTGGACCCCGCAGCCTGCTTTTATAGCTGGCTGCTGGGAAGAACCAACCAATGAGAGAGAGGGCAACCGCCCCCGCAGCGCGAACGGACCTGAGAGGGAACTTCTTCAAGTTCCAGGGACATAACAGACATCATATGCAGTTTTCTGCCATTCTAATCCAACAGAATTCCACTTCAGAGCGTGCATCTTTTTCATTGGTGTAGCCAGTTCTTTCTCCCTATTTTTTGAAGGGTTTCTGTTGCCCATTAGTCATGGTTATTTTTCCATTGCAGGAATCCTGTGCCAGCTTCCACTCAGACTTTTCCCACAGTGAGTGATTTCATGTACTTTCAGCACTGTTTCTGGAAAGGATAAAATTAATGTGGAATTTTTTATTCAATGAAATTTCACAGCCAGGGACTCTTTGGTGCCAGCTTGTGTTAATTGCTTCATTGTATAACTGTCCAAATTAGATAACTAAGGGACTTATTTTTCTACCTCCCATATGAGCACATTCTGCATAACCATTTTTCATAAGTTCTGGAATCAGCAAACTGTCCATTAATTGCTTGAACTACTACTACTACTACACACACACACATCTTTTAAAATTGTGTAGTTACTTGTTTTTTTAAAACTCCATTTCATCAATAACTCTGATACACACAGAGAGAGATAGAGAGGGACGGAGGGAGAGGGAGGGAGGGAGAGAGAGAGAGAGAGAGAGAGATTATGCAAAAGGTTTAGGCCACCATTAGATTTGTTGTTGTAGCAATGGTTCAATGACTACATACTGTATAATTATGGCTCTGGTATTAGAACACAGCCTAAAAATACAGGACATTTGCATGCAGTATTCAAAAACAGGAAAATACAGAAAAAATAGCTTCTGTAGGCTAAGGCAGAGGTCTCCAAACTTGGCAACTTTAAGACTTGTGGACTTTAACTCCCAGAATTCTCCAGCCAGCTGGCTGGAGAATTCTGGGAGTTGAAGTCCACAAGTCTTAAAGTTATCAAGTTTGGGACCCCTGGGCTAAGGTGTCAAGTATTTAGAGTGACCTCCCCTTATAGTAGAGCAACAGTAGACACCTGGCTCCAGTAAACCTAAATGGAAAGGAACTCGAAGTACTGTCATTGCTAACCCCTGTAAGTGTCTTTTTATGTCGTGCCAAAATGTCTGCTGTGCAAAATGGTCTATTACATCAGTTTTGTGCAAGGCATGCTTGAGCATTGCATGCAATACATATACACTTGTTGTATGCGTGTAAGTCAGTGGAAGCCCACTAAGAAGATCAGCTTTCAATCACACCATTCCAGTCAAAATGCCAAAGATCACAGAATGTGAGAGACATAAAATCATACAGTGTGTGGCCACTCTCAAAGAGCAAATCAACAAGCAAAACTGAATATTCAGGATATGATATTCAACACCAAAAAAACAATTAGGGATAGTCGTTCAAACTTTGCTAAAACAAAATGAAGATGGCCTAAGACTTTTGCACAGTACTGTACATATGCATATACCTATACATTCTCAATATAGGGATTATGCCCAACATTTCTATTGGTAAATGAAACATTTGTTTTGTTCAGGATAGGGCGCTGACACTTGCCAGATTTCACGCACCACCTTTCCAGCTGGCATACAGTCTCTGAAAGATGGAGAGGTGAGAGCTGTACATTGTGAGGAGCTTCTGAGTCTCCCCATTGCCAGCTCCATGTCCTGTTTTAACCAGCTCACCATACTGGCAAGGGCATATGTGTTGATGGCATGGATTTTGTTCTTCCCATTGATCTGGCTCTTTAAGACCTATCTTATTTTTAGTGGTACTTGAATATTGCTGTCTTCCTTGGCTCCTCCTCCTCCTCCTCCTCCTCCTCATGGTCCCCACCTGACTGTGGGATACTGAGGTAATTGTACCTTGTCTGTATTTCTACTATGTGGAAACCTTTCCCCTCCAGTCATACAAGATGACATTAATGTGTCCTGATGCACAAATTCATTACATAAGTCTTTAACTGGTCACTTAAAGCCAGTTCACTCCCTAGTCCACATCTCCAGAACAAAACTGAAATGCCACTGTTATCTTGCTGTATTGTGTGCTTGGCAATTAATTGATTGTGTGCCATCATCTCTTGTTGCTCAGTGTAGATCTAATCTATCGTTCTTCTCTTTTGATCTGGATTGTATAATGTAGATTCTTCCTTTGTTGGAACGCCGTGATTGTCAATTACTAAATAAAGTCCTTACATAATAGACATATAGGGACATAGGTTTTGAATTCAGTGCAGGCTTTATAACTTCAGTGCTTTATCTCAACATTAGGAGCACTGCCTTTCACCCTGACTCCTCACAATATTCCCTGTTCTCAAATGCCTCGATGCTTTGACATCCACTTAACGTAACCTGTTCAAATGAATTAACCGCATTCTCCTCGGTGTGGTTTAACTGACCGACTGTCAATATGGCTGAGATGAAAGAGCGATGTGTCTTTTGTGATATTATTCTTTGTTCTTAGATTGATCCTGGATCAACTGTGCTTGCTGAACTAGCTGAAACTGAACATGTGGGCTTTTCTAGATGAATGGCACACTGTACTTCTATCACACACACTTCTGCGCATGAATAATTTCAACTTCCCCTGCACCAGAAAGCTGCAGAATGTTGCCTAATTCATCTCCAGAGTGGCTTAGAACTTAGATAGCAGCCTGACATTATCGTAGTTTCATTTGGCTCGTGTGTGTGTGTGTGTGTGTGTGTGTGTGTGTGTGTGTTTGAATCAATTATCTGCAGTTTTCTTGGTACAGATTTTTGAACATGATATGCCACTGCTGTCTTTGTAGAGCTGAGAAAGAGTGACTGGCTCAAGGTCATCCAGCTAGCTGGCTTCATGTCTAGGGCAGGACTAGAACTCAAAGTATCTTGGTTTCTAGACTGATGCCTTAACTTCTGCACCAAACAGGCTCTCTCAGTTAGGCTTTCTAATTTTTTTTTTAAAATGTTAAAACAAGGAGAAGGAATAACAGAATTGGAAGGGACCTTGGAGGTCTTCTAGTCCAGCCCCCTGCAATAAATACAGTCTAAACTGAAACCTCAACCTGTTAAGGAAAAAAATAATAACTCCAGCTAAATTTTTGGATGAATCTGCTGGTCTACAACCTTCTGAAAATTTTTGAAACACCTGTTTCTGTTCTTGAGTGTACCCACAGATAAAGATAAATCACCACATTCATTCTAAAATCATATTTAGTTGGTAGATACAATGATTCAATTTCATATACAATGATTCCAAACTTCCACTTGGGATTACATGCTTACATGGATTTGAGCCACTTTTCTGAAAGCAAGATTAATTGGGTGGCAATGCTGAATTACAGTGTGCATCACATCTGAAATAAACATCCTTGAAAGAATGAAAAACGTAGTAGCGGGCATGAAGCAACTCTAGTATATATCGTCCCACTCTTAAAATATTAATAATTAAACATCCACACTAGCTGATGCACTGGGGGTTGGTGGGAAAACATATACATAAAAGCTGCTGAAGAAAGCATAGCTGAGCTTGGATGAGTTTCATGAGGTCATCGTGTTTCTGCTGATGAGGTGGCTTCCTTCCCATAGCAGGTATTTGCTATTTTTGTGGCCCACAAACTGGAAAGCAGTTTGAATTAAAAGGAGTTGTTATTATGCATACATGCCTGGGCAGGGAGTTAAACTAGAAGATCTCCAAGGTCCCTTCCAACTCTGTTCTATTCTATTCTGTTCTGTTCTGTTCTGTTCTGTTCTGTTCTATTCTATTGTTGTAAAGCTCTGGGCTTATTTGAATCTTCTAGTTTGCAGAGCTTTATCTGAGTGGGTTATACATTTGCACAGTTCTGCCGTTGCACTCTTTGCATATATTTTATAAGGATCCATTTATGGAAAAAAAATAGCTCATTGTCCATGTTTAGTGTCATTTTGACTCCTTCCATGCTACAGGGGGAAGAAATCCTGACTTATATCCAAAGAAATTGGGATAGTGAGTTTACAAATATTTTATCTTTCCTTTTCCCACAGCCCTAGCTTTACTTTTTTCTTTTCTTTTTTTCTTTTTGGACATTTTGTGGAAGGAATCTAAAAAGCATAAATATGCTTTCAGGGGGATTTCTGCATTTGTAAAACCTCCAGCTCTGTAGGCACATCAGCTTTAACTGTCCTTTAATGTGCATTAGCGCGCAGTAATGTGCTTGAAAAGGAATTCTGAATGTCATTAGCACATGCTATGGGTTTAATAAAAGAGTGTTTTAATTCTGCACTTATTTTTAAAGGCGTCGTTCATGCACACCAGAGCACAGCATGGCTTTCTTTGCTTTTAAAGGGAGACAACGTGCAAAGCAATCCCAATCAAAATTGACTGACAGATACAAATTGAGTTTAAGATTCAAAAAAGCCAATCCGCTGACAAGATTGGCAATGAGGAACTTTGCAGTGAAGAGACATATTCAGCCCAAAGGCTACAGTTGCAGTGCACAAAGCCTGTTCAGGTTTAAATCTTCTAGTTGAGTCCCTGCTGGCAAGAAGATTTGAAATGATTTTACGGTCACCAGTTGGGAACATCTGCCTACATCTGCATAAAACTGGCATAAGCAAAAAACAACAACTCACCAGCAAGTTCTGCTTCTCTCTACTAATATAGCAAAAGTAAACTTTCCTTTCAGTCAAGCTTAACTCTTTATGATTTCACAAGAATCTCCCTTTAGTTTTCTTAGCTAGAAAATAGAAATGATTTGTTTTGGAGAAGACAGAAGTATTACAGAATTGCAGGGATCTTGGAGGTCTTCTAGTCCATCCCCTGCTTAAATAGGAGATCCTGCATCATTCTGATGAAATGTCTGTCTATCGTTAAAAGCCTCCAGTGATGGAACACCCAGAATTTCTGAAGGCAAGCCATTCCACTGATTAATTATTCTCACCGTAGTTTTGTGAATAACGTTTTTCTAATCTTCCTGTGTAGGCTAAGACCAGGAATTTCCTAATGATTTTACATTCAAATACTAACCTGTTCAGGCATTTTGAGACCTATCGAGATCTTGGTGGTTGGGGAATTCTGAGAGTTGAAGACCACACTTAAACTTGCCAAGGGGAGGAAACACTAATCTAGATGGTATGCTCTAGCTCAGGGGTGTCAAACTCGATTTCATTGAGGGCCACATCAGAGATGTGTTTGACCTCAGGGGGACAGGGTGGACGTGGCCAGATCAACACCACTCATGTTGGAGGTGCCTGTGGTGGACCGAACACTCTGCCAGAGATAACGGGGTCCTGAACTCCATTTTCAGATGTGACAGCCTCCTGCAACCCTCTGCCAGCAAAAATGGAGCTCGGGAAGCCCTCAGAGGCACCATGGGCTGGTACTTCACTGTTTCCAGGGTGGCACCACAGGTCAGATCTAAGCACCCTCACAGGCCAAATCTGTTCTGACCTACGCCCTTTTCCAACAAATCAAACACAATCCAAAAGGAACAAAAACCTTGTAATGCTTTTGCAAAATAATTAGCTGTGATAAGCACAAGCCTTGCCAAACTGTGTGAGACTTGCCAAAAGATAACAGACAAGAAATAATTTACAATACAAGAAAGTTCAAATGCAAACTCAAGATACTGGAATGTCCAAGAGGCTGGAGTTTCAAAACGTCTTTGCCTTCTGCAAAGTATGTTCCTTTCACAGCTGGCTTTTATCTTCTTGAAGGAGGGGCCATTACCTTGCAGCCTTACTCAGGGGTGGGATTCAATTTTTTAAACAACCGGTTCTGTGGGCGTGGCTTTGTTGGTGGGCGTGGCTTGTTGGTCATGTGACTGAGTGGGCATGGCCAACTCACATCACTCACATCAAGGGGCACTTCTCGCCTGGCCTCTCATGACACTGGTGATGCTGCAACGGTCGTAAGTGTGAAAAATGGTCATAAATCACCTTTTTCAGTGCCATTGTAACTTTGAATGGTCACCAGTTTTAGACCAAAACTCAAAAAGGGTATTTAAACTCACATTTGAATGTCAATCTTTCTAGCTAGCCATTTCTTGCTGAATGTCACTCATCTTGGTTCCTTGTCATTGAAAGCTTCTTTCTGGCAGCTCTGCTTCATTATTCAATTATTTCTTCAAAGTGCTAACTCCAACAGGGGAGTATTTCCTCCCAACAGCAATGTAAAAAGCTTAAAACAACCCTTCCCCTTTAAGAAAGTAAAGCAAAGAAAAAAAGAAAAAGAAAAAAAACCTCCTTTGGAAACAGTAAATCTAGGCATACTGCCAAGAATGCAAGAAGGATGGAAAAAAACAAAAGGAGATTTCTTCCAACACCCGGTTCTCCGAACTGCTTAGAAAGTTAACAACCAGTTCTAGCAAATAGGCGAGAACCTGTAGAATTCCACCCCTGACCTTACTCCCGAGTCACCCGTGCTGTTGTAACTGCTCTTTCCTACAAGCAATCCTGCGTGCATGCACACTTGGCACAGGCTCCTCAGGAACCTCCTCATCACTGCTGCCAGCCCCCACAATCTCTGAATCCAGCAGTCCGCTCCCTAATGGTCCTGGCCCTCACCTGAGTCCTTACTCTCCTCAGCTGTCTGCACCTGCTGCCGGCTAACCACAACAGAATCTGGCCCTCGGGTCTTGAGTTTCATGCCCCTGAAATAAATGGACAAATCCCATTAGAGGGTAAACCTACTTAGGGTTAGGTCCCAGAGAAAAAGGCCCAATGAATTTCCAGCCAGTAGTTATGGTTAGGAGGGTGCTGACTTTTTCAGTCAGGCTTCCTACCTTTCTGGGTAAAATACATGGAAAAATCCCACTGGAGGGTAATCTCATTTGGGTTACGGTAACGTCCCCATGAAGTCGTAGAATAAAATAGATGTCACTAATGAATTCACAGCCCATACTTATGCATAGGAGGGCGCTCACCTTTTCAGTCAGGTACTGCCAATTCATTGGTGACATTTATTTTGCTCTGTGACTTCATTGGGACCTAACCCTAACCATAGCTGGATTTATCTCCAATGGGATTTTTCCATATATTTTACCTGGAAAGGTAGAAAATCCTGACTGAAAAAGTCAGCATCCTCCTAAGCATAACTTTGGACTACCAACTCATTGGCAACATCCATTTTGCTCTGTGACTTCATGGGGACCTAACCCTAACCCTAAGTGGGTTTACCCTCCAATGGGATTTTCCCGTGTATTTTACCTGGAAAGGGGAAAAAGTCAGTGCCCTCCTAAGCATAATTCTGGACTATCAATTCATTGGCAACATCTATTTTACTCAACTATTTCAGGCTTTTCTACCTTTCTATTGTAGGTGGGTTTACCTAAGTGGGTTTACCTTCCAATGGGATTTTTCCATGTATTTTGCCCGGACATATACCGTATAATAGCCTAATTGAAAACTCTGGGCTGCCAATTCATTGGCGACATCCATTTTGCTCTAAAAGTCATATTATATTGTGCAGTTTGTGTAACTATCCCTTGGAAAATAAACTTGCAAAAAAATGTCCAATGTATACTGAGATTATGAGATTTGCTCTTGTTGAGATGCTGACTTCCTAGATAATTCCATATTGAATTCTTCAACAAGAGAGATTTATGAAGTGAATTAGCAGTACATTTTCCTCAATTTTTGGGGAAGCCTTGCCTTGTTTTATTTTTTGCAGTGGAAAGTGCATTGTAATTTTTAAATTTTAATATTAAGAAATTGAGGGATCAAATTTCTTCAAATGTGGCATATGAAAAGAGAAATCAAATAATCAGTACAGTAATAAAATGTTATAATTTATTGCCTTTTGTTCAATTACCTTCATATATCAAATACTGAAAACTTTGTTTCAAATTACCTTGTTTACTATGTTTACTGTACTAGGAAAATGAAATATACACATTTGCAATTGTATTGATACTAGGAAGAACAATAGGATGGCTTGTCCCTACATTTATTTAAAGAAGCAGATAACTCCTTTTGTCCGATAGACTTTGTTCCTATTTGTAGAAACCAGCTTAAATAGAGCATGGTTTTCATTAAGAAAGACTTTAAAGTATCTCCAAACTTATTCAACTTCACTGGAACAGGCAAAACAAAACCATTTGGTGTAGCTAAATGTTCAAAGCAAAAATTCAAAATTTTATGTTATTTATTTTTAATCCCACCTTTATTATTTGTATACATCTCAAGATGGTGAGCTAACATTCTTATTTTCCACACAACAACTCTATGAGCTGGTTTGGACTGAGAGAGAAAAACTAGCTCAGCTGGCTGTCATGCCTAAGGCAGGACTAGAACTCATCATCTCCTGCTTTCTTAACTTGCTTCCTTAACCACTAGACCAGGGGTGTCCAACCTTGGCAACTTTAAGACTTGTGGACTTCAACTCCCAGAACTTTAAGACTTGTGGACTTCAACTCCCAGAACTTTAAGACTTGTGGACTTCAACTCCCAGAATTCCTCAGCCAGCTTTGCTGGCTGAGGAATTCTGGGAGTTGAAGTCCACAAGTCTTAAAGTTGCCAAGGTTGGACACCCCTGCACTAGACCAAAGTGAGTCTAAAATCAAACAATGAAATTTAACCCTCCAGAATCAAGCTAATTGCAAAAATGTTTTTAAAAGGGTACAGTAGCAATAGTCACAGTATCTGTTGGGTGGATGTCAAGATAAATTTAAAAAATCTAGTCATAGAACATTCTTTTGATTATGAGGTAGTTTGCCAGCAGGAATGGCATATAAAGCTCAGAAATTAACAGTGGCTGAAAGGAAACAAAGAAATTACACAGAAAGGGGGCGGGGAAACAAAACTATTATTAAATTACTATCTCAGTAGCCCTAACACTCATTTTAGTTCTGCCAGACACCTGATGACTTTTCTTTTAAACTATTTTCTTTTTGAACAAGAATATGATGAATCTACAGTACATTAAAAATAATTTATAATGATGATTTCCAATTTACCAGATCTATGAAAGTGGTGGTTCGCATGATGCTTTAGGCTTACAGCACATGAATTTTCATTAGTTTAGTTTACTTTATTGTCATTGCACCTCGTACAATGAAATAAAACACCAGCTTCAGTGCACATCATGACCATGAAAATAAACACAAACACACATCCTTCACCCTTCACACATTGAACTGAAAACCCCCAACACCACACCAACACTACACTATACTGCAGAATTCAAAAGAGCTACTACCCTGGGATAGAAGCGGTTTTTCAGCCTAGTTGTCTTTGTTTTTATTATTCTGTACCATCTGCCAGATGGTAATAGTTGTTTTTTTTTAAAAAAAGGGTTCCCTGGATGAGATGGATCTTTGAAAATGTTTTGAACTTTCTTAAGGCAGTGGGAGTTATAAAGCTCTTCCAAAGAGGGGAGAGGGCAACCAATGATCTTCAAAAGGTATATTTAATGATTTATAAAACATGTGAAGAGAAATAAGGGAAAAATTAATCATGGAGATTATATGTGTTTTTAAGGAAGTATGATATTTAATTGAAAAGAAGTGTTAAAGATGTTAAGATTTTAATGATTATTAATGATAGAACTGAACTAGAATGGAATGAGGGTTTATAATTATATATATTTACAATCTTTCTTCTTATTTTTAAAAGAATATAGTGTGTATTATAAGAATGTACCAAGCAGAATTCAATTGGAAGTTATGTATTATATATTATATTGAAGGTCATAACCTTAAGGTATATATTGAAGTTTAAATAAGAGTTGAATGGATGTAATTAAAAGATATAAAGGTGTCATACTCCAATTAGTAACTACAGGAGAAAATTTGTTTAATGAGAAAAGATAATATGAAATTGAAACAGAACAAAGTATAAATATAATGATTTGAATTGAGATGAGATTCAAAATAAAATTGAGAAAATTAAAAGAGGGGAAAAACTATATAGAAAATGTAAAATAGTATAAGATATGGAATAGAATACAAAAAGGAGCATGAAACTGAGTTTTGTGTCTGTAATTCAACCCGGGACCATGCTAAAAGAGATGTTTTACTTGTATTTTGTGTGTGAAAACCCAAATAAAACTTTATTAAAAAAAGAATAAGGGCTGAAGAAGTATAATAACCTAATCTGACCCTTTGTGAGTGGCCAGTCAGGAAATCCATAATCCAAAGGCCGATTAAATTAGAAAGCCCAAGGTCCAGAAGTTTAGACACTAGTCTATGTGGAAGAATTGTGTTAAACGCAGAACTAAAATTCACAAAAAGCATCCTCCCACAGCCCTCCTGCTGTTCTAGATGAGTCAGAGCAGTGTGAAGAGTGATGGCTATGGCGTCCTCTGTAGATCTATTTTTTCTGCGTGCAAATGGGTGTTTATCAAATGTATGCGGACGACCAGAAATGATGTGCTGGCAGACCAATTTCTCAAAGCACTTCATGATGATAGGAGTGAGTGCCACTGGTCTGTTATCGTTGAGGTTATTGATAGGGAACTTCTTTGGCAGCAGAACAATGGTGGAAACCTTCAAACAAGATGGAATAGTGGCCTGGGATAAAGACCAATGGAAGATCCTGGTAAAGATTCCAGTCAACTGATCAGCACAGTCTTTAAGCACTCAGCCAGAGATACTGTCAACCTTTCTAGGGTCCACAGTCCTCAGAATGCTCTTCACGTCCTGTTCCTCCACAATGAGGTTCCTCCACAATGAGGTGGGCTACAATTGCTGGTAGTTGTGTTTTATCTGTCTCTGATGTCTCCACTTCAAAGCGAGCAAAGAAATGACTCAGTTCCTCTGCCAGTGAAGCATCCCCCTCAGCAGGGATGACATTGGTTGGTTGATGGTTTGTAATTTGTTGAATCCCTCACCATACCTGCCTCATGTTATTGCTAAAAAATTATCCTCAATCTTCCTCTTATAATCAGTCTTGGCTGAATACCTTTCTTCAGATTTGCTCTGGCAACACTGTATCTTGCCCCATCACCGGACCTAAAGGCCTTGGTCCTGTCATACAAGAGGCGCTGGACTTCCTTGGTCATCCAGGGTTTCTTATTGGGATAGATCCTAATATGTTTATCCACAGTGATAGTATCTGTGCAGTGTTTGATATAGCACAGAACAGTTGCAGCGTGCACCTCTAGGTCAGAGTGGTAAAAGATGTCCCAATTTGTGTTCTCAAAACAATTCTGAAGTTGTTGGGAAGCATCTTCTGGCCAAGATTTCACTGTCTTTAATATAGGCAGAACCTGTCTCCTAAGAGCTGGTGCTATATATGTCCCAAATGTGGTAATTGTATAACCTTATAGCCATGTTTGATGTTGGTATGTACTTTGTCCAATATGTTTGCTCCTCTAGTAG
This sequence comes from Pseudonaja textilis, assembly GCF_900518735.1. The sequence continues at coordinate 2,686,523 of NW_020769368.1, read as the reverse complement.
CACACTTAACATGCTGATAGAATTTAGGGAGAACTTCTTTTAAATCAGTTTGATTAAAATCCCCCGCTATGATATGCACAGCATCAGGATACTTATTCTGCTTATTACTAACAATGTTATACAAGAATCCCAAAGCTATGGTAGTATTGGCATCAGGAGGGATATAGACTGCAGTAATCAAAACCACGCTGAATTCCCGTGGAAGATATATGGGTCTACATTTAAGAGTCATATACTCCAGATTCATGGAGCAGTGGCTGTCTACAGTCTTTGTATTGATACACCAGCTTTTGTTCACATAAAGGTTTAAACCTCCCCCTTTGATCTTGCCAGAATCTCTACTCCTGTCCTGCTGGTGAGCTATGTAGCCTTCCAACTCAACAGCTGCATCTGGAATGAGTGAATGAAGCCAAGTTTCTGTGATTAGCAAAACACAGCAGTTCTTGATGAATTTAGTCTTTGCAATCTGTAGCCTTAATTCATCCATTTTGTTAGTCAGAGATATTGCATTGGTAAGAAATATACTTGGAATTGAAGGCTTGTGTGGAAACTTACTCAGCCTAAAGAAAACCCCAGCACGGCATTCTCTCTTCCTCTTCCTGTTCTTCTTTCTCCGCCTCTTCCTCCTTCCTACAGGGATAGTGATCCATGGCTCCCCCAGGGGCCTAGCTGCCTCCTTCAGTATGTTATGAGAATGTATAAAATAATCTGTAATAGCCTTTTCACATTTCAGTCCAATTTGTAACAAGGCTTGCTGACTATAGATGCTCCTTGCCCCACAGGATTCAATCAAGGAAAGGATCCAAAACACACACAGAATCATGCACACCATACATTGAAAGAAGGAGCGGTTAGCCGCAGCATCCATGTGCGCAGCCATCTTGAAAAATTAATATGCATGAAAAACAGAATGCATCCATTACCCAACTATAGGAATGGGAACTATTTTGTTTGATTTGTGTTTTTAATTGAACTGAACAAATCTGCATTTTCCAAAGTAATCTACTGGCTGGAACACAAATCTTGTCTGGATTCTGCATGTTTCGGAATATTGCAATAGAGTTAACAATTCAAAATTTTATATAAAGCTCTATCTGGCAGGAAAATTATGATACAAGTTACTTACATTAGGGAAGTGTGTATGGGTTTGTGAAGCAGATATCATGGTTTTTTTTAAAAAAAACCCATTTTGTTTCAATGGTTATTCTTTTGCCAGAATCCAGATGTAAACACTAGAAACAAAAAAAAACTTGCTGAAATTTGTGGTTACATGACTGCAGGATGCTGCAAACAGCCATAAATGCAAGCCAATTCCCAAGCAATGAAAATCTGATCACATGACTGCAGGTTCTGTGTGTGTGCAGCTATCAGAACTCTTGAAAATGGGTCAAAAGCTGTTCTAGGGAGTTCCATTGCAACTTCAGACATTGCTAAGCAACTGGTCATTAAGCGAGCACTACTTTTATTTATTTAAAACTGCATTGGTGTACGTGTACATATCAGACTGTCGTCAAATCAGGAAAAAAATCAGAATATAAATACGGATACAGAATGATCTTTAAATGAAAGGAAGAATAAATCTAGAAAACTGACAGTGTTTCTACCAAACAGTAGCAGAATTTAGAGAGATCCTTCTTACAAAATTCAAAGCCATTGTGATAGATATTTACTGATTTATGAAGGAACTGAGACAATAAAAGAAGATAGGTTGGATCATACGCTGTACAGCATAGACATGATGAATTCTTTATTTTGGAAAGAGAGACTGTGTTAAATTACACCATGTTTCCTCCTATTTTTCTTCCATTCTGCTTCCATTCTGGCACAACTCTTTTGTCCTTTTCAGAAATATCTGGAAGGAAAGGAAATGAGATACAGTAGCAGCAAAGGTAGCAACCGAGTCAAGCTATGGCAATGCAACACCAATTTGTTTGTTCAGGATAGGTAGCCTTTTGCCAGGATGTGGCCATTTTTAAATTAAGAATCAGTTTGGTTTAGTGGTTAAAGCATCAGGCGGGAAATGGAAAAGCATGAGTTCACCTTAGCCGTGAAAGCCAGCTGGGTGACTCTGGGCTAGTCACTCTCTCTCAGCCCAACCCACCTCACAGGGTTGTTGTCCTGGAGAAAATAGGAGAAAGAAGGTGTGCTGGATATGTTTGCTGTCTTAGCTTAATTCTAAAAATAATAATGATGAGATAAATAATTCATGCTATAGCTGTTTGAAAGCATTTCCATATTTTGTTTGTTATTTTCATCAGGTGCTTCTCCTAAGCCGATAACTTTTCATTATCAGTTTCTAAAGATGTTTGAGGTAATATTCAGTCTTAATGCTCCCTTGAGAGCCTCAAAGTAGCAAAGAGGAAATGGGGAAATGAAGAAAAATGTGTTACTGGTATTAAAGCAAACACACAAATGAGATAAAATGGCTGCATTTGGGATATCGCTAATAAACAGAGGGAAGCATTTGGAACAATAATTTGGAACAATACTTTCAATATAAACTATTACTAGGAGCAAATTTTCATTTAATCTACTTGAATCCCAAAGCTGCCATATTTAGCTGAAAGGAAAATAACCGAAATTTAAGTTTTCCAACTAAAAGGGACTAATGACTTAGCAGTTAAAGATGCTGAGCTTGTCAGCTGGAAACCTGACAGCCTGGATTTAAGACCCAAGGGCCACGCAATGGGATGAGTTCACATTACCTGCTCCAACTCCTGCCCAGGTTCCGGCCCACCTAGCTGTTCGAAATCAGGCAAATGAGAATGGATAAATAAGTACCATTCACTGGGAAGGAAATAGCACTCTGTGTGCCTTGGCATATAGTCTTGCTGTTGACATAACCATGGAAGTGTGGACAACACTGGCTCCCTTGGCAAAGAAATGGAGATGAGCACTGTCCTCCCAGAGTCGGACACAACTGCACAGGGGAATCCATTACCTTTATCTTTTTTTTAACCAACTAAAATAAATATTAGATAAAAGTTTGTAAAAGTGAGCTGTGTCTCATAGTAGTGCCATGTATGTCCAGGGGGTGGGGAAGTGGTAGGGGGAGGGCAATGAAATTTGGAGGGGAGGAATGACAGTAGTTAGTTTCTAAAAAAGTGACCAGATTTCATGTAAGTGTATTTTTCAGGCTCAGCTCAGCTAGATCAGAAGTGGTATTCAGCAGGTTCTAACCAGTTCTGGAGAACGAGTAGTGGAAATTTTGAGTAGTCCAGAGAAGCAGCAAATACCACCTCTGACTAGCCCTGCCCCCATTTATTCTCTGTCTCCTGAGTCCCAGCTGATCGGCTGGGTCTTCTTTTGTTGCCCTGCACAGGAGAACGGAGCTGAAAAGCAGGTTAGTGGGGTGGGGAGGGAATAGGATTTTGCAGTAACCTTCCCTAGGAGTGGGGAGGGAAAGGGGATTTTACAGTATTCTTTCCCTGCCATGCCCACCAACCCATGCCCATAGAACCAGTAGTGAATTTTTTGAATCCCACTACTGAGCTAGATGAGTCAAAAAGGTGTTGTACACAGAGCTGGGGTGGTGGTGGAGTTAAGCTCATCATCAGCTTAGAATCCTTGTGTCCTACAAGCGCTCTAAGTCCACCTACTCCTGAATTTCATTGACCCTTATTTGGTGCCAATTCAGCAATGAACCTTAGTTGGCCAGATTCTTAAGTATAGCCTTAAGTAAATCCATGCTGCAACTTACGAATGTTCCTGATTCTTTGTGCCTGATAGGCAGAGGTGGTATTCAGCAGGTTCTGACCAGTTCTGGAGAACCGGTAGCAGAAATTTTGAATAGTTCAGAGAACCAGCAAATACCATTTCTGACTGGACATTTTACAGTATTCTTTCCCCTGACACGCCCACTAAGCCATGCCCACAGAACCGGTAGTAAAAAAAAATTAAATCCCACCACTGCTGATAGGTGCCATATTAATTAGCTTCGAAGGCACCCCCAAGAAATTCCCCTTAAACCTCTATTTTTATGCAGCATCTCCAACCCTCTTATATGACCCGAGGGAAAATAATATATATTATTATAAATATACAACTCCATGTGGTCTGAATTCGTACCCAAAATTTTCTTATAACATAACCTTACTCCACAACTTTAAGACCGGCTCATTTTTTTTTTCTGGCACAAGTTTTATTTTCCCCTTTCCAAGTGGTACATTTCTAAAACGCTCCCAACTTCTTCATAAACAAGAGACTGTCTATGTATGCGTGTGTAGATTTATAATTTGTAGCCATTGCTTCCAACAAGAATAAAATGATTTCCAGTCTCTATAAATCTTTAAGAAAAAAAAAAGTACCTATTAAATAAATGCCTAAATGTTTATGGCATTGTTGTGACAGTCCGTCTGTTGACTAATGGGATTTCGGGTGCTCCTTTCCAAAAACCCCATGTTTGATTTTTCTTTGTATGATAGTCAGCAAATCAAAAAGATTGCCTTGAAATCAATGTTTTTAAAAGAAACATGTCGCCACTTCTAAAAGAAAGATACTATGCAACATCCAAGTGAAGAGAAGAGCCCCTCTTTCAAAGAGCAGAAAGATAGTCTGTCTTGTCTATTATACCAATATCGGAAAAACAAAAGCCCGAAGGAGAAATTTCTGGCAATTACAAAAAGTTACAACTGTCAGCTTTTCAAAGTAATATCTGCCATATTTGCATTTTTACTCTACACTCCATGGATGCCACCAGCACTAACAATGATATTGCAGAATTATTATGACATATGCAATACATTAATAGATTGGAGAAGATTTTATCAGATGCAACAATAATCTACAATATTATTCTAAGATATGCAGGTAGCAATAGAGGTATCCTTTCCTCCCACCTCAAATTTAGGGACACTAAAATGTAAGAAGTAACCAATGTATCATTTCAAAACTATAACTCAGTGATTCATCCACAATACATCCCCTGGGACCATGTTTTTTTTCTAGGAATACTATGTTATTTAATCTCAATAGGAGACCAAACACAGAGCACTGAAAGAAATCTATTTTGCAGATAAATTTCAGTTCAGCAAAAATTGTTATCCAAAGTTTGCTTTGATGTCTTTTTTTAAAAGATACATGAGTTTTAAGGTCAGTGATCATGTATCCTTGAAGATCCAAGTGTTCTATGGATTTCTGAATCCTGACATTTTTGAAATCAAATGTGCTTGTGTTTGTGTATGTGCCGAGTTGAAAACCAAGAACTCGTATTACCAGAACATAACATACACCACATTGAAAGCTGAGCTGATGAACAAACCCTTGAGGCTGTAGTTGGTATTATTAGGATATGTGATACATTATGAGCACAGAACTGGCACTAGGTTTATTACAAGGATTAGTTCCTTCCCAAGAGTCTGGGTTTCTAATGTTCTTGCTCACACATACAAGCACACTCATCTTTGTCATCTTGCCTGAAAGACAGACAGATCTTACTAAAGACTTACAAAACTACTGTGGTGCTACATTCTGCAAATAAATGATTAAAAATCATCTGAAGAGATTTCAAAGCACAACTATTTATACTCCTTCTTACTTGCTAAGCAGGTAGTGTTCTGTTTATATCTTCCATTACATAACAGAGGTTCCTGGTCATGTCAGTCAGCAGGATCTCTTCATAAGTGTTCATCGGAATAGATGAATGCAGCTACAGCCCTTCAATTACTGTACAACAAATTGTTTGGGATTTCAACCAATTGTTTGGGATTTCAAATGTTTATATTTATTAGGGGGAAAATGAAATTGCTTCCTTCCTTCCTTCCTTCCTTCCTTCCTTCCTTCCTTCCTTCCTTCCTCTTTAAGATACATTTATTTGTAGTGAAAAGCTCTAACAGGAACAAGAAAGCCACAGTTCATGGGGCTGACTTAAATGTTTATCACCTATTAATAAACCCAATTTCCAGTCCAAGAATCTTTAATGCTATCAAATAAATGCTACTATATTATTCTGTCAAAACTTCTTCTATAATTTTGGTTACACTGGTTCTGCAAATAGGTCCCTCCGGTATTGTACGTCCAAAATTAATTCTGGAATTTTTGCGGTTCTTGGAAATGGTGTTTTTTTAGAAACTACAGTTTTGAGCAATGGCCGTTACGATGCTGTAATTACAAAAGCCAAATACCACATTAGAGTGAAAATCAAATGAAACAAATGTTTGCTACCAAAAATCCAGGGTTACGCTCCTAAAAATACCATAAAATCTAACAAATAGAAATTTACCATTCATTTTTTTTTTGAGTTGCAGTTATTGAATTGTCTGTTTAAGAAATTATTTTATCTTTGCAATCACTTAGCATTCATTATAATAAGAAGCAGCTGTAAACATAGAAGTCCTGAAGACAGAGGTCGAGCTAGTACCAGTCTGTATCTAGATGGCCAGGAGTTAGTTACACAGATTAGTACATAGAATATGAAATCTATGTGTTCAAACTGTAAAAGTTGCAAGTGTGGAATCTTGAATACGTAAGGACAACACAATATTTTTTAACCAGACAAATATATATATTTGTCAAGTTAAAAGGCATTTTCTCAAAGTTTCCTTTTATTAGAATAAGTATAGTGGCACATCTGGGAAACTGAAACTCCTGGGTTTTCCTCCAATAAATAAAAATTACAAATTCACCCCCTGCACCCCTCATTCCATCACACGCCCCAAAGACCATCTATTCCAACTTGAGACATCCTTTCAACCACTCCTCAAACAGGTGCAGGAATAACATCACCTTGACTTTAAAGAAGAATGCTATTATGTCTAACCATATACGCTCCATGAAATCCCCCCTCCCAACTCCCCAAGCTCAAGAATGTGGCAACGTGGAAGCTTCTGGTGCTAATATGGCTTCCAAAGCTGACACCTGGGATTTCCTTCTTCTAGCCCAACATGAGTGCCACTATGCCACATTTTAGGGTTTACTGGAATGAAATAGATGAAATATCTATTGTCATCTGGAATGCCACTGCTTTTCCTCAATAGCATATTTTGCAATACAGGAGGCCCTCAACTTGAAATCATCTGGTTAGCCACTGATTGAAGCTACAACGGCACTGAACAAAGTGACTTAGAACTGATCCGCACACTTACAACCATTGTAGCGTCGTCATAGTCATGTGATTGAAATTCAGGTATTTGGCAATTGGCATGCATTTATGATGGTTGCAGCCTCCCAGATCTGTATGATCACCAGTCGCAACCTTCCTAGCCAGCTTCCAAAAAGCAAAACCAGTGGGAGTAAGCTGGATTTGCTTAAGGATGTGATTCCCTTAACACTCTGGGAATAAAGTCCAACATAAAACAAGCCAAAACTGGAAAATGCTAGGGGAAAAAATAGTTGGAGGACAGGTTTCCCAGTACAGTGTTTACACATACTTATCATCCATGTCCATAAGATAACAAAAGTCTTCCCTGTCTATGGGGAAATGCCAATCTATCCCATCAAATACTGTTTGGATCATAGCAATTGTATGGATTTGTGCTGGTCATTCATACCATCAGGGTCTAAACTTGAAATTATGGGCTTAGGTGGCAAATTTTATTACATTTTCTTCTCTCTCTTTTATGAATGCCTACAATCTGGTTGAGAGAAAGAAAAAGTGGCTCCATTTGCCGTATATAAAACATATCATTTCATGATCTGTATGGAACAGAATAATTCCTGGCAGCTTAGTGTTTTCTTCAAACTCAGTGACAGTCTGAGGAGGGGCAGGGAGGAAAAAAGGAAAATAACGTTGTCTCTTTCGTAAACCATTAAAGCCTATGACAAGCTATATCTTATTTTGGCAGATGGAACGTGAAGTAAGTGATAGCCTAGCCATAATCATGAGACTGATGGGCTTCTTTTGTAAGCTAAGAAGAATGAAACATTGATAACAAAAGAAATTCAGATTTATTTTCCTAAAGCCAAATGCAATTGTGTACCAGTTTTTGCTAAATAATGACAAAATGAATTCAGAATAGATTTCATATCCATTTCTCAATAAATATTAATTGAATATCATTCAGGCTTTCAATAGCTTCGTTCTTCAAATAAGTGTTGAACAGATATTTGTCTCTTACCTCAGGATTAAATAGAGTCTGGTGAAAAGTTTACAGAATTGTCAGTAAAGATTTAATCAAAACAAAAACCAATGAAATGCAGGACTACAATATGGTGCGTTAATTAAAATACCAAAAAGAGGACTTAGGAGTCCCACAGTCAATCACAAAGTAGTTTGCTTCATTTGGGCAAATAGAGTATAGTTACTTTGAAATAGAGAGTAGTTACTTTACTAGAATATAGTTAAAACTGCTAACAGTGTTTAAATTGGAGAAATAGAAGGAGAAAGATGAAGTATGGTGACAATACAGATTTCTTGGAAGAAGGGACCCCAATGCATTTACAGAAAAAATAAATTTAATACAAAATTAAATTTCTTTGGGATCACATACCTGGTGGAGCTGAAAGATATTCAGCCAGGTGTGTGATTTTTCCCTCCAGGGGTTTCTACTCATGCCCTAAAATCAAGCAAGGGTAAAAGACAAGTATGAGTAATGCAGTTTAGAAATCATTGTGTCCGTCTCAAAGTGACTAACCATTAACATGGGAAGGAATAATTTCACCAAAGTTCTTTTTGCAACAGAGATAAATTCTTCATCAGCTTAAAAATGCAATTCTTACCCATGAAACAAAGTTCATTCCCCTATTAGAAATGTTGGGTTAATGAATTCTGAGAAATCCAGAGTCCCTAGGATAACTACAGGATTAGTTCGGGATTCCGATATTTTATAGTTCAAATGGGGGCTGTTCCAAAGTGTTCCTTTAATTTACCTCATTTGTGAAAAATTGAAGGAACTAATAAAAGGGGGAGAGGGGAAACAGACAGAATGTTTGCAAAAGCAGAAACAATCTTCTTTTATAGAACACTTTTTATTTGCTGCTTGTAATTTATACTTCTAGTCCAGGGGTCTCCAACCTTAGCAACTTTAAGCTTTGCTGGCTAAGGAATTCTGGGAGTTGAAGCCCTCAAGTCTTAAAGTTGTCAAGATTTCAGGCTACCTTCTCATCCGCAATTCTGAGCAGTATGCTGGTAGTTCTTAACTTACCACAGTTCATTTAGTGACCGTTTGAAGTTACAATGGAACTGAAAACAGTGACTTATGACTGTTTTTCCACACTTACAATGGTTGTAGCATGTGATCAAAAGTCAGCCACTTTGGCAACTGACTCATATTTATGACGGTTGCAGTGTTTTCCGGATCATTTATTTGGGACCTTCTGACAAGCAACGTCCATGGGGAAGCCAGATTCACTTCACAACCATATTACTAACTTAACAACTGCAAATATAGCGGTTTACTTAATAACTGTGGGAAGAAAGATCGCAAAATGGGACAAAGCTCATTTAACAACTGTCTCGCTTAGCAACAGAAGTTTTGGGCTCAATTGTGGTCATAAGCCAAGGGCTATATAGCCGCCCATCACACATATGTGACTCTGGGTGATGAACAAAGTTACAAAGAGAACAATACAATATTATTTTATAAAATTTAGCAAATTTTAGTTCCAAAACCACTGGGGAAGGATGGCAAGAATAATGCAAGCTTGAGTATGATTAACACTTTGCTTTAATACTATATGTTCAAGTGTTATTAACTTCCATTTCATATCTCAATTAATCCCTTTTATTCCTTATTTTGTCACTGTTGCTATGCTACTGCCTTTAACATTTTTGTATTGTTGCTTGGAAATCCCAAGAAAAGAACCCGGCAATCAATAATTCAAGGTATCACCATTCATGCAAATGTCACTGCTGCAGTTTAAGCATAAATCACATTTAACTGTTGCTATGAATTGTTAATTTGACCTTCCCTGGGAAAACTTGCATTATATCAGGCATGATTTGTTTACTGAGTCCATTGTAATAACGTTGATTAGCTTAAAAGGGACTTATGACATTTGGATACTTTGTTGTACAACCAAATCATATTTGAGTTCAAGGTCTAGTTCTTTGCATAATTCTTTCTCTACCACGGAAGGTAAAATGCTTTAAAAATAGGATTTTTATGAAGTAGAGGGAAATGTTACAATATCACATATAAATTGGTGATAAACCCTAAAAAATAATCAAATGCAAGGAGGTCCAATCATTATATGATAAATCTCAGACCTCAAGGAAGAACGAATCTCAGATCTCAGATCTCTTAATGAAGAATGAAAGAACATATAATGAAATGATATCAGTAGAACTTACTTTGGGCTATTGTTTCTGGAAAGAGTGTTGTAAGGTCAGTTATGCTACAAAGAAACTCAGACTTGGGTGATAAGACCAAAAATTGCCAAAAGCATGCCACCCTACAACCCCCACCCACCCATCAACTTTGTCCTGAAAAACCTGTTGAAAGAAAACTGATAAGATAAATCATATTCTTTCTAACTTCATTTTCTTTGCCGTAGGATAATTTTGCATAAACACCTCTTCTGGTTGCCCATGCATGTATTCTTTAGCCCAAAATTCTTATTTCAGGAAGTGTCAGTCCTGTATATGCATGTCATTCCCGATAATGCATGTAGACACAGATGTATTTAATTTAATATAAGCACCTTTTCTTACACCTTAGTGTTCCATTGGCTAGAAGTATATGTTGAATCCAGTCAATAAATTTCCATAGCTGTATTTCCAAAATTCAATACTGCAGTCACTGCAAACACACAATTACAAAGGAAATAATAAAGACTGTAATTGTATACACAAGTTGAATGTAAGAATGGAGTACATTTTGATGATGATAATAATAATAATAATAATAATAATAATAATAATAATAATAATAAT
>NW_020769368.1:2650490-2666451 GCF_900518735.1 Pseudonaja textilis | reverse complement strand
CCTTCCTTCCTTCCTTCCTTCCTTCCTTCCTTCCTTCCTTCCTTCCTCTTTATCTTATGGAAGAATTAAATGCTAGGCTGGAATCTACTTTCCAATCTCTCAGAAGTTTTCCTTCCCATGGAAGAGAGTTGTGTACAGTCCTCTTAAGATGCTTGAAAATTACTTTTGATTTTTTTCAGATTTTTTTTTCTTATCATTATTGTTGTTTCTTTCTGCTATATATATTTCCATAACTCCAAAGCATGTTCTCTTCCATATTTTACCTTCTGAGGGAAAAAAAATCCAGGTGCTCTCTTGAGAATTGATTGAATTTGACAAGCTAAAGAGGCTACAGATCATGGAAAAAGTTATTGGGCAACGAAATCTAACATTTGCACATGTTCTTCGGGCACCTTGCAACTACATAAACGTAATACCATCATATCTACGTGGGAGTTGTTCAATCATGAGGATTTCTTTCTCTTTGGAAACTAATTTTGAGAGCAAGTTATCTTTCATCAGGATCAAAAAACAAACACCCAGTATATATGTGGATGGATAGGCACTTACCAAACACCCCTGTTTGTTTACATAGTCATTTATTTAAAGTGTTTTTATGTTGTTTCAACAGGACGATTCTAAGAATTATACAGCAGCAGCAGCAGCAAAAGAAAACCAGGGAATATTTCCCCAGTATAGTTGGGCTGAAATTAAGGAGCTGGGCTCTTAAGAAAAAACGTGCCAATGCCATCTTAAGGACATCAGTCACTCTGTTCTCTCCTGGGCTATCTGTAGAAACTAAATGGAACAGGAACTGGCTGATACAGGGCACCGGCCATCCTACTAAGGGCTCTGTCCACTTTCTTCTCAAATTCTGTCCAGATAACATTGCAAGTTGTCACTCTCAGCATTTCCTTGAACTCTCTCCTGGCCAGCTCCCTGCTCCAAGCAAATGTGAGTGATTTTATCTTAGCTAAGTTATCACTGGAGCCCGTTAATGGTTATACCAGCTTATCCTTCTCTAAAGTGGCTTTGCTCTCTCTCTTAAAAGGAACTGCTGGATGGCACTCCCTGGGTGCAGTTAATGCTGCCTTTCTTGCTGAATTCAGGCTAACAACCATATTGAATCCGATTGGCTTCTTATCTTCTGCAAGCCTTACTCATCTTCTCAAGGCATCTTCTTTGGGGTTCCATCTCCAGAGTTACAAAACAAAACAAAACATCTGCACACAGAAAGAAGACAAAGGATCTCCATGGCCTCTGGTTGTTTCCAAGAAAATAGCCCATCAGATTTCTGGGACCTTCTGCAGGTATCCAATTAAATCCATCAAATGACTGGGAAAGCCTATTCAAACAGGCCCACTCGAAAAAAAAGAAAGATTGATTGTTCGGGTATTTTCCCACGTCATTATAGTTGTGCTTTTAAAGTTGTAGCAACATTCCGGCAGAATCTCTTCTGCCATCATCAGGCTTCTGTATAGTGTTCATCTGTGTGTCAGGCTTTCACAGCCATTTCTGTTTTAAATTTGGTACTAGCTTCGTGCTGTGTTAGAATGGTTTTTTCTTCATCCTGATTGGTTGGGAGTCTTGGTCTGTGTTTATTGGTCTTGAAGTTTGCTGTGTTCTGCTTGATTGGTGTTTCTAATATCTTCTGTCTGTTTTGTGGCTTTTTTTGTCTTGATTGGCTTGCAACATTGTATTCCTGTATTGGAGGCTTTTAGTATGGCTTGGCTCTGAGTAAATGGACGGCTATCATTTATTAGAAAGCGAGGTTTCATCTGGGTGCCTGGTTGGGGTGTGTTTGAGCTGGAGGTATCGGGGGTCTGTTTGTGCCCAGGTGTTTGCCTGGCTTGTGGTGTGGAGATTTTTTTGTTTGTGAGTGCAGGCTTCCAAATAATTGACAGTCTTATGGAATCATCTCTTCTATTCTTGCTTTCAGATCTTTTTTCAATCTCTGTGGCTTCTCTGGTAATTCTGTGGCTGGGGTTTTCTATAGTGGCTAGTGTTTTGGTGCCATTGAAGTCGATGCTATGACCTGTGGCTTTCATGTGTTAGACTAGTGAGGAAGTGTGTTCCAGCTTTTTTACTGCATTTTTGTGTTCATCCAGGCGGGTACTTATTCTTCTATTGGTCTGTCCAATGTATGTGGCCGGGCATGATGCACGGGGGACTTCATATATCCCTTGGTTTTCCAGGTCAATTTTATCTTTGGGGTTTCTTAGGATGGCTGCTATTTTTCTGTTGTTTTGAAGGGAGTCTTGATGTGATGCTTGTGTAGTATCTTACTGATTTTGTCTGTAGTACCTCTTATGTAGGATAGGACAGCTGTTCCATAGGTCTGTTCATCTTCTAGGTCTCCATTATGTCTCAGTGTGTTTTGGTGGATCAAGCCAGTGATTTTGCTTTTGTGGAAGCTGTTAGCTGTCAGTACTTTAGTCAGGGTGCATAGTTCAGTCCTTGTGTGTCTTGTCTGCCAGGCGTTTGGTTCTGGCAATTAGTGTTTTGGACACAGAGTTTATCTGGTGGTGGGATTGGGCATTGATGTAACAGTTGGTGTGTGTTTTCTTCTTGTATATGGTGTGTCCTAGTGTGCCATCTGTTTTTTTGTAGATTAGTGCATCTAGGAATGGTAGTTGTTTGTTTGTTTCCTTTTCCATGGTGAACTTGATTTTGGGGTGTGTGCTGTTTAGGTGTGTTAGCAAATTGTTTAGGTTTTCTTTTCCATGGGGCCAAATCACAAATGTGCCATCGATGTATCTTAACCATAGTTTGGGTTTGTGGGTGGCATTAGCTAGGGCTCTGGATTCGAAGTCTTCCATGAACAGGTTTGCGATGACAGGTGACAGTGGTGATCCCATAGGGGCTCCTTCAATTTGCTTCTATCTTTGTCCTTTGTATATGAAATATGTGTTGGTTAGGCAGTGTTCTGCTAGTTCCACCAGGTGTTTATCTGGTTGGTATTTATTTTTGATGATTTCAAAAGTTTCTTTTATCGGGACTTGAGTGAATAGTGAAACCACATTGAAACTTACAAGCAGATCTTCTTGTTCCATGTGTAGATCTTTGATCATTTCCAAGAAGTGGTATGAGTTTTGTACATGTGAAGCTGCTTCTTCAGCATGGGGCTGTACAAAACCCATACCACTGTGAACACAAAAATGCAGTCAGAAGAGAAAAAAATACTTCCTCCCTCTTCCAGCACCTTAAAGCCACAGGACATGAAATTAATTTCGAAGGAACCAAATTAATATCCAACACTGAACACTCAAGCAAGAGAATAATCAGGGAAGCCATCGAGATAGAAAAACACCCCCATAACATGAATAAACAGGACGATACCTTCCGCCTACCAGACATCTGGAAGCTAGCCCTCACCAACAAATGAGTTCCAGCCATGAAAACCAGCACCAGACCCGAAATAACAAGGGACACCACCGCCAATCCCTCTCATCAGACCCAGGCCCAAGCCCATCCTATAAACAAAGGACAGCCACCATCCAGAAAACAGACCATGGCTGCCTCACCAGCTGTCGCAGCCCCCAACCCCAAAACCAAACAAGCTGACACATGCCAAGAACACAGACCCAGACCCCAAACTCAAAGCCAGACTAAAACCCAGAATGCTACATCACAGCCACCCGCTCAGGATATCACATCAGAAAACTCAGGAAATTGCACCACAAGAACTCCAGAAGTTGCAACACAGCAGATGACCCAGGATATCACAGCACAAGACCAAAGATACCACAACAATAAGTTCTCACAAGGTCATCACATAACCCATTACCCAAGCTGTTACTACACAGGAGGCTAATGGAAAAGAGATCAAAACACAAATGACCCAGGAGATTACAATGCAGGACCCAGGATACCACAACAAAAGAACTCGCAAGCCCATCACACAACCCATTACCCAAGCCATTAAAATGGAAAAAAGTTCACTACAAAACAAACGACCCAGGAGATTATAGCACAAGATCCAGGATATCTCCACAACAAAACTCACAAGGCCATCACACAGCCCATTATATCAACATCAACTCCATCAACCAATCAAGAGGCAGCAGCGCAGCCAACCAGCCCAGCACACCAGCCCCCACCACCAGTATTTATAGAGAGACAGCAGCTCCGATCACACACTGCTTGCACTGGCACGAAGCCGAAAGCACCAGCCTGAGGATGGTGAGTGGGACCTCGCTGAAACATCACCAAGATACTCTCAATCTCACATGGGAAAAGACCCAAACACACTTAGACCTACATACCTGTACCTGTACCTGTATATATATATATGTATGTTTTCATAGATTTTCACAGGTACAGGTATGCAGGTCTTGGCGTGTTTGGGTCTTTTCCCATGTAAGATACTCACCAAGATACTCTTAATCTTACACAGGAAAAGACCCGAACACATCAAGACTTGCATAAATACATATATACACATACACTGCATATATATATATGTATATATATACATACACATACACACACAAACACACACACACACACATACATATACATGTGCGTGCGCACACACACACACATCTACATCTACATATACATGCACACACACACACACACACACACACATATATACATATGTGGATCTTTGGTTATTCGGGTTTTCTCCTGTGTAAAATTGGAAGTTTCTAGGCGACATTTCGATGAAGTCTCATTCATCATCTTCAGGCTTGTGTCTTTGGCTTTGTGCTCTCGGAGTAATGTGAGCTTGCAGCTGCTTCTTCCATTTAACTGCTAGTGGAGGTGTGACTTGATTGCGTGGAGGCTTGGCTATGTTCTGACTGGGTGGGGGGGGTGTTCTCATTGGTTGGGGGTTTGGCTGTGTTCTGATTGGCTGGGGTTGTGTTCTGTTCAGGTGGGGGCTTGGTTGTGCTCAGGTTACTCTTAGTTGCTGGGGGATTTGAACTGGTGAGCTGTGATCCTGCTGTTTGGCTTCGCGTTCGTGGTCATGCCACATCTTCATGGTGGGCGTCCGTTCGCTTCATGTATGGGTCGGAGGGGTTTGAAGTGGGTAGTGATGCAGCTGCGGTATGGCTTCTGGTCCGTAGTCGTGTCTCATCATCTGTGTGGGTGTGAGTCTGCTTTCTACATAGAAGTGTAGTGGTAGCACCTTGTGTGGCCCTCGTGGGTGTGGGTCTGGTGTCATTCTTCATGTTAGGTACTCATTTGTTAATGAGGGCAGGTTTCCAAATGGCTGGTGGGCGGGAGGTATCTCGTTTATTGATGCTGTGTGGGTGGTTTTCTATCTCTATGGCTTCTCTGATTATTCTGTTGTTGAACACTTTCAGACTGCAGATCTTGAGTTTATGGTATTTATGCAATAGCTGGTAAAAGAGATAAAATGTTGCCAGGAGAAAACAGTAATATTTCAGGTTAGGTGTTTATTGCTTTATGTTGGATCCTGCATTTATATTTGCTGCACTGGCACTTTCTGTTACTACTTTCTCTTAACCTTTTTTTTTTTAAAGCCTGATCTTCCTTTCCTGTTTGCTTCCTTAGGATTGTGTTCTTGATCTCATTTATATTACATTTACAACAAAGCAAATTAAAATGGGAATGTTTCAGATGAGAAGGGATTTTAAAGTCCGAGAGACTAGAGCCATGGAGGCGAAACTTTTGGCTTCTTTTGCTATCTCAGCAGATACTTCTGAAAGAAAGAATGTTACACAAGGCAGGAGAAAGTCCATTACAAACTGTGGAAACTGGGATTGTCTTTTGGTAATGGAGAAAGCAAGAAAAGGCAGAAATGTGTGTAGCTTTGCTGCATAAATCCTAGTTGCTACTGTAGAACGACAGCACCGAAATCTCAACTCTGGGCACTTGATTAGATTGGGAAACCTGCATTCAGATGGTCCTCGACAATCACAACTGAGCCCCAAATTTCTGTTGCTAAGTCAGACCATTGTTAAGTGAATTTTGCCCCATTTTACAACCTTTCTTGCCACAATTGTTAAGCAAACACTGCAGTTGTTAAGTTAATGTCACGGTCATTAAGTGAATCTAGCTTCCCCCATTGACTTTGCTTGTGAGAAGGTTTTAAAAGGGGACCACATGACCACAGGACAAAGCAACCATCATAAATATGAATAGGGGTGGGCTTCAAAATTTTTAGCAAAGGGTTCTCTGCCCGGTTGCTGGGTGGGCGTGGTCATGGTGGGTGTGGCCTAGTCAACCTCCTGCACCATGATGGGCAGATGGGTGTTTTTGCCCTCCCCAGACTCCTGAGGCTTTCCTTGAGCCTCCAGGAGGGAGAAACAGCCTCACCAGTCTCTGGAGGCTCTCTGGGAGTCGGAAAAGAGCCCATTTCCAGCCTTCCTGAACTTCTGGGAGGTCTGTTTTTCACCCTCCCCAAGCCTCTGTGTGTGCCCTGCACTTACCTGCATCCCAAACAGGCTATGTGGGGACTTCTGGGAGGGGCGGAGTGGGTGGGGCCAGCCAGGAATGGGATTTGGGGTTCTCTGAACTGCACATAATCTTAGTTAGGGGCTCTCCCAGACCCCCAGCAGCCCACCCTTGAATATGGACCAGTTGCCAAGTATCCAAATTTTGATCACATGACTATGAGATGCTGCAATGGTCATAAGTGTGAAAAATGGTCATAACCCACTTTTTTCAGTGCTGTTGTAACTTCAGATAGTCACTAAATAAACTGTTTTAAGTCGAGGGCTACCTGTATTCCTATCCCTTGCTTGCAAGGCCATCATCAGCAATTGAAGGCCCACTCTTCAAAATGTCCTTGCATGTGCATAAATACATGGTATAAATGGAAAGCAAGATGGCTTTGCTTCAATATAAAATAGGCTTCCATCTGGTTTGTTCCCAAATCATTTCTCTATTTCCAATTGAGTCTGGTCTGCAATAATTGTGAATATCTGTAGCTCAGCTGTACGATGAAGGTGAAAGGTTGATTCCCTGAGCTTGTGGGTTGATTGGTTTCCAAACGTTTCGTGACCAGGCTAGGCAACATCTTCAGCAGAGTTTAGGGGGTGTCAGTGTTCTTTTTTTATAAGGGCTTCAGGTGTGGGTGTGTCAAGTAATGTCAGAATGTTTACAGAATCCTACACCTGAGCTACAGATATTGGCTTCTTGTCTTCTGCAAGCCTTGCCCATGTTCTCATCTTTCTTCAGATTTTTTTAAAGCGAGAGGAAGGTGTATCTGAAGAACAAATGACTAGTAAGGTGGGCTGGGCTGGGCGTCAGGCTAAAACTGTCAGCATTTTTATGGATGGGACTACATGTTTCGAACCTCCCTCATTTTAAGTGTGCTGCAAAACAGCTAAAAAAAAGAAAAAGAAATGGGCCTTTTGCATGGAATGGTTCTTATCTTGACTTTTTTGACCTCTTCACAATTGACTTGACTGCTTCCTGTCCTTCCTCATTATTTTCAGCCCTCACCCTACCAATTAATCAATTGGGGGCAATTTAAGAATACAACAACAACTAAACAGGAAGCAAATAATTTGGTACTTTAAATATAAGGACAAGCAGAACAGTCTCTTTGATAAACAAGTTTTTACTTCTGAGTAAGCAAATACGTGGATGCTGTCCAATGAGAATCTTGCCCATGGGGCCGGCTTATGCAGATTTCAATTTGGTCACTTTCTGGAAACTCCAGAATAATTATTTTTACAAAGATAAAATCTATATGTGATACAGAAAAAAAAGAAAGAACTCTGCAATCCCACGATAAGTTTATAGATTTTTCATATATTTCTGATTTGCCTACAGGCAATTATTTTATTTTGGCATTTTCTTGATTCAGGAAATTTCTTATTATGTACAATAGATAAATTCATGTTATTTCAATAAATATTTACTTCTTGAATTCTGGTGGGCTCAGAAATATATTGAACACAAACCATGGATGGAGAAAAAACCCTGCAGATCTTAATATGCTATTTCCTAATAGGAATTACTATTTTTTCCGTCTCTTGAAGAATATTCTGACAAAAAAATAAGAGATTCTTATAATCATCACATCCTTATTCAGAAATTCTACATGCTTCTTCTAAAGCACTTAGCAGCAAAGTAGAAGCAATTGTTTCCTTTATTATTTTTAATATGGCACAGGGTAAGAAATGGCATTCAGTTCTGGGTTATGGCATCAAAAATGAGCTATTTCATTTCAAAGCAATTTACTGATCAAAATCTCTTCTCCACCAAATTGTTTTATTCCCCAAAGAATAAACTGGCAGATCTACATACAAAATGTGAATCCTAGTTTGCTATATATCTGCTATGATATAAGGTATCACAGAAAGAATAATAAAGTACTTTTATGCACGAAACCTCCTCTTAAGATATTCGGGAAGACAATCAATTAGACTACTCTGGTGTCAGAATCTGACAGGTGTTAAAATTGCCATGGTAGGCTTTTGTGCGTAGCCAAAGCCATAATTTTTTTTGCTTGCCATAGAACATAATCTCCTCAAATTCATGGCACCAATCTGATTTAGGCAAAGTAAAATGGCAGAAATAGACTTGGACAATATGGTTTTTTCGGCAGGGGGCAGGCAGACATACAGCCTTCCTTCCCTTCTACAAGTACTGAAGATGGTGTTGTCTGCACTGAATGCCAATGTATGCTTGCATATTTCTTGATACAGTTCAGGTTTTATTGCTACATTTTAGGTTTACATATAGCTGGCTGTTTTTATTGATTCTATTTCAGGCAGTCCTTGACTTGACCGCCACAATTGGGGTTCAGAACTTTCATTGTTAAGCCAGGCGGTTGAAGTAAACTGCATCTGATTTTATGACCTATTTTGCCACGGTGCTAAGCAAATAGCTGCCGCTGTTAAATGAATCATATGGTCACTAAGCAAATCTGGCTCCCCTCCCCCTTGATTTTACTTGTTGGAAGTTGACTTGGAAGGTTGCAATCAAGTGACCTTGGGATGCTGCAACTGTCATAAATACATGCCGGTTGCCAAGCACCTGAATTTTGATCATGAGCCAGTGGGGAATAGAGCAACAGTTGTGATCACAAGAGCTGGTTCTAAGTCACTTTTTTGAGTGCCGTTGTAGTTTTGAACTGTCCTTTAACAAGTAGTTGTAAGTTGAGGACCACTGTATTCCAATTACAGTTGACTTTCCAGAAGTGCAACTCTTAATTGCCATCTTGACCTTCATTACCAAGAGTAAACCATTTTGATTAGTTCTGCTTCTACTGCCAATGGCTGAGAAAGGACTCTGGTATGTTGGCCTAATTAGCTCCAAGTTCTTTTGCAAAATGCAGAGGTTCATCCATATAACTAATGGCAGTACTTTTTCCTGGATATGAAAGTGAATCTGTTCTGGAGAAGTGGAGCTCTTGGACACATTGGAAAATTAATCCTAATGTACATCTTTCATAAAACTCCCTATTTTGATTGTGTGCCTTCTGGTTTAATGTCACAGCACTTTGCTTTATTTAGCAATGTATTTTTAAACCAAAAGATCCTCATTTAAAAGCTTAAGGATGTGCAAAGCTCACAATATTTAGTTCAAAATCTAATAAGGCCATTTTGAAAACAAACTAATTTACCTCGGTTTGGTTCAGTGACTTCTCTGATCCAACTCGAGCTTTATCTCTAAATCCAGATTCGGAAATCTAAATAGTGATATCTCTCATTGCTTCTCAAAGTCATGCGTGGATAAATCTGTTTAACGAAATTCCTAATGGTTTTCTGTAAGTATTAAAATGCCTCATAGCTGAATGAAATGGATCACATTTTGGAGAAATAGATGCAGGATATTTTGTAATATGCACCTTAAACATCGATAGTTTAAAGAAATAAAAAAATGTTAGGAGAATTGGATAAAAATTTTGTCCAGAAGGCCACGTGTTTATGGATAGATACACTGAGTTTTATTACTTGCTTGTTTGCTTTAGTATCCAGAAATAAATTTTTCAAAAAGGTACAAAAAAGGAAATTCAAATGAACAGAAAAAAGAACAGAAAAAGACAAAAACATATAATAATTACAGAAAACAGCTTAGCTTTTAAATACATTAAATTTGGTCAGGTGGAATAATATCAGTCAGTGTTTCTATTATGTCAGTAATATATAAATCTGAGGGGACATTGGTTTCCCACTGTAAATAAGCAACATTTTTTGTGACTCCCCCGTGCTTGATAAATCTGTAATTCTGCTGTTCATGTGTGCCGTTATGACACAAATCTAATTTCCTGAACTAAATAGAGCGATTGTTTCCAATCCAAACCATGGTTCTGTGATATGATAAAATTTATAGGGAGATTGGAAGTAACTTGGACCACAGTCTCAATTGCATCAGTGAGTTTCTTCACAGTCCCTCATATGTAGTGTGGCAAACATTATATTTGGTGTTCTGGGTTGAATTAAAGAATGGGTGATCCATATATGGTGAAGTTTCTTTACCTTTGGTTATAGGGATGCAATAGTATCCAGACTCCAGAGTGATTAAGACTTACCAGAATGTTCAATTTCTGTAAGATCAGGGAAATGATTAAGGGGTCCATCCCAGGAAATGTAGAATTGCTTTTTTTAAAAAAAGTTCTACAATAGTATCATATATTTTTTTCATCATTAGCTTTTGTGCTAAGAGCCTGCTATGACATTATAGGGAATTTAGTTGAAAAAGATACCAATAATTTAGCATATCCTCTTGAGAATTGGAAGGAATGGGAAAAAGGAAAGGTGTAGAATAAAAAATGTGGTTGTTTTATAGAAATTCTCAAATATTCCTAACCAAAAAGCAATATATCTGTGAAATCAGTGTGATAGTTTGATGGCCCTATTAAATACATTAACAACAAAATATTATTTATCATATATTCCTTGTGTAAATATGTATGCATGCATATACATGGCCAACACTATGAAGTTCATGTTATAAGAAATTTAAACCATAACAAGATATATATTTCAAACATTTCCTCTATATTGTCCAATATTTTTCTAGGAATGAAAGTTATGGTGATCTATAATATAGGCTAAAAGAAGTTGTCCAAACCCCTCACTATTCACTGATATATTTGTTTGCAATTTCTACCAAACATGGCATAATCTGGATTTGCATTAAGGCAAAGAAATTACAATCTCAATCTAGCACCTCTAACACATTTGCTTCTTTGTTAACCTGCATCCATTCTTCACTCACTGTAGGCCCTCAAGGAGGCACTGTTTGGCAAGTGAAACCCTCTGCATCTCTCCATATTTATTCACTGCATTCTTGTTTAAGTGATAAACATTTCTAAAAATGCCTTGATGTGGTAAAACTGAGATACCATATGTCAGTTACCTTGGAAGTATAACATTGTAATATATTGCTGCATAAAAGAAATCCTGAGAATGTGTAATACTTTCTGAATACATTATTACATATTATCCCTTCATCTGTCAATTCATGTGCAGTGCAAGTTTTCAGGGTTTTTGTTAGGTCTCAAAAAATCTGCAAGCTTGGACTACTTCCCTCAAGAGCAGGAGTTAAGTTGCTGAACTGGAAATGTGGAGCCTCTGAGTTCTAATCCTTCCTTAGGCTCAAAGCCTGGCTGGATAACTTCGGATCAGTCACTCTTTCTTGGTCCATATTGTTGGGAAAGGAAGAGGTGAGAACATACATTATAAATAAAAGTGGAGTGTTAAATCTATGGATAACTAAATAAAACAATTGTATGGAAGCATATGTAAAGGTAGTCCTCAACTTACAACAGTTCATTTGGTGACTGTTCAAGATTACAAGGTTCTAGAAAAAGTGACTTATGATAATTTTTCACACTTACGACCATTGCAACATCCTAACTTAACTCCTGCAGTAGTTCACTTAAGAACTGCGGCAAGAAAGGTCGTAAAATGGGACAAAATTCACTTAACCTATATCTCGCCTAGCAACATAAATTTTGGGCTCAATTGTGGTTGTAAGTCGAGGACTACCTGTATTATAAAATGTGCTTTTGACATCTCATAGAACATGGAAGTCTTCCTCAACCTGACCCCTCTAAATGTTCAACAGTACACAGATCCTCTTCAAGTGAAGGGAAAGTTCTTCTCCATCACAGGTTAAGATGCTAGTCCAGTTGGTTTACCTGTTTTTTTGAAGATAAAAGGGCGGGGGCAAGAGACCCACTCATATTTTGGACAGTCCATTTTGGTATCTGAGGAGAAGATTGGAGAGTTCCTCGCCCCACTTTACCTACAGGAACCTGTGTTGCTGCAATGTCTACTAGAAAAAAATTGGTTACAGAATTATAGTTGTCAGTTGTGCCAATTTTTGGAAATAGAATATTAGGAATATAAATCACCTAACAGTTATTTGGGTTGAAAATATATAAACTAGGATAGACATTTTAATACTATGTCTTTAAGAGAATGCTAAAACTGTAATTGGGTGTGGTTCCTCAAATGGCCATAAGATGGAGTTGAAGACTTGTTGAAGCCTCTTATGCCATCTTTACAAGTCCATCACTGATAACCCAGTTGGATGGACAAACTATGTTTCCTGGTCTATGAAGTGCAGTCTACTTCTGTGTAGAGAAGGTTTATGGAATGTATTTCAAGACCCACTGGATGTAAATGCTTGGGATCCAGCTAATGAGGACGATGCCAAGAAGACTTTAAACAGAACAATGAACAAGCTCTTCGTTTAATTGGACTAACACTGAGTGACCAGCAGCTAGTCCATATTCGTGGAGAAGAGTCTGCTGCTAGGTGTTGGGAGAATTTGAAAAGGATTTATGTTCGTGACAGTGTAAGTGTACACATACATCTTACATGTAAACTGTTTAGAGCACGTCTTCTGAAAGGTGGAGATATGTTAGCTCATTTGAACTTCATGAAAAGAACTTTTCAAGAGCTACATGAAAAGGAACTGATATTTTCAGAGCTGCATCAAGTTTACATCATTCTTTCTTCATTGAATGAAAGTTATGATGATTATGTATCTTCACTGGAAGTCCTGCCCAGAGATAAACTGACATTGACTGACATAACTGGAAGGTTGCTAGAAGAAGCAAGAAGATGGCTGGATAGAGACCAACTGAGGAAGGAACAACCACAAGAAGAGGATTTGTGTTCAACTGGCTATACTGTTAGGAAATGTTTTTCTTGTGGGGCTAGGGGACATATAGCTAGATTCTGTAAGAGGGGGAAAAGACAGAATACTGGTAATCACCAGAAGGCCAAAAAGAATGTTAGTTCAGCTATGTCTAGCAATTCAACTGAAAATCATGATTTGTGGGTTGTTGATAGTGGAGCATCGCCATGCATTGCTAAAGATAGAGAAAGGTTTATAAAGATGTCTACAAGTAAACAACATGTATTATTGGCAAATGGATGGAAGATGAAAGCGTCTGGTAAAGGTACTGCATATTATTCTTGTATAAATGAACATTTAACTCTGTTATATGTACTTAAACTGAAATTTAATTTGTTATCAGTAAGGGCTTTAGTTAATCTTGGTTATGTAGTAACCTTTAGGGGAGATAACTATAATAGAGAAAGAGGGTAAAAGCGTTACTGCTAATTTAGAGAATGATTTATATGTGATACATGATGACCAGTTGAAGATGGTTAACTCAGTTTATAACAATGTTAAGCCACATGATGAATGTATACATTTACTACAAAGACGTCTAGGGCACATTAATTTCAAAATGCTCAAACAAACTGTTAAATTGTCAGAGGGAGTAAAATTGAAACCCTGTAGCAAGTATTTAAACTGTAATGCTTGTAGTCAGGAGAAAAGTAGGGTTACTCCTGCAAACAGACCAAATGGGTTTAATACCAAAGAACCTTTAGAGGTTGTGTTTGCTGACATAATTGGTCCTAAGAAACCTAATTTGGGAGGTGCCTGTTATGTTTTGAATATAATGGACCATTACTCACGGTACAGTTTCTGCTATCTTATGAAAAACAAAACAGAAACATTCCAATATTTCTTTAACTGGCTAAGGTTTGCTGCGAGAAAAATGAAAAGTAAAGTAATTACTTTAGTTACTGATAACGGGACTGAGTTTGTTAACAAGAGATTCCAAACTATGTTAAAATTGGCTGGTGTTGAGCATAAATGTTCTTGCACCTTACAGACCACAACATAACTTGTTTGTAGAACAAAGAGGGCAAACATTACAAGCCATGGTTTGCACTATGTTACCTGATTCAGGTTTGCCTGAAACACTGTGGGGTAAAGCCATAATGTGTATTAACCATGTTTTGAACCATGTAGTTAACACAACAACTGGAGAATTGCCATTCACTCACTGGCATGGCAGAAAACCAAATTTAAGTTGTCTACACACATTTGGAGCTCCAGCATGGGTGCATATTCCCTCACAAGTAAGAATGAAAGGACAACATAGGGCTAGGAAGTTATTTTTTGTAGGTTATGAGGCCAACCATAGATCATTTAGATTCTGGGATCAAGGCCCAGCTCATGTTTACTGTAGTGCTAGTGCAAAATTTCTTGAGCATGCTGGGTGGGATAAACTGGAACAGGAATCCAGCAATGATATTATTATTGACACCCAAATAGTCCCTAAAGATAAAACAAGTAAACCACAAATAGCCATTAAAGAGGAAGAACAGGCACAGGAGGAAGTAGTAGGAAGAACAGGCACAGAAGGAGGTCGAAGAACAGGAGCAGGTGGCACAAGAAAGTCCACCAGTTAGCCCTGTATTACCAAGACGTTCAACCCGAGTAACACGACCACCTGATAGATATCAGGCTAGTATTGTATGCCAGGTGAATACAGTTCCAAGTAATTGTAATGAACTAAAACTGTATCCTGCTAAGGATCAGGCTGCTTGGCAGAAAGCAATGGATAAGGAACTGGAATCATTAAAAAAGTTGGAGGTATACGAAAATGTTAAGTTACCACCAGGTAAACATGCCACAGGGTGTAAATGGATTTATTAACTTAAGACAGGTGTGGATGGGACTGTTACCCATAAAGTGAGGTTTGTAGCACAAGGGTTCAATCAGACAGCAAATGACTATGATGAGATGTTTGCACCTAGTCTGAAGGCTACTACCTTACATTACTGGCATTAGTGTGGGCAGCTAAGGAGAAATACATTATAAATCATTTGGATATAGAGACGGCATATCTGCATGCACTGTTGCAACACACTATGTATTTAAAGAAACTTTAGGTATTAAAAATGATAATACAACTGATTGCTGGAGATTGAAAAAGTATCTTTATGGCTTGAAGCAATCAGGATATGAGTGGAACCAATGTATAGTTAAAGAATTAACTAAGATAGGTTTTGTAGCTGGCATGGTTGATCCATGTTTGTTTAAAAAAGAAAGTGATGGTATAGTGTCATTGTTGCTATTGTTTACTGATGACATAGCATTAATCACCAAAACTGAACAAGAAGCTACTAAAATAATCTCACTGTTAGAGAAGAAATTTAAGATAAAACAGTTAGGAGAAATCAAACAATATCTTGGTTTAAAGATGGATAGAACTAGGGGAGGATACAAAATCTCACAGGCAGATAAAATTAACCAATTACTAAAAAGTTTTAAAACACTCCAACCAGGCACCCAGATGAAACCTAGCTTCCTAATAAATGATAGCCGTCCATTTACTCAGAGCCAAGCTGCACTAAAAGCCTCCAATACAGAAACACAATGTTGCCAGCCAATCAAGACAAAAAAAGCCACAAAACAGACAGAAGGTATTAGAAACACCAATCAAGCAGAACACAGCAAACTCCAAGACCAATAAACACAGACCAAGACTCCCAACCAATCAGGATGAAGAAAAAAAATCATTCTGGCATAGCATAGGCTGGTACCAAATTTAAAACAGAAATGGCTATGAAAGTCTGACTCACAGACAAACACAATATAGAAGCCTGATGATGGCAGATGAGATTCTGCCTAAACATTGCTACAACTTTAAAAGCACAACTATAATGACGTGGGAAAATACCTGAACAAAGCTATTCTATTCTATTCTATTCTATTCTATTCTATTCTATTCTATTCT
>NW_020769368.1:2612193-2650480 GCF_900518735.1 Pseudonaja textilis | reverse complement strand
CTATTCTATTCTATTCTATTCTATTCTATTCTATTCTATTCTATTCTATTCTATTCTATTCTATTCCATTCCATTCCATTCCATTCCATTCCATTCCATTCTATTCTATTTGATTCTACCTCCAGGAACCATGTAGACAAGGAGAGTCAAACTGAAGGCCCGGGGCTGGATCTGGCCCACAAGGTGCTTAGATCTGTCCCACAGGGCTGTTCTGGAAACAGCAAAGGACCAGCATGGGCTGCCACTGCCACTGCCAGCTTCCTGAGGTGCCTCTGCCAGTGAAAACAGAGCTCAGCAGAGCACTCAGGCCAAACAGGTGCCCCTGACACGAGTAATGCCAAGCTGGCCATGTCCATCCTGGCCTCCTGAGGTCAAATACAACCCTGATGTGGCCCTCAATGAAATCGCGTTTGACACCCCTGATGTAGACCAACTAGACTTCAGTTGTGAGGAAATAAATCTTTCAGTTTGCTTGAAGCCTGGAGACCTTAACATGCCTTGAAGACATACATATCCCCTCAAAGACAAGGAAACGGGAAGGGCTTCATTTTGCAGACCATCCAGTGTCTAACATTGGCTAGTGGAAAGTCCAGACCTTGACTCCAGTTTGTAAGTGTTCAATCAAAGTAGGGCTGTAAAGTCATTCATGCAGCTCCTGTTTTAAGTAAGAGTAACACTGGATCTAATTTATTTAGCATTAGCTCAACTATTTTATGGATGGTTAATGTCATAGGGAAAATTCTAGGAGTGTTTTCTTCTGACATACTTCCTATTAGAAAGCATCTTAGTTTTTTTTTTCTTTATCTGCAAAATTTTAGGTGAAATTGGTGTTTTGTGGCAAAAATATTGAAAGCTTGTGAGTTAATCAAAAGAAGATAGTAGAGTTTAGTCAGTGGTGCAATTTAACAGGTGTAACAGCTGGTTCGATGAGTGTGTACTTCACGCCCCTGCTCTATATTTTAAAAAAGCCAATTTTCAACTCAATTACTTACCTTCTACAGCAGCCCCAGTGACTAAAACAACTGAGGCATGGCAAACCGTTCTGCCGCACAAATCAGCTCTGCTAAAAAAACAGGAAATAAAGCACAGGAGAGAGCAGGGGTGGGTGGGAGTGGCCAAATGCCCACCAGAACTACCGGTTCACCTGAACTGGTCTGAACTGGTAGAATCCCGCCCTGTTCTGACCTATCCTGGTTCCAAGAGAGCAAACACAAGACAAAGGCAGCAGCCCTCACCTTTTAAGGTTTCATTCATGAATTCTGTTTCTTCACAGATAAAAGGCTGCTTCCAATTAATTAGCTCTGATAAGAAAGAGCCTTGCCAAGTTGTTCTTCAAGGCTGCTAAAAAACCACAGATAAGACTAACTATAATGTCCATGAGGCTGAGATTCAGAATGTCTTTGCCTTCTGCAAAGAATGCTTCTTCAAAGCTGGCTTTTATCCTCTTGAGGGAGGAGCCATTACTTTGCAGCCTTACTCCTAAGTCAGCCATGCTGCTGTAACTGCTCTCTTCTCCATGTAATCTTGCACACTTGTGCACTTGGCACAGGCTTCTCGGGAACCTCCTCATCACTGCTGGCAGCCCCCACAATCTCTGAAGGCAGCAGTCCACTCCCTAATGGTCCTGGCCCCTCATCTGAGTCCTCGCTTTCCTCCGCCGTCTGCACCTGCTGCCGACTAACCACAACACGCCCCTGGGTTTAGTATGAAGTGTAGGTTTCATATAAATGAAACAAAAATGGGAAGGAAAAAAAGGTACAAATTAGATCAAAGTTCCCCAAGTTTTCCTGCTATACAGACCAGTGGAGGGGATGGTTCCACACAAGCAGCAGGCAATTGTGCACCTGTGGGCAGTTCCATTTGTGTGAATGGTGGAGACGAGGGCACATTGCTTGCACAAACGGAGCGCCTGTGCTCATCTTCACCCACTTCTCACACAAGTGGGGATATGTGCGCACACATATGTGCCACCACTTCAGACAGCCCAGTTCTGAACAATTCACAGCCTAGTACTGGGGCACAGTCTAAGAGTTGGGAACCCCTGAACTAGATAGTTCTCTGGTTTTCTTAGAGTTGCCTCAGGTACTGGCCATGCCCACACCCAGTTTAGCAAAGGGGGAAAAAGTGCTGATACGTCACATGATGCTGCTGTGACCGTGTGAGTTTAACACCCCTGCCTTAGAGGGTAGATACGCCAGGTTCACTGGGGGGTATACCATTGAATAATTAAAATGAAATAAAAGATAGAAACTAAATAAACAAGTAAAAGGCACTCAGGACAGGACTAGGCTTCCTGTCTCAGGAACTTCTCTGGAGTTTTTTCCCCCTCCTTTGCTGGTACTTTGCTTGTGTGGAGTGGCCATTCAAAGTTACAATGGCACTGAAAAAAGTGACTTATGACCATTTTTCACACTTACAGCTGTTGCAGCATCCCCACAGTCAGGAGAGGCCAGGTGAGGTGATGCGTACCTTTGATGTGAGTGATGTTGAGTTGGCCACACCCAGCCAATAACATGACCACCAAGCCACGCCCACCAACTAAGCCATGCCCACAGAACCAGTTGTTAAAATTTTTTAATCCCACCCCTGGAAAATACCATCTAAAATTAAGTGATTTAAATATAAAAGGTAATATAACAATAAAAATCAAATACATTCTGACTGAAATTGAGAGACTAATGAGTTAAAGCACAAAATGGCAAGTCATGGTTGAGAGATCACATAACCCTGTCTATGGAGATTCTCCATCATTCAGGTCATGGTTGTGCCAAAGCTGCTTTTCCAAAAGGCAAACTTTTCACTTCTCATCCAATAAGCTTTTTCAGTTCTGAAGAACGGAATCACATAACTCT
Source organism: Pseudonaja textilis (assembly GCF_900518735.1). The sequence goes on along the minus strand of NW_020769368.1, from coordinate 2,647,628 downwards.
CCTTCCTGTTTTGTATGAATCGCCACCCCCACCCCCCGCTGACATATTATCACAACAATTCAGCAGCAAATTACCAGAATGTTGACTTGCAAATTCCGATTGATTTCTACCACAAAACAAAAATAAAGGCTCTGAAAGGTCAGGTTTTCATCAGGTAGTTGATGAATAGTTGTGTTCCAGAAATAATGATTGGCTCTTGCTTATAAACTGATTGGCTGATAGATCAAGAGGTGGTTAAAGATACAATGGGGGGAATGGGGGGATTCAAATAATTTAATGACCAGGATGAGGTTGGCTGTCATGGGAGGCAGGGCCCATCCCCGTCCTTCAGCTTCGCCACACATGTGGGACGAGTCTCCCATGATGGCCAACCTGACCCTGGACAAACAGGAGGAGCGGGGAGAAGAAAGAGGGAAAGAGACCTTCTCCTTTCCTTGTGCCAGCTGCTCAGTTGCCTGTTTCTCCATTGCAGCACAGCCCAGGGTCCACTTTGATAGTGTCTGTGGGGGGGGTGTAATTTAACAACTGGTTCGCTTGAACTGGTGCAAACCAGCTGAATCCCACCACTCCAAAGGGGGCATTATAGCATTTTCTTTTTTTTTTTAATTTTAAAATAAAGTTTATTTAAGTTTCATATATTTAAAACATTTAAAAAGAAACAAACAAGCATATAAACAAATATATATATATACATGTTGTGATTGGAAGGATTGGTACTGTTAAGAAACTTTGAATCTGATGACTGTTAGATCGTGGATTGACGTCAGAACCAGGAAACGTTAATCTGCAGGGCAAGCCAGTTAATTAGCACGTTGCCTTAATGGGTATAAAAGGACACAGCTGAGCTGGTGCCTTTTGCCAGAAACAAAATGTCTATTTGAATGAGGACGTTACTGCAAAGAGATCTCTGTTTGTTTGAATTTTGAAGGGGAGTTCTAACCGTTTCTGCCAGTCGTTATCTTGTTATTTTCCTTCAGTTTGATTTGATTGTGAAACGGCTGCTTTGTGTTTGTTCGTTTGAATCTCCAAGAGGAGACATAACATATACATATATACATTTTGCAGCAGGTATCGAGCATTGGTTACACTTTTCTTTTTTTTCCTTTTACCCCATAGCATTGATGTGGTCTACCTTGTTACAATACCTTCCTCATTCTTTTAATGTTTTATTTTCACAGAATATTTTATGATTAAACGCACATCCTTCATAGTTTCATAACTTATTCAGTTGTCAAACATTGCTTTTTCTTTAACTATTCATACCAACAGTTCCAAACTTTGTAGTATTCACTATCTTTGTTGTTTTTTAGTAATTTGGTTAGGCTGTCCATTTCTGCACACTTATATCTCTGCATTATAGCATTTTCTAAATTATTGTGGTTTGGATGATCAGTAAAAGCCATTTAGATAGCACCATATGAATCTGAGAAGGACAATAACTGAAAACTGTATTATCAATTAGGTACATGAGTTTAAATAACAATTTAATAATTTCCCCAAAAGAAGCAGTGCAAATATAACCAACCACTGAAGACTGTTAATACCATCTAGTCTTAAACGATATTGATCTACATTCTAAATGATGTTTACTAAATATCAATATACTTGTTCATTCATGTGTGCTTATTTCATTCTAATTGTCTAATGTATTCTTATAATTCTTAATCTATAGCGCGTGAAAGACATGCATATTTATATGGAATATCATGAGAGCAGTTGCAATTAGCTCTGTAAGTTCAGGTTATGGAGGTCTGCTTTAGACTCCCTAGGAAAGCTGTTCAGAGAATAAAACTATTTATTAAGAGTGAAAGCGCTCTGTAGCATAACTCCAAACACAGTCTGGATTTTGTTTTTACACGAGTGCGGTTGATTAGTGCATTCCAAAAAATAAGCCAGGACTTCAAAATGAGGGAACCAAATAGTTGTGTTCCAAAAATAAAGAGTATAAACTGCAACTGCATGACTTTCACTTAAATATAAAGTCCCTGCCTCTGTGATATTGACATGATAATTTATAATAACATAACATAGGATGGGGTACAGATCATGAAGGTGATGTTCAACACTCACTCTTTGTTAGATTTATCCTGGGATTGCTCCTTGCATCTGTATTCCTGATAGGTGGCCAACCAGATTTACATGATTGCTTTAAAAAAATGATGCAGAATCTGTAATGTCCCGTAGATCAGGGGTGTCAAATTTAATATCTACGGGCTATGGGGTGCTTAGATCTTGCCCACAGGGCCACCCTGTAAACAATAAAGGACCAGCCCAAGGTGCCTCCGCCAGTAAAAATGAAGCTCAGGGGACCAGATATGCCCCCCACAAGCACCGTTTTTGCTGGCAGATGGCTGCAGGGGGCTATCACAGTCCAAAATGGACGTTGAGCTGGCCACGCCCACTTTGGTCATGCTCCCACAACCCCTTGAAGTCAAACACAACCCTGATGCGGTCATTAATGAAATCAAGTTTGATACCCCTGCCCTAGAAATTATTGGTAAGTTCCCATCATGGTTAACAAATATGTCTTAATTGCTGTTTATATTTTCTGGTATGGAAGATGGCAGTCCTATTGTTAAGGTGCTGAGGAAGATATAGACCAGCCCTGCAGCTACAATCAGTTAAAGGCTTCCATTAACTACAGAGGTTAGGCAGGTGTCTAATGGAAGGAAATAGAAGACTGCTCCATCACCCAATCTTGTTCATGCTGTCGGTTCAGCCTTTTGGAAAGTAAACTAGGTTAGTTTCCCCCACACATGTTTCAGATCTCATTGCATCTCATTCATGTCGGAAGCACTGAAGCACTTCTAGATTGAAAGAATTTGCCAGTGACATCATTGTTGCCCAGAGGATGCTCAGTGGGGGACTCCTTTCATGTCCCCAGCAGAAGCTGGAGCAAAGGATGGGAGCTCACCCCACCCTACGGCACCACTTGGGTCTCGAATGTAGGCTTGCTGCTTGTCAAGTCAGTGTCCTAATCACAGGAGCCTCCATGCTTCTACGTTTCAGATTAAAAATATAGAAAAATTAACAAAATGTCTGTTAACGCTTTTGAACAAAATGTGTGCTTAATGATCAATAATATCATTTGTGATGTGCAAAGATCAGCTCTTTGTTAAGATCCAATGATAATATTAGAGATCATGTAATAGCAATAGCATTTAGACTTAGACTTATATAGACTTAGATACTTAGACTTATATAACGCTTTATAGCGCTTTACAGCCCTCTCTAAGCAGTTTTACAGAGTCAACATATTGCCCCCAACAATCTGGGTTTTCATTTTACCCACCTCGAAAGGCTGAGTCAACCTTGAGCTGAAGAGATTCAAACTGTCAAATTGCAGTCAGCTGATAGTCAGCAGAAGTAGCCTGCAGTACCGCACTCTAACCACTGCACTACTGAGGCTCTGTAATAATTGAATTATTATGCTTCTCCCCTCAAAAAAAATCTTCATAGACAGATAGAGATCTAGAGCCAAAGTATTTGGGCTATTTTATTATTATGTATGAGAAACTATTTTAAAATTCCTAAAATATTTTTTGCAAGAGTATTTTATTAATGTAGTAAATTGTGCTCACATGAGGACACAAGATATCTTCCAACAAAATAGAAAACGTTTTTTTTTTATTAGAAAATAACTTTTAATTTTTTATGACTGTGCAGTGAGATCAATATCAGGTTTATCTCTTTTTGATTTTATTCGTTGGAACATTACAAGGCCAGATATAAACTGCTTTTCTGAAATTGCCTCCGTGTGGGCAGGCTGTTTTTATATGCTTTTGTAATTTTATTAGACCCATTTATACATATCCAATATAATTCCAAAGAAAGAGTCAATCAAATGGACTATTTAAGTAGCAACCATTCAAAATATAAAAATATTGACCAGATAGAAATTGCCAGTTAGTGTGTACAAAATAGGAAACAAAATAGGTTAAACATTTTTTTTAAATACTAAGACTAGTCAGCATTTTTTTTTTGAGCTAATACTATGAGGAATGAGAATCAGTTTTCTTCAAAAATGTATTCTAAGCCAGTGGTTCTCAATTTCAGCAAGCTTAAGATGTGTGGACTTTAACTCCCAGAATTCCCCAGCCAAAAATAAGAAACTAGGCCATATGTATATTGGCTTCAGCCCTGGATTAATCATTGAGCCAAACAGCCACATGCTTAGAGTACCAAAGGGAGGGTGCCATCACAGCTTTCCCCTTCTAGCTAGTTATGCCTTTAATGCCTTCACTGCCATATTCAATTCTTTCTTTTTTCTTTTTGTAATTGTCCTTATCTGCCAAATGTCTATGGAGATTGTCAGTCATCCAGGTCATGGTTGTCCCAAAGGTGCTTTTTTCAAGAGACAACTTGACTTTCTGGACTTCCAAAAAGTCCAGTTGCCTCTTGAAAAAAGCACCTTTGGGGTGTCCTTATCTGCTTCATTTAACTTCAACTTGCATTGTTGTTTTTCTAAATAATTTTGGGGGATATGGTGAGTGACTAAAGTTTGGAAAGTTTGCTTTGAAGGTGCCATCAGATAATCATATTTGTTTTCATCTCTTTGGTATAAAAGTTTCACTTCCATCAAGTGGTATCATTGTTGGATGTGCTTAGGGCATCAGTTGGCCTTCATTCGGCCCTGATGGACTTATCTCTCATTAAATATCTGGATGGGAAACCTCCAGTGGTGGGATTCAAATTGTTCTTACTACTGGTTCTGCGAGTGTAACTTGGTGGGCGTGACAGGGGACTGATGCTGTAAAATCTCCACTCAGAGTAGTTTCTTCGAACTACTCAAAATTTCCGTCAGAAATTGCTAAACGCCACCTCTGGAAATCTTTAAAAGTCAAGCTGTATAATCAGCATCCTCACCAAATTGATGAGCTGCTGCCAGGCTAATACTTTGGAAAGCAGACCAGGAGTTATGGAATCTGATTTTAGACTCTCAGCAATGTTCTGCAGCTCTTCTCATCAAGGGATGGTTGAGAGCTTCAGTGGCCAGGATGATACTGCAGAATGGCTTCACTGCATGTATACGTGACCTGAATCAGGATTTGCACTGTTGGTTATTTATTTAAGTTTATTGTACATTTTTGTTCCTTTCCACAACAAGGAAGAAAGTCAAACAGTGATGGTATCATTCTAGGAGTTTCATGGAGACCAAAAAGTGTGGGGAAGTTAAATGCAACTCTGAAGCTCTGGATCGCTGAGCCCTACAAATGGGTAATAGGTACAATTTCACATTGCTTGCTTTCTTTCCACTCCTTCCACTGTCTTGGGCTCTTGAAGTCCATCTTGAAGTCCACTACTAAACTTAAATGCACAGAGTATAGAAAGATCCCAATATCAGTCTCAAAAGGTGCTTTTTTTCTTCTTCAAAAGGCAACTGGACTGTTTCTTTCTTTGAGGAAGAAGAAAAAAAGTCCCACTTCTCATCCAAGAAGCTTCATCAGTTCTGATGGACTGATAGGTACTGACAGTTGAGACTGGATAGTGGAGAGAATAGGTTCTGGTAGGATGATTGGGGAAGGGATGAAAGGAATTATTTTTGAGTTTGGGTTTTCAAACTCAAACCCATCCCATAGATGAAAGACAACCACTGTCCAGAAACCAGACCACGGCTGCATCACCAACTGCCACACACCCTGACCCCCAAACCAAGCAAATGGACACATGCCATGAACACATATCCAGGCCTCAAACTCAGAGCCAAACCAAAACCCGGAACGTCTCATCATAGCCACTCGCTCAAGATATCACATCATGGAACTCAGGAGGTTACACCACAAAACCTCAGGATGTTGCAACACAGCCAACAACCCAGGAGATTACAGCACAAGACCCAGGATGTCAAAACAATAGAACTCAGCCCATTACCCAGGTCGTTACAACACAGGAGGCTGATAGACACACAGCCAATACCTCAGCCACACATGTTCTGACGAAAAAGCCAGCCAATCTGCAAACATCAACTCCATCAACCAATCAAGAAATGACAACACAGCCAACATCCCCACAAGCACGAAGCCAAAAGCACCAGCCTGAAGATGGCGAGTAGGACCTTGTCGAAACATCACCAAGATACTCTCAATCTTACATGGGAAAAGACCCGAACATGCCAAGACCTACATACCTGTACCCGTGAAAATCTATGAAAACAAATATACATATACATATACATACACACACACACACACACACACACACACACACACACACACACACACATATATATATATATATATATATATATATATATATATAGAGAGAGAGAGAGAGAGAGAGAGAGAGAGAGAGAGAGAGCATTTGGCTTTGTTCGGGTATTTTCCCACATCATTGTAGTTGTGCTTTTAAAGTTGTAGCAACGTTTCGGCAGAATCTCATCTGCCATCATCAGGGTTCTGTATTGTATTCATCTGTGAGTCAGACTTTCACAGCCATTTCAGTTTTATATTTGGTACCAGCCTAGGCTGTGCCAGATTGTTTTTTTCTTCATCCTGATTGGTTGGGAGTCTTGGTCTGTGTTTATTGGTCTCGGAGTTTGCTGTGTACTGCTTGATTGGTGTTTCTAATATCTTCTGTCTGTTTTGTGGCTTTTTTTGTCTTGATTGGGTAGCAGCATTGTGCTCCTGTATTGGAGGCTTTTAGTGCAGCTTGGCTCCGAGTAAATGGATGGCTATCATTTATTAGGAAGCTAGGTTTCATCTGGGTGCCTGGTTGGGGTACGTTTGAGCGGGAGGTATCAGGGGGAGTCTGTTTGTGCCCAGGTGTTTACCTGGCTTGTGGTGTGGAGATTTTTTGTTTGAGAGTGCAGGCTTCCAGATAATTGACAGTCTGGTGGAGTCATCTCTTCCATTCATTCTTTCAGGTCTTTTTTCAATCTCTATGGCTTCCCTGATAATTCTGTGGCTGGGGTTTTCTATAGTGGCTAGGGTTTTGGTGCCATTGAAGTTGATGCTATGACCTGTGGCTTTCATGTGTTGGACTAGTGAGGAAGTGTGTTCCAGCTTTTTGACTGCATTTTTGTGTTCATCCAGGCGGGTACTTATTCTTTTATTGGTCTGTCCAATATATCACATTGCTCTGTTTGTGTCTGGGTTTTTTTATCCTCAGCGGGGTCAAGTGTCTGCCTTAGTGTATTCTTGGGTTTCAAATGTACATATATGTTGTGTTGGTTGAAAATCCTCCTGAGCTTTTCAGATATTCCTGAATATCTAAAAAACAAAAAAAGTTCAGGAGGATAATTATGACTTTTTTTTCTTTTGTTGTTACTTATATATTAAGCAAATAAGTTTTCATGGAAAATTCAAGAACATTACAACCTATTTAGGGAGATTTAAACTAATTTTTCTTTGCATTTCATCATTTTTCCTGTGTATTTCATCTAGTTTTTCCTATACATTTCATCTAGTTTTTCCTATACATTTCATCTAATTTTTCTATCCATACAAAATGTGTTTGGCTCTGCCTGTGTGCATTTATATTGTATTAAATATAGTATATTTAATTATATACTGTTTAATAAAAGCTAGTCAGAAAGAGAAGCCATGCTTGAAGCATGAAGCAATACAGGTGATTTTAAATGAATATTTAAATTAATAATTTCTAATTTACAATCATCGTCATGATTATAACAGCAGTTCACTCATCTTGGAAATATTTTTCCTCTCTGAGCAGCTGTTTCACAGTGGAAAGAGATTGGTGCCGTTAATTATTTCCTTATTCTTCTATAATATTTCATACTAAGATGGATCTGCCTTCTCTGCCCTTCTTGGACCAAGGCTGTAGAGTTAGTCTCAATCTCTGAAGGCTTGGCAAAAAGTATGCCGTGGTGGCTCAGATTGAAGCACTGCAAGCTAATTCTGCTGACTACCAGCTGCCTGCAAATTGGCAGTTCGAATCTCACCATGCTCAAGTTTAACTCAGCCTTGCACCCTTCTGAGGTGGGTAAAATGAGGACCCCTATTGTTGGGGGCAATAGGCTGACTCTGTAAACCGCTTAGAGAGGATTGTAAAAGCACTGTGAAGTGGTGAAGTCTAAGTGCTATTGCTACAGTGGAGGGTCAAATCATTATGCTGTTTAGTATGTAAACATTTTGCTTTAAAAAACATTGCCATTGTGAAAGCTACACATCGGTACATGTACCTGTACCTGGTTCTGAAAAAGCTATTTTGCTTCTTCGGCATTGTAGGCAAAATATTTTCTGTGCATCCTTATTTGATGAATTCTAGTTCTTGACTAAAAATATGGACAGTGAAGAGAATTTGAGTAGGATTAAAATCCATATAGCCCTTTCTTTTAAGTGCTTTAAGTACTTCATATATATCAGCCAGCAGATGGCAACCTCATTAGGTATGCCTGTACATTAAGCTAAACGTATTCATATTCTCATTTAAATATATGAAACTATTTTGCACTTAAGTGCAAACTATTTTGCACTTAAAACTAATTCATAAACAGAAATGAAAGACGTCTTATAGCTTTTATATTTTTCTGCATTTTGTAATGCCATGGTCTGTTGTCTGTTTTTTAATGCCTACTTTATGCATAAGTAACCTACCTAAAATCAAATATAGATAGTTCTCAACCTATAACAGTTCATTTTGGGAATGTTCAAAGTTATTACAGCAATGAAAAAAGTGACATACCATTTATTACACTTGTGACTATTGCAGCATCTCCATGGTCACATGATCAAAATCCAGCCACTTGGCAACTGACTCATGTTTATAACTGTTGCAGTATCTCGAGTTCATGTGATCACCTTTTGTGACCTTCTAACAAGCAAAGTCAGTGGGGAAGCCAGATTCACTTAAACAACTGAGCTACTAATTTAACACCTGCCACCTTCACTTAACAACTGTGGCAAGACTGGTTGTAAAATGAGGCCCAATTAACCTTAACAACTCTGTTGCTTAGCAGCAGAAATGGTTAGCCCAATTGTGGTTGTATGTTGAGAACAGTGGTGGGATTCAATTTTTCTAACAACCGGTTCTGTGGGTGTGGCTTAGTTGGTGGACATGGCTTGGTGGTCATGTTATTGGCTGGGTGTGGCCAACTCAATATCACTCACATCGAGGCACGCATCTCCTCGCCTGGCCTCTCATGACTGTGGGGATGCTGCAACAGTCGTAAGTGTGAAAAATGGTCATAAGTCACATTTTTCAGTGCCATTGTAACTTTGAATGGTCACTCCACACAAGCAAAGTACCAGCAAAGGAGGGGATAAAAACTCCAGATAAGTTCCTGAGACAGGAATTCTAGTCCTGCCAAGAATGTAATAAGGGTTAACGGAGAGGCAGTTTCTGTAAGCAAGACCAGAATGTTTCCTTCCTGCCTTCCTTACAGGATTAGGCCAGTAATTTCTTCTAACAGCCGGTTCTCTGAACTGCTTAGAATGTTACCAACCGGTTCTAGCGAATAGGTGTGAACTGGTAGAATCCCATCCCTGGTTGAGAACTACCTGTATGAGAGGGAGTTCCAAATGGTGCTCAGATGTTCATGTATGTAAAAATGCATGTGAAGTTTGAGGCAGACTTTTTAAAAAAGGTAAAAATATGAATACCAGAACTAGCAAAACAGAGTATTTATGCTGTAAAATATTAGCGACAGAAGATTTGTGCTGTAAAATATTAGCTACAAGCAGATGTCATGATTTGCTTAAGGCCACCCTGTGTGTTCATGGGAGCAATTAACATTTGAAGTAGAATTGACCTTGCAGCCTGTATAACAGACCATTATTCTTATTTATACCCATGCCATCCTATGTAAGGTTCTGCTTGTTTTCCTCTTTACGTTTTAACATTTCTAAAACTAATTGCTATGTCACGTGCCAGAAGAAAGATGCACATTGCTTTTTTACTGCAGAAAAAAATATATGGAATTTCAGTCACATAGCATAAATGAACTACCAATGAGAAGCCCTATCAAAATGTATTACAAATGTTCTGCCTTAGGAAAAAAATGGCATTACTTTTTAAATGAGAAGCCACATTCCATTAACCACAAAACCAGCATATATCGCATATTCTATGCACAACCAACACATACGATATCCTTTCCAAACTTTTATATGTCTTTGTTAACTACTATACATAGAATTTCAATGGGAACCCATGATCCTGGCCATAGATACAATACTTCAAAGATTCAGCAAAGGGCAAATATCACTCATTCGATTCAAAGAGATGCAGGAAATAGCATAGCACGTAGACTTATATACCGCTTTATAGTGCTCTACAGCCCTCTCAAGCGGTTTACAGAGTCAGCATATTGCCCTCAACAATTTGGGTTCTCATTTTACCCACCTTGGGAGGATGGGAGGCTGAGTCAACCTTGAGCCTGGTGGAATTCGATCTGTCAAATTGCAGTTGGAATAGCTTGCAGTGCTGCACTCTAATCACTGCCCCACTGAGACTCCCCTTTATATAAATACTGCTTTTCTCCCGAATGGTGAAATCTCCCAAAAAAGGTTGATGAAGAAAACCTACGCAAGAAATGCATTTGATTCCTCTGTGATTAAACTTTGAGGAATTCCTGTTAAACGTATGGAATCTTGAATGTCATTTGAAACCCATACATCTAGCAAACATTTTATCAGTATTTTTTTTTTTTAAAAAAATATATTTTGAACCCCACTTCCCAGTTTCTGCTTTGGCCTTCCATATAAAGTTTCAGGTCAGTACTAATGTGGAAAAATAGGGGTTTGCAAGGGCAATCCTGTTTGATTTTTATTACTAAGACAGCAGGAAAAAAGGTTAGATATGCTTTGCAAATTTCACTGTGTAATAAAAGAAGATGTTGGTTTTTGTTTGTTTGTTTTTCTTCTATTTTTTTTCCTTCTATTAGAGGAGCAAGCCCTATTAGACCAGGATTTTTATGGCTCTAATTACAAAATCTCTGCTTCTTCTCTTTTGTAAATTAAAAGATACTAAATTGCTACCAATATTATGGCTCAAATGATCATAGAAAGCAGTAATAAGCACTCGAGATTTTTCTAATAACTGAGCCTCTGTCTAGCTATTCCCATTCAGATGAATAACAGGTCAAGAAGTCAGAAGATCTTTAACGTCCCTAGACATTCTGAGCAAGTTTTGTGTACCCGAGATCTCCATAGGATCAAAGGTTTTCATCACAATAAGGAAAATAACATGACGCTATTATGACACAAGCTCCCTACCTCTTTTGTACAGCAAGTGACATCACAAAGCATTTGTAAAAAGAATGGAGTTTTCATTGAGAATCTATAATTTTTGCACTTATCATTCCTCCCCTATTCTTTTCCATGGGGAGGCTTCAGATTTCTATGTACAGCAAGCCCGATTTTGTTCCTATGAATATCCCATTTAAAGAGACATTAAGATACGTATCATTAAAATTATTTTAAACTATGCATTTTAGCCATACAAATAGTCTTTGACTTATGACTGATTGCTTAGTGACTGTTCAAAGATATGACAGAACTTCCTGGGGGGTACTTACAATCCAGACTTGAATTTCTGACAGCCATCTTTCCCCCACCATGGTCATATGATCACACATCACATATGACCACACGTTTGGCAACCTGCCTGTATTTTCAGCTGTTTGCAGTAGTCTGCAATCACAAGATTGAGTTTTAAAATGGTTTTGCCAAAAACATCCAAAAATCTGCCCGTAGCAAAACCATGTATTCATGTAACCACCACCAAAAAAAAAAAAAAAAGGTCACACAGTCAGATCACCCTCTTAAAATTGTTCACCACTGGGCTTAAAAAATAAACAAGCAAGCAAACAAGGGCAATATGAAATATTTTTTCAAAAATTGACTGAATTAGTGGAGATGGTAAAATTAACTGCTTTGATTAGAGATAATGGACTAGACAGCTGTATAAGAAACTGGAAACTGTTTGTGGACTTTCTGTGTGCTAAGTATAGTAACAGATGGTTAACAGAGGGATTTGAAGATTAGTGTAATGTTTAGTTCAACCTGTTGACTGCTTTATACACACACAAACTCAGAGAGAGTGAGTGAGAGAGAGAGAGAGAGAGAGAGAGAGAGAGAGAGAGAACATATATATACATATGTATGTATGTATGTATGTATGTATGTATGTATGTAAAAGGAGAGGATAATTTATTGCATAGTCTTTTCTTTTGGCATCCAGATAGGGTGGATCCTACATGTTAAATGTTTTTTTTTCCTTTTGTTGTTGTTAGGGTTGAATGTATTTTTTTGGTTTCATTTTGTTTGCTTGGTTTACTGTTTTGCATTTTATTTTCTATGATAAAAAATAAATTTAAAATAAAAAAAGAATGTTTTTAAAAAAGATATTGAAGACTTAAAACCAGCCTTCTTTTATTTATAAGCAGAGGTGGTATTCAGCCGGTTCTGACCAGTTCTAGAGAACCGGTAGTGGAAATTTTGAGTAGTTCGGAGACTGGAGATTTTACAGTATCCTTCCCCTGCCATGCCCATCAAACCACGCCCACAAATCTTTCAAATACAGCACACACCTTACTGCCCTTGTTTACAAGATAAAGATTATAACCATAGTGCTAAATAATAACAAAGACATTAGAAAGCAGTTAGGGCAGTAAGGTGTGTGCTGTATTTGAAAGTATCTGTCTCTGTGTTAGTTTTGACGTTTTACTTTGCACAAAATATTTATTTTACTATTTAACTTTGTGTATATGTTTGTGTATACAGATGTGCTTGTGTGTCTGTACTTTTATAAACTTACACACACTAACACACATATGTATGCATATAAACTTAAAGATGTCCAGAAACACCATCCCACAGGAAGAAAATGATTAACTAAGATTTTTCTGGAACAGAGAGATAGGAGAGCACTGCACTACAGACATTGTCCTATATTGGGAAGATTTGGTTGCCTGCTATCTTGACTGAGCAAAAGTCAAGATATTGGCAAAGCATTCAATCTAGCCTGAATTTTTTAAAACTGTTTTGGAGTCAGCATGAGCTGCTTGTGGTCAAAAACGCCTCTGCAACTTTGCTCAACCATTTCCCAATTAAGCTTTTGATTTGCTTGTCTTGCAGCTTGTCACAAATTTACACAAATAAAGAGAACCACACGACACTATGGTGGAATAGACAGCCATGTAGTCAATTATGTGGTTCGTTCTTCCCATCACAAACTCTGCTGGATTGCGGGAATACAACAGGAAGAAGAGGGAGAAAAAAGACCTCTCCTTGTATAAAAAGTCAGGTATGTGTTTCCTTCCCCTGGGTAATCCCCCCAAATAACAGGTAAATTCAATCCAGTGTGAAAGCTATCACATTCATGTTTTGATGCAAGGGTGTATCACCAACCTCACAGTCTGTGTGTTTACTTGAACTAAAATACCATAATAGAATATTGATTTTTGGAATGAATATAATTGTGGTTTACACATTGCACAGATCAAACTTTTCAGCAATACATATTTTCTAGATGTTATGCATCTTAGTACAGAAAGGAAACACTATGCGTTTTGGTTTTCTGTATTTGCAATTACAGGTATATGTTAGTGATACAAAAGGTATCACTGCCCCACTTGAATAAATATTTTATTTCTGGATGCTCTTTTTTTTATAGCCAATTCGCTCAAAGTCAAACTGAGGAATTTAGAAAGGTGCAGTGCAGAGGTGGTATTCAGCAGGTTCTGACCAGTTCTGGAGAACCGGTAGCAGAAATTTTGAGTAGTTCGGAGAACCGGCAAATACCACCTCTGACTGGAGATTTTACAGTGTCCCTCCCCTGCCACGCCCACCAAGCCACGCCCACAGAACCGGTAGTAAAAAAAAAATTGAATCCCACCACTGGTACAGTGCCTGAACAAAAGGGCAGTTTGTGGATGAGCAAAGACAAGGGACAAGAGGGCAGTCTTCCATTTCAACTGCCTTCTATAAGACAAATAGAAGGGCATGCTTAGTTTCTGTCCTTCGACAACAGGTTAAATAGTCTGGCGCTCAGAAATTCTGCTGTGGCGGAGAGATTTCTTCCGCCACTGTATCCTGCATTGATTGCCTGAGACAGCAATTGCAACCCCCCTAAAGTAAAGTCAGTCTCTATTTAGAACCTACACAGTGACTTCAAAGAAATATTAAATTATGAGGCATTAAAAGTAGCTTTTTCAGAGATATTACAAGTGTTACGTCTGGGCGATGGGTCCCAAGGAGAGACGAGACTCGAAATAGTGGCAACAGCTCTTTATTAGGAAATCAGTTACTGAGACGAGACTCCCAGCCGAGGCAGCTCCTTTTATAGAGCTGGCTGCGGCTAGGCAGCCTATGACATGCATTTGAGCTTGCCGTGCTTGGTTTTACCCAATCGCGGCAGCCGAATAAGAACCAATCAGAACGCTTAGTTTTATCCAATCACGGCCCAGCTTTTCCGGACCAATAGGAATGCAGGCCTACAAGCCTGCTAGTATGGAACAACAAGGGTGTTTTATTTTATCCCTGAAATCAGAACTGGCACCAACACTGCCATCCTCAGCGTGATCATCAAGATTATCCTCCTCCTCCTCCTCTGGATTCCAAAAATCCCCAGAGTTTATTAAACGGGCAGGATTTATTTATTTAACAGCAGCAGATTCATTTACTTCCATTTCTCATAGTCCCATTGATTTGATGTACAGAAAATGTTGGATAGAAGACATAGAACAACTTGCTTGTACAGTAGTAAAGGCTCCTTTAATTGTCCTCCTGCATATTCATGAAATTTTCTTACTGGGAACCGTTTGCCATTACATTGTGGTGGATTGGGGGCGGGGTTGGGGCGGGAACTTTCTACATTGGCCTATAGCCCTGAACTTCTCAGTTGATTTCTACTACAAGTTCTAACCAGGACCAACAATGCCTAAAATCTCAGTTAATAAACATTTCTTAAAGTACTGCCATATGCTTATCATAAATGTAACAAATGAGCATTTTTCTAAATCATTGTCTTGAAGATGCCTTTTATAGTCATCATCTGGTCTTTAATGGGCAGACCATTTTAAAAAGTGAAAATGGCAAGAATGTATCTCTGTCTGGTTGGAAAACAAAACAAGTTAAAATGGAGTAGATGAATAGATAGAGAAATAGGTTAAGATTGTTAAAAAAATAATAGATGTAAGAAATAATGATTATAAAGAAAATATGATTATTATTATGTTAGTATAAGGAAAGTATTAATTATAATTGTTAGCACAAGAAATACCCAGTCAACACACTGTTGAAATGAAAGATGGAATTATTGTAAATATAAAATAAAAAGTTTAATAATAATAAAAAAGAATGTATTTCTGTCCAAACATTTCTAGTTCTAATGTTATAATTTTAAGATAGATGACCAACAATGCATAGCATTACAGGTTATGTTACCTTATTCTTGCATACAGCTACTTTAAAAAGGCCCATATTTAGCTTTGCTCCAGAGCAAGAGTCTTTGGAAATTCTCCAAACCAGATGTCAGCTCATCTGGTCTCCAAGGGAACAATTATTGGAATCACACTGAGAGCTGGTTTAATAGGATAATATATGAAAGATCATTTCTTTCCCATGAACTGGCAGACTGCATTTTGCTAGCTGCGACAAGGCTGTGTGAACTTACAACTCCAAAACTAACAAACACTTGTAATTTTATCAGTCTTTTCCACTATTTTGTGTCTATGCCAGGGCTTTGTTTGCATTGTCTATTGCAGTGCAGGTAGTCCTCGACTTAAAACTATTTGTTTAGTCACCATTCAAATGGCATTAAAAAGGGGATTTATGGCTGTTCTTTACACATGCAGCGTCCCCATGGTTACGTGGTCAAAATTTTGATGCTTGGCAACTGGCATGTATTCATGATGCTTGCAGTGTCCCAGGGTCATGTAATTATGTTTTATGATCATTTGACAAGTAAAGTCAATGGGGAAGCCAGATTCACTTAATAACCATGTTATTAAGTTAACAACCACGGTAATTCACTTAATAGCGTGAAAGGAAAAGTCATAAAATGGGGCAAATCTCACTTAACAATTGTCTTGCTTAGCAACAGAAATTTTGGACTGAATTGTGGTCGTAAGTTAAAGACTATCCGTAGCTTGTCCTTATCTTTGTCCTTCTCCTCACCTTCTCCTTCTCCTCCTCAGGTTCTCCTTCTCCTCTCCCTCTCCTTAACCTCAAACCCTTCTTCTCCTCCTTCTCACTTTCTCCATCCTCATGTTCTCCTTCTCCTTACCTTCTCCTTCCCCTTCCCCTTACTTTCTTCTTTCCTCATCTTTTCCTTCTCCTTCCCCTTCCCTTCTTCTCCACACCTTCCCCTTCTCCTCTCCTTCTCCTTCTCCTTTTCCTCACCTTCTCCTTCCCTTCTCCTCTCCTGCTCCTTCCCTTCTTCTCCTTCTCCTTTACTTTCTCTTTCTCTTCATCATTTAAGTACTAAATATAAGAGGGGAACAAATCTTTCTGAAAGCAACTTTAGGGAGAAATCGGAAAAGGCACATGGCATGGAATTGCCTATGTAGAACGCATATTGGCTTCAAATTATGGACATTAACAGCTTCATATCACAGGATTCGAATTTTTTTTAGTCATCTTTCCCATGATAAAATGGCACTTATGATCAAAGTGATGCATTGTTATGTGTAATTGACGCTAATGCGATAAAATGGTGATGGGAACAGCAGGAATTGCAGTATGTCACTTTGAACTGATGGGAGGCAAAGAACATCTGCTGCAAAATTGCAGTCAGAGCATCTCCTAAACAAATGCCAGCAAAAATAAGGAATGTCTCTTTATTTAAAGGTTTCAAAAGTGCATCGGCTGGCATCTGACATATTTTTCCACCTAGATTGCTCAGTTCAGCATGTAAGACCCCCCAAAGAATATAAATCACGGTGTGAGCCCCAGTGCTCATCAGTTCTACCTTTCATGGATTTTGGAAGATATTTAGTACGCAGCTGCTATTCATTCTTATTAATTCCTATTCCTATTCCTATTCCTCTTCTCACAACACGGTTGTGGTTGTGTAGGAGACACTGCATCTATAATGTCATGAGCAGGAGTGGGCTGGTTGGGGGTTCGCAGGGATTCAGGGGAGCCCTTAGCTAAGATTCTGTGCAGTTTGAAGAACCCCTAAATCCCCCTCCTGGCTGGCCCCACCCGCTCCTCCCCTCCCAGGAGTTTTGAATGCAGGTAAGCGCAGAGCACATGCAGAGGCTTGAGGAGGGCAAAAACAGGCCTCGTGGAAGTTTGGGAAGGCAGGAAATGGGCCTATTTCCGGCTTCCAGAGAGCCTCCGGAGCCCGGGAAGGGTAAAAACATGGTGCAGGAGGCCAACTAGGCCATGGTGCAGGAGGCTGACTAGGCCACGCCCACCATAGCCATGCCCACCCATCAACTGGGCAGAGAACCCTTTGCTAAAATTTTTGAAGCCCACCCCTGGTAAGGAGGCAAGGCAATAAAAGGAGAAACCTCTACTGTGGCAATGCCCTCAATAAGAAATTTAATAAACCTTCTAATGGAGAGAAATAAGGTGTCTGTCTTAACCTTTTGTGAAATAGGATGGAGTTTCATTTACTCAAATCTCAGGAAGTGCTTAACGATTTTGACAGGATAATGCCCATACTTCTTATGGAGTCACTTAGTTAGAAAATACTTGCATGACCTTGCATCGACTTCAAAGTAAGCAGGAAGCAATCTTGCTTGTGTTTGGATTGAGCACATCAGAAAAATCAACAAGTAATCCAGAAAGAGAGGTCTCCATTAGTTTAGCTAATGAATCCCACGAAATGATCATATTATTCAAGTTGTATGAAAAAGATGGCAATCTATTCCAGTTTGACAGACATAGGCAACAAAAAATTATAAATGTGTATATTAATGCAATATAAATATAAATAGAATACACTCTTATTTTAAATTTGTGATTAACAAACTTGCAGAGCAGTTATAGAAAACAAAATAAAAACAGAAAAATTCTACTGCAGATTTAGGCATTCCAGCATTTTGTCCTATTTTAGCACAGCACTTCATGTTATTCAATTTTTCCTCTAATATAATAACAAGCTGTTCCTTTTTAAAACTTGTGTTGTTTTTCTCTGATTGACTCTTCCTTATAGTTACTCAGAGGGATTTTCACTTAGCAACATCATTTTGCAATAGATTTCCACTTCTTCTGCATCATTGTCCACAATGTGATATCAGTTTGTTAGTTTTTTTTAGTTCACAACATTAGGTTTTGTTGTATAAATTTCCCATTGATGTAGCTAATGTACTCAACTTTCACTTGGCCCCACATTTTTACATTTTCTTAATCTTTCTTTCTGCCAATGTTATTTGAGTGGAATCAATCTACTGAAGAGCTTACACTATGAACCTGAATTGCTTTTCTTATGAATTTTAAAAAAAAGATGGGTACTAATTTTAATTAGGACTAGATTAAACTTTTGAAGCAAGATTTATGGGTTCAGCATGTTATGGGAGAAGTCAAAAGATGGATAGAATATACACACATCTCCCAAATGATTGGAAGATGTCAAAAATCTGATTGGTTACTGAAGCTTTTTTTAACATTAAAGCAGTATCAATAGGTTCCTTGGTTGTAATAAAGAAATGTAATATAAAGCACTGAAGAATTCTCTGCATAATATTTTTAATTAAAACTTTTTATGAGATACAGGCATTTGTCTTCCTTTGTCTCAGCTGTGTTTTGGCAAGTCCTTCCTGCAAACTCCAAATTAATTGCATTCTTTTGATGTCTTCTGGCTCACACATGCAACCTGTGCTAAATCAAAAACAGTCCATTCATGGGATAGATGATTGGGACCAGAACCTTGACTGGCTAATCTCCTGTTGATTCAACATTCAGGAGAATTACACACCCTTGCGCCTTACAATGAGAAATCCTCAGGTGTGCAAGTAGTGCAGGCAGATGATTTGCTCAGCTAGACCCACCCAAATGTTTCGGTTTGACAGTTCTGGTGAGACATTGGGCTGGTATATACTCCAGACCAAATCACTGCCAACTTTATTGCTTAGGTGGTGCAGTAGTCAGAGAGCAGTACTGCTGGCTACTTCTGCTGATTGTCGGCTGCCTGCAATTTGGCAGTTCAAATCTCACCAGGCTCAAGGTTGACTTAGCCTTCCATCCTTCTGAGGTCGGTAAAATGAAGACCCAGATTGTTGGGGGCAAGATGTTGACTCTGTAAACTGCTTAGAGAGGGCTGTAAAGCAGTATATAAGTCTAAGTGCTATTGCTATTCAACAGTGGCTGGTAGATCCTTCAAGAAGCCGAGCAAGGATTGTATGTTGACCATCCCTCAAGGACTATATAATCCCTCGAGGGATTTTATCTGGACCCTGATTGGGATCTTGCAGATGAAGGAATTCATCAAGGAATGAGGCTTTTAAAAGTTTATTCCATGTAAAGAGATGACTTCGGAAAACAAACACATTTTCCCCGCTTAACCATTGGATGATCAGTACTGCTTATATGCCGATTTGACCAAAAATTGGTACACTGATTTCTCAAAATCCGGTTCTTCAACTATATTTATCCAACTGTTGTCTCTCAGTTGTACAAATCTGGGTTTATGAACAGCAGCCAAGAGAGGCAAAAAATTAACTTATTGATGCCAACCAGTAATTGATAGGTTGGTAGGTCAATAGTAATCCTTGAAAATGATTTTGGAAAAAAAAAAGTATGTATCCTAGAATACCACGTATTTAAACTCTTCTTTCACTTACCCCAAAGACTCGTTTACTTAATTCTGGCTCCAAGGACACTCTCGTGTGACTGCATTTGAATTGCACAACTCTAGCTACTTGCTACTCTGCACTGAAGTGATCTCTTTGCTACCATCTAGAGATCATTATGGTTGGTAAGACAGCAGTGAGGCAGATACACAAGGATTGGATGGAACACCCCGATTTAACAAACACCAATATAGCACACATTTTGCATAAATTGGCAGTGGCTGTTCCCACAGTTGGTGATGTTCAGATTTCAGCCAGGAACTCATGCAGAAGAACAAATGGGGGAAGCAACACAGCACGGCCTCCTTCCAGACTTATGTTATGGGCATGCTATGGCAGCACAATTACTTTGGCATCCCAGCTCTGCCATGACAGGAAGTACAGCAAAATGTCTTCATGGCTAAGCCCTCAGTATAAATCTCCAAATTCCAGATCATAAAATTCAAAGTGGGAAAGAAGCACAAATATTATTCCAAACTTTTTTGAAATTAAGCTGTAAAGAAAAGAAAAAAATCAAACCTCCCACTGAAAGAATTTCCAGGGAAGCTAACATTATTTTGGTAATATTTGCAAAAAGAGGTTTTGGTGCTTCTTATCTTTCAGCCAAATTCTATCTAAATTGACATTTGGAGACTTTTCCAGATGAGACCAGACATCTGAGGATCTTGGAAGAAAATAACATTTGAATATGAGAAGCAATATTTTTGTAGAGCAAGAGAGCTTGTACATAATTATTTCAGGCATGGGCTTTGACATAACTATGTGGCTCTCACTAGATCAGGCCAGCCCCTTTATGGAGTGCCTACCATAAAGTTACAAATCTGGAATAAATAAAGAAATGAAAACCACTTAATAGTTTTCCTTTCTTCTGGCAAACTCTTTAGACAGGAGAGAGATTAAAGCTTGTTATAATTGGCACACACTGAACTACTGTGTATAAAATATTGATTTCCTGGCAATTACCAACAAATTTATTAAGAGCTATGTGAAAAAAATGTGAGAACTTGGCATAAAATTAGTGATACTCAAGCACAGTAGTTATATTGATATAATAGAAAAACATGAGAATAAGTTTTTCTTCTATCACCTGGCCAGGTGATTGAATCTAAATAAGGTGAATTTTGCAGGGCAATCCTAGCTACATATAAGCAAACAGTATTTAAATGAAGGTTTAGCCTGAAGACTTTACAGCACTTAAGAAATACATTCTAGAGCTGTAATCTGCACAGCTAATTCCACCTAAACCGCAGCCCCCATTGCTTTATGTTAATTGCTTCTGAAACGGTAATATGATCCAGGGGATGGAAGTCTGTAGAGATTCTCAGTCATCCTAGTTAAGGTTGTCCCAAAGGTGCTTTTTCACGAGGCAAGAAACAAGAAAGTCCAGTTGCCTCCTGAAAAAACACACCTTTGGGACAACAATGACCTGGATGACTGAAAATCGATACAGACTTTAACTATACAATTTGGGATGAAGACCCTCTGAATGGTGTGGGAGTAGGAATGGATTTCCAGAGGAAAAATACTGTAGGCTACAGGAACTAGGAGTTCTACTCTGGTGACTCTGAGGTCACAGATAAACCTCCAAGTGCTTCAACAACTTGCTAAATGGATGCAGATTACCAGCTGTCTGCAAGGAATATAAACCCTTCCATTCCCCCATATTCTGTCAGAGCTGAAGAAGCTTCTTGGATGAGAAGTGAAATGTCTTCAAAAGAAAAAAAAACAAGAAAGTCCAGTTGCTTCCTGAAAAAGCAGGGGATGCTTTCAACAAAAAATCAGCTAATATTCAGATTGGGAACACAACAGTGTTTAGATATTCACTGTCCTACACACCACTGCACCACAACTCTTCTCAAAGAACTGAGAACCCAGTTGTGATTAAGTCAGGAGTCGGATGCAGGAGAGTTTGGTGCCATATTCATTGTGAAGGAAAGAAAAGAGAATATGAGAAGATTTGATCAATGGCAGATCATTCTCACTGTGGCCTCTCAGCCAGTAAGTATGCCATGAGCACCACAGCACTACATTCATGTAGGTTTCTCCCAGAGTCCTTGACCTTCAAAGAGACAAATGAGATCACTTTGAAGTGGCTTAAACTCAGCCAGAAAGGTACAGGTGCAGTTTAACTACTTGTCACATGAATCAAATGATCAAATGATTCATAAATTGACTTTCTAGCCATGTCCTTTGCAGGAGGAGATTCTTTGCCTTCAAACTGCATCTAAATAAGATTAGGTTCTTGTGTTTTAAAGACTAAGTACAATTTAGGGATGAGAAGCACAAAAAAGCTCTGTAACTATTCATCCGTAGGTGAATGGGGGGCTAATTTTCTAAATTTGTCAAAAGTTAACCCCACAGAAGAAGTAACTATATTTGCAAATTCCTCTAATCCAAAGATCAGAAAAGTCTATAGATCTTTTAAAAAATCCTTTTAAACCCTTTTAAAAATCATCCTAAATTAAAGGAGTCTAAACCCGAAATCCCTTCACTTACTTCTTTGAAACTGGGCAGATCTAGTCTCCAGGAGAGATTGAAACATGCATTGCTTACTAATGCTATGTAAGATGAAGCTTTTTAAAAATATCCAATCTGGATTCCAAGAAAATTGTAGTTATATTTCAGATGATTAAATCCATTTCCAAAATTCCACCTTTTTTGAATCAAGCCTCATGAATTTTGTTATCATTGTATACCTGCATCAGATAGTCTTTAATGTTGTCCTTGAAAGCTAAGCAACATGGTGTTCATCGTGCTACTTGGTGATAGTTCCACAATTTAATAATGTATTTATAAAGAAATGTTATGAGAGCTAGTTTGGTGTGTAATGACTGAGGTAGCAAGCTAGAAACAGCAAAACTCTGAATGCTAATCCTGCCTTCAAAGGACAAAGACTAGGAAGCGGACAAGGGTAAACCGTCCCAAAATTTTGTCTAGGACTTAATTGCTCAGAACTTCTTGGAAAACAAAGGTATGCCCCAGGATTGTAACACAGAAAGAAGCTACATAGAAGCAAGCTAATCCAGGGCTTTGGTTGCCAACTTATCCCAGGCTGCAATTAAATCAGGGATGGAGACAGGTTTATATACAACCTCAGTTCAAAAGCAGCAACCAGAATCTGGCACCACCAAGAATCCAGTTACCTCATTTTGAGGGTGAATATTGGGGAGACGGCATCAGGATTGTTCTCAAGCAGTGCTCTGACCTCCCCAGTTGTGCCATTATATACTTCTGCTCATCATGGTACCTGTCCTCTTCTCCCCTTCAGCTCCTCTGTCTCGAGGTCACTCCCATACATACCTATTTATATTGAATGGAATTGAAAACTTTATTTGGCCAAGTGTGATTAGGCACACAAGGAATTTGTCTCTGTGCGGATGTTCTCATACTAGCATACAAAGCAACAGAATAATGATACTCATCACCATCATAATAATACCAATAAGAGGGGGTATACAGAAGATAATAAGAAGGAATGATAATAATGTAGCCATACCACATGGGTAAATATACATAGACACTAGACAGTAGCAGAGTGATGGCATGAAGGAAAAAAACTGGCTCTGTGTCTACTTGTTTTGGCCTGTAGTGCTTTATAATCCCATCCCGAGCGGAGGAGTTGAAACAGTTTATGTCCAGGATGTGACGAGTCTGTAGATATCTTCTCAGACATCCTTCTGACCCCGCTATTATTAGTAATTATCTTCTCAGCTTTCAGCTCATCACTATTAGTATAGTAGTATATGTACAAATTGCATAATACATATTACACATCCCAGATACGTGACCTCTTGTACATTCTGTATGTTAACCATAGTTTAACTTCATTCTTATTTTTTAAGCAAAAAATAAAAATAAAAAGCTGTTCTTTTTCCCTAGATATCAATGGATGTCCTTGCAACCTCGGAGACTGCTGCTTTAGATTATCAGCCTGATGACTGCTATAGATTACCTTCTAGTTTCTTACTGTGCTAGACATTTTTTTTTCAGCCTGAAGGCCACACTTGGGTTCTGAGTGACATGAAATACAAAAAGCAGAAGAGCCAGAAGAGAAAGCAGAAAAAAAAGCAAAAAGAACGGTGGGCCAGCGCAAAGACTCAAACAGAGTAGAATACGGAATAACAGTTGGAAAGGATCTTGGAGGTCATCTAGTCCAACCCTTTGTTCAAGCAGGACACCCTATACCATTCCAGAAAAGGCAGCTACAGAGTCCCTTCTTAAAAAAATGATGAGTTTTCATCCCACAACTTCTGAAGGCAAGCCGTTCCACCGGTTAATTGTTTTCACTGTTAGAAAGTTTCTTTTCAGTTCTAGGTTGGTTCTCTCCTTGCTTAGTTTCCATCCATTGCTTCTTCTCCCGCTTTCAGATGCTTTGGAGAATAAGTTGAAGCCCCCCCCCCTCTTCTTTGTGGCAGCCCCTCAAATATTGGAACGCTCCTTTCATGTCACCCCCAGCTTTTCTTTCGCTATACTAGAAAGGCCTTTAAAATTCACAATTCACGATTCAACACAATTCAACACACCGCTATTAATGTGATTCATCCTTTTGAATTCCGTAATTTCTCTCACTTGAAAACTTCAACTTGCTGGTAGTTTGGGAAGGGGTGTGTAGGAGTGGTACCAAAAGATTTGAGGGGGGGGGGGAGGTGGCAAACTGTGTCCCTCTGCTGGAATGTGAGATGAGGACCTCAAGAGTGTGTTTCTGTTTTGTGATCTTCTTTCTTCCTGCCTTAGCCGTGCCATATTTGTCTTCATTTTCCAGTGCCAGATTTCTTTTCTTTTTTTCCCCTTTCTCTCCACATTCAAAAGATCCAGCCACTTAATTGATTGCCTTGCAATTTTGCAGTTTAAAATTTAATCACACATGTGCCTGCCTGAATTATTTTTTGGCTATGCGACATCCATTGCAGTAAATCAGGCTACTCACCTTCATAAAATTCTTTGCTAATCTCTGTGAAGGCAGAAGAGTATTTTGAGGCTGTCTTTTACCTTCATTTTCTATTTGCATTTTGATTTGCAGCAGGCGAACTTCCTCTGTTCCTCAGCCTGGCTTCGAGCTGCCAAGCCAGAATCCCAGAGAATCAAGGCAATAAAATGGAGAGAATCAATCTTTGCTGTGGCACCGGAATGCATACGAATGATACCATGAGGCCTATTCTTGTGATCTTTGCTACTTGGTGAAAGTGACCATGAATATATGTGCTTGTTAGTGATGGATAAATTACTTCAGAACATTCCTGATAGGAATAGCCAAGGTACAGAATAGTTGATGAGCATCTCTGAAGAATTCAGATATCTTGTTTAGTCACCTTGTGAGCAGGTCCCTTCTAAGATTCTGTGGGTATTTCTAAGACAGTGATGAATATGGACATTTATTTGTATGTCCTTTCCTGGAACTAGCCTAGCAAAGACCAGTATTGTTCCATACTAGCAGGCTTGTAGGCCTGCATTCCTATTGGTCCGGAAAAGCCGGGCCGTGATTGGACAAAACTAAGAGTTCTGATTGGTTCTTATTCGGCTGCCGCAATTGGATAAAACCAAGCGCGGCAAGCTCAAATGCATGTCATAGGCTGCCTAGCCGCAGCCAGCTCTATAAAAGGAGCTGCCTTGGCTGGGAGTCTTGTCTCAGTATCTGGTTTCCTAATAAAGAGCTGTTGTCACTATTTCGAGTCTCGTCTCTCCTTGGGACCCACCGCCCAGACTTTTCCCTTCCTTCCTGCTGTCAGCATTATTACTTAACTTCCATGAAAGGAATTTTGACTGGGTGGAGAAAAAGTCGCAAGATCCAATCTTGGTTGGTCATCAGGACCAGAGGTTTATTCTTCTGAGCTTTCAGACACATGCTGAAGTCCATGCTCAGGGAATTTTTCTCCACTGGACTTTGTGCTTTGACCTATTCTTTCGTAAGTGGATGAAAGCAGGCTGTGAAGGATTCCCAAAGCCAAACTGTTCAAAGCACTAGCTGCTCATATCTCTCATGAAGCCAAATACAGTGGAGCCTCGGATCACGACTGTAATCCATTCCAGGAGTATGTTCGCAATCTAATTTGGTCATGACTGGAAGCATGACTGTCTGCGCATGCATGGACAAACAAAAAACAAAAAAAAATGGCACCAAAGGGGTGTGGAAAGGGAATCTTTCTGTATCATTTTTGTTCACCACCTGATTTTTGAAACATGACCAAATTCAAAAGATGGGTGGATTTTTTTTGTTCGCCACCCGATTTGGTTGCGAACAAAAGCGTTCGTGACCCAAGGTTCCACTGTATACATGTCCCAGGATAATGTTGCAAGATCCATTCTGAGTTGGTCATCATTATTAATATTAATTAATAGCCCAAAACACAGATTCTAGTAGAAAGAAGTTCCCTGAAGATGGGCTCCAGCATGTTCAGCAAAGTAACTGACCCAGATTGGATCTTGCAACATTATCCTGGGATAATTTGCTACCATTTGTGAGAAAAAGTTGGTTCCACTGGAATTTTTCTTGAGAAAAGTTCAGAATTTTTGGTAACACATATGAATCCCAGGTGGGCAACATTATTTGGAAAAGTTGAGCAGTAATTGGTGCAGCCCTATTAAATATACAGTACAAGGAGGAGTAGCATTTTGGATATGTGAAAGTGTGTGTCTGTGTATGTTTAAAGGGAATATTCTTTTTTAAAAATGTATTAGAATTTGCATGTTCATGGGCTTCCTAGTAAGAAACTATGTTTGTTTTTAAATCATATGGCCAGCGGCTGAGTGCCGCTGTTGTGTATATGAAGTCAGGACTTTTATTTTGGGATGTGTGTACATGAGAAAGAGAGAGGGAGGAGATTAGAAGTCATCACCCCTACTTTTTGCGTTGTTTTATGGAGACCCACTGTGTCCATGGATATGCAGATAGACACAAAAAGACTGCAATCATAGGGAAGAAATAGTCCCTACTTTAATTCATAAGATAATAAATCACAAGGTTTTTGAGAAGAGATTGGACAATAATTTGTCTTAAATGGTATAAGGTCTCCTGATTGAGCAGGGGGTTGACTCCAAGATCTCCAAGGTCTCTTCCAACTCTGTTATTATGTTATATTTTGTTATTCTGTTATAAGAAAAGAGTGCACGATTGCTATGATGTGCGAATGGCCCTGTACAGACTCTCCATGCAGTCACACAGTCCAAGAGAAAGTTTGCATGTTCTAGATAATTACTACCATTATCATTTGCATAATCATCTCTGCATTTTCACTGAGGCTGTATTTTTTTTTTTAATGTTCCAAAGGCATCTTTCTCCAGGAAGGCAGCCAATTCATATTTGAAATATAGATAACAAAATCATGGGTGATGAAATGGCATAGATCTTTCCTTTTCAAGCTGCTACTTTTGACTCCAGAGGCAGTATTACTTTCCAAGATATCATAGTGACAAAGACTGTTGCCAGGCTGACAAAATGCCAGACTGGCAAAGACTATTAAGAAGATGCCACATCAATTCAAAGTCATCACATGCCCACCAAAGGAGAGAATAAGCCTATTTGTTCAAGTTGAAGCATTTAACTCCAGGTGAGTGGTAGTTCTATAATTAGGTCATATTTTACATATAAAAGAATAAAAACTCAGTCCCTGGCATCTCCAGCCAGTCAGAGAAAGAGAGAGGGAGAAAGGGAGAAAGCAATCTGAATAGAGCCATGTGTGATTCAAATTTCAGGTCTTCATCTATGTTCACTAGTGGGTGAAATGGCTGAATGCATATGCTCTTATAACCTGGCTCAAATTTCTAGTATATAACAAGGTTGTTTACTTCTTCTGGAGGCCAAATATTTGCCTTTAATCTTATTGTGGCCTGACAGCAGATTTATCACTAGGAAATATTGGACCTTGCCCTTTGCTAGGTTATAATGTAAGACTTATGGATTTCTTTTTCTCTTGGTCCCAGAAGACAATTCTGGAATATTGCCTGTCATGGAATAAAGCATTGCTTCATATTTCTTACTTCCATGAGTTGTTGAAAATCTTGGGGGCGGGGGAAACCTTGTATAGGTCAGCGACTGCAAGAGAAGAGAGCATTAAACACTCTTTTATAAAGAAACTGTGCAAGTCAAGGATAGGGGAAAGAAGCAGACTTCAGAAAAGTTGTAGCAATGGCTTGCAAATCCTATACCTAGTCTGGGTAGGAAGAGCCTCTCCTCTGGACAGAGGCTTAGAGACCTCTGAAGGGGCAAGTAGATATGCATTCTCAAAGTATCAGAATAACGGAGTTGGAAGGGACCTTGGAGGTCTTCTAGTCCAACCCTCTGCTTAAGCAGGAGACGCCATACCAGTTCTGATAATTTGTTGTCCAATTCTTCAAAACCTCCAGTGATGGAGCACCCACAACTCTCAAAGGCAAGCTGTTCCACTGATTAATTATTCTAACTTTCAGGAGATTTCTCCTTCATTCTAGGTTGGTTCTCTCCTTGTTTAGTTTCCATCCATTGTTTTTTGTTCTACCTTCAGGTGCTTTGGAAAATAGGTTGACCTCCTCTTCTTTCTGGCAGCCTCTTAGATATTATAACTCTACTATCATGTCATCCCTCATCCTTCTTTTCATTAAATTGGACATACCCAATTCCTGTAACTGTTCTTTGTATGTTTTAGCCTCCTGTCCGTTAATCATCTTTGTTGCTCTGCTCTCTAGTCTTTTTAAAGTGTCGACATCTTTTTTATATTGTGGCAAACAAAACTGAATTTAAAATTCCAAATGTGGTCTGACCAAGACATTAGAAAATGGCATTAAAATTTCACGTGAACTTCATTCTATCCCTTAATGCACCCTTTGACTGGGTTGGCTTTTTTGGTTTGTAGACGGTAAATTATCAAGGGGAAGGGCTCTGTTTTTCTTTTCTTTACATTTGATCATCCTGAGAGAGTTTTCTTATAATTTCATAGGGGTAGAAGAACAAAGGGCAAATTTAGGAGATTAAAAGATCATACAAGGAGAAGATAAGTTAGTCAACTTTTGCCTAAATTCTGGTTATTCCCTTTGATTAGGAATAGGAGAGGAAACAAGATTTGATATCCAAGATCCAGTCTGAGAATCATGGAGTAAGAATGGCTATATTTTATAGAGTTTTTATTTCTCTTGCCAGGTTTCTAGTATTGTTTAAGTGGTCAGTTCAGTTATTTTATTGGCATCAAAATGTAACAATAGTTTGCACAGATAAAACAGAATTATGATGAAGGGAGGGAGGAAGAGGAAAAAATCCCTAAAAAAATGGATGTCAAACAATTGACATTCATAAGTTTGGTGCTTCATTGCAGTCAAATATTAAGATTAACAATTAAGATAATAACAAAAATTAATCAGCTGTGAATATTAAAAATATTCTGTGGATATTAAAAACTATTGCAGAAAATTTGAGTATATTTTTGAGTTCTGATGAGTAGAAGATACAGAATTCAAGTTGTTGCCCCAAAAAGAGGCTTAAAAAGAGCATGTGCACGGACTATTCATGTTTGGGAATTTGTAAAAATCACAATATCGATTTGAATGTTCATGTCCAGAATGCTGATGACATTCTCCACTTTCCAAAGATGGTTGTAGAACATTGAAAACTTTTTATATTGGCTGCTGCATTACTGTTTATTTTGTTGATTCTGCATTATATATTTTACTTATTGTACTCTACTGAACCTTTTGTTTAAAATTTTACTGTGTGATTTTAGTCTACTATAAGCTGCAATGGGAAAAATTGTTTTTGAATGGTACCATTTTTAAAAAATAAGAAGAAGAAGAAACAGTTCTAAAAGTAACACCACTTCTCCCCAAAACAAACTGTACACCCCAGCAGCAACACAAAACTTCTCACCCTAGTCATTTGAAAAACTCAGACTTCTACCTTCTGCATAGCAATAGCTGGTAGCCACCAGCCATCAATATCAATAATTATTCATTTAAATCAAAGCAATCACCAACACCAGTTGGAGAACCTACTTTTCGATCCAGTCATTCCAGCTTCTAATTAAATACATTATCATTAATGCTTCAAATGTAAGTCTCAGTACTTCTTTCCAACCCTTTTTTGTAGACACACTTGAGATATAAATCTTCGGTTGCCAAGTGGTAAAAATAATCTTCATTTTTGCAAGGGTATTTGTCCTAATCTGTTGGAATCTACCTGACAAGCCTTAAAAGATACGTGCACAAAAAATATAACAATAGAAAGACTATCTTTATGATTTTGGATAATTACATCTTAAGATAGTGATTTATAGAATAGACAAAGAAAGCAGTAATTAACAATATCAGCAAGCATATAAGGTCTGGGGTATAAAAATTTGGATATATTTTTGCACATCTATTTACTGTGTCTTTAAAGTTCTGTATTAAAAATCTCCTTTAATATTTCGTTAATACGTGCACCTTTCTTTCTGTCTTTTTTGACATGCCTCATATGAAAGTTCAACTAATCTTTAGACAATTCAGGCAGGCTCAAAGTTCAAAAGGATTTTTTTTATAGATTTCGACGTTGGGCTTTATATCCAGTAATAAAGCAATAGCAAGAACGTAGGTAAAAGAAAACAGATGCAGAGATACAAGATAGAAGTAATAATTATGCTGGAGAGAGCAGAGGAGGACAAGAGCGGAGAGGAAGTGAAAGAACGGGAGGGAAGGCACAGATGCTACGACAGTGAGGGTTAGTTTGTTCTTGCTTTAGCCTATCCCCTTTATACAAACTGGCCATCTTTTAAAATTTTACAGAAAGAACCTAATGTATAAAATAGACATGGATATTTGGATGTTGTGTGTTTAGAGAAGGATAACCCTTTGAGGAAGATTAATTTGCTTCCTCAAAATCTGCTTTCCTCATTTTGCCTATTTTGTATTTAATTTCCAATAGTTTCGTAATTGCTAATAAATGAAGTCATCAGTCTGTTAGGTAGAATCTAAAAGCAGGTGGGAACTATGTTTTTCCTCATATAACCAACCCCATTTTTTTTTCCTGAATTAACTGTACTGTTTATTATGGGCAGCCACATAGTAGGATTCAGAGGAACAGAATTTCTCAACAAGTAGCTAGGGATCGATATGGGTGACCTTCTGTAGGGAGAGCTGGTCCCTCTAGCATTTGCTGTGAATGAAGAAAGAACCTCTGTATTAAATTTTTAATGGTCTTCCTCTTTTCCCTATTGATAAAGCTGAAACCGATCTCCCTGGATTTACCATCCAAATCGAATAAAGTGGATACAGTAACTTCAATTTCAGGAGACCAAATCAATGTTTTTTTTTAAAAAAAGTATTTTTATTATATATGCCTGTATCTATTCATTACGCTATAATTCTTTTCCTCTATCTTTATCTGTATACCTAATCCTATAGCTATTTACAGATGGTATTTACCAATGCCATCTGAGAGCTATTTTATCTTTAAAGTGGTGGTTGGTTAAATGTGGAGATGATGATTATGTAAAACTGTCCCCAGTGTATCCTGAAGATGGTTTTTCAAAAGGCAACTGGACTTTCTTTGTTTTTTCCTTGAAGATGTTTCATTTCTCATCCAAGAAGCTTCTTCAATTCTGATTGAATGGTGGTAAACAGAAGGATTTATATTCCTAAGCTTCTTGGATGAGAAAATGTCTTCAAGGAAAAACAAAAAAGTCCAGTTGCCTTTTGAAAAACCACCTTTGGAACAACCATGGCCTGGATAACTGATGTTATAAGTAAAGTTTGGTTATTATACCTGAGAATATAAAGAGCCAAACTGAAGCCATTTTGAGTTTGCAGTTTGAACTTTTAAAGCTCAGAACAGTTATGAAATGTGTTTTCTGCTAGGAATAATACCAGATTGCAACACTCTGTACTTGGCATGAGGTAGAGGTGTGTGCTGGGGTGCTCTAACATTATAAATGTCACATTAAAATATATTAATGCTTTCTTATAATCTTCTGGAATTTGATGTTGAAAGTTGTCCATGAGAGGTTGGAACCTTTTATAAAAACGTTGTATAACATCCATATATGGAAACAGGAAGTGTTATGTAACCATGTGATTTGCTAAACCTATATAAGCTGTATTCACTAAAGGGAAGTGTCTCCTTCCTCCTAGAAAATGTTTTTTTTTCTGGAGAACAGGGGTCCATACTGCAGTATTTTCCCTAATAAAGCACCCTATGGATCAGATTATCAAGTCTGTTGATTCATTTTTACGTACTTCTCACAACTGAGAATCTCCATAGACATTTGTCTGCAATCTAAGTCAACTCCATCCAGTCACCCTGACTCTACCCCAAATTAAAGTATTGCAGGGTCATCAAAGGGGAGCTTTTAATATAACACAACAGAACTATTCAATCAAAGCAGTAGAACAGCACTATTAGATGGAATTAAAAATTCATCCAGTTCATCTATTAGTTTTGCAAAACAGATATTTCCAAGAAAACCACAATAAAAAAAATAGCTTCAGTTCACAGAAGCTACTATACCATGTTTGCTCAGTCTTTCACGAGATACCGATTTTCTCCTTCCTCTCCCCAGCACCTATCCCTAAAAGCATAATTTTGACTGCCTTTTATTAAGATTGGCTACAGTACCAGGATCTTGCAAGCGTGAATATGTTTCTCTTCTCTCTTTATATTCATGTAAATTGGCAGCAAGAAGGGATGAGTGTCTGTTGCCTGTCTGAAATCTTCTCATAATCTCCCCTCTCCCCTTGTCTAGGCATAACCAATATTTATTTATTTGTTGCCTTGGTAATGGTTCTTGTATATTTTCCATCCATCTGTACCCTGTTCTCCTTCTTTAGAGAATTAGGAAGATGACCTTAACGGAGATATGCAAGAACTGTTACCTAGACAAATGGCTCTCAAACATTTCTTTAGTCCTGGGCAACAAGATAAGCCATTCAAACACTTCCCTAGTTCACTGAAGTATAAAGAGAAGGAATTGCACAATCACAAATGCACACAAATGGAATAACAGAGTTGGAAGGAACCTTGGAGGTTTTTTAGTACAAAATCCTGCTTAGCAGAAAACCCTATACCCCTTACAGACAAATGGTTGTCCAATCTCTTCTTAAAAATGAAGTTTTTATTATTAATAGCCAATCTCAATAAAAGTAATTTTAGTCTTTTCGGGGAGTGGGTTTCATGGTGTGATCTATCGAGAGGGGTTGACACCTTCCTTTGGAGAAAGAGGCAAATCACGGGGGACGATTGAGGAAAGAGCCTCCCTTGATCTCCTGATCCATCTCCATCACCCCTCAGTGAAGTGCTACAAACTGTTGTTGAGGCATTTCCAGTGTTTTTTTGACAGCAACGGGGCTTGTTAATTTGTGAAATTAATGACTTATTTTCAAAGATCATCAGCTTCCCCTTGGCATCCTGTGGAAGAGGCTTCAGACAACAGATGGGCAATTCAATCAAGCTTATTTTTTTTTGTGTTCCATTTCTCATTTTACTGACAGCAAGTTCGGATGGCTTCAATCTGATACAAACGTCAAATCTCAACTGAAAGAAATCCACCACATATATGAATGCGCCGTCGTACATTACTTCCAAACTCCACATTTCATGCATTGTTCCTCAGAAATCTTATTTCTTTCTTGCTTTCTCTCTCTCTCTCTCTCTTTCTTATTGAATTGATTTAAAAAAAATGGTTTTGTATTTTTGTAAGCCACTGAAAGTCTATGGATCGCAGTGGGAGCAGAAACGTGGTTAATAAAATAAATAAATAATGCAATTTGTATCAATTGGGTGATGATGTCATGGCACAAATGACAGATAATACTTCACTACGTTTATGGAATTCCATCACTTGCTCCTGCAAAGGAGACAAAAATGATAGCAGGACAACACAGAGAAAACATAGCTGCCTATTTTTAGGCATTCGGTCTTACTTTTTAGTCTACTTTTACTTTTTTTTTAAAAAAAAAGTCTGTTGTGCTGTTCCTTGTGATCTCACAATGTCTTAGTATTTTAGTAAGCAAGCCTTTATCCATAAAGTAGTTTAATAATCCTGCTGCTTGTTTCTAATATTTATGGTTTCTTTTTATTGGTAGTGTTTTTAAAATTGTTATTCAGTTACTGTATTTGCAAGTGTAATATTAAAGTGAACTATTTCTTTCACTTTTATCAATTTTTGGAAGCCGTTATGTTTTTTAATTTGAACCTTGCATTCTTTTATAATAATTATACAAAATGTCATCGTAGCAATTAAGGATTGCAATTAGAATCACTTTTTGAGATGTTGGGAATGTTTAGGGTGGTGATGACAGCAGGGAGTTCCAGAGAAAAGTCACCCCCTTTTTTATTTTTTAAAACTACTCCTACCTACTCCTACCCCACAAATGATTACAATTGCAAGATTAAAATTTGGCCAGTTTTGTCACTTGGATTTGATGGCATAATCTTGTAGTGCTGAGGAGCCCAAGGGGGGACCACAAGGGATCCATAGGTTGCTCACTCTTTGTCAAGGAATTGCACAACAGGTGTGCAAATGAAATCAGAGATGCTGACACGAACACATAGTTTCATATTAAAATATATATTTAACATTTCTATTTACAGAAGACAAGATAATCAGGGACACACTAACATCATGAGGTAAATCACAGCATACAGAGAGCACGGGGGGAGGGGGGAATAGGTAACTCTCCCTTTATACCCACAGCAACCAATCATAGCATCGATTGCCTCATGCAGCATCCAACACTCTTTAACCAATCAGCTAAAACTGCCTGTTCTGGCCCATTATATATTTCACTGTTCTAGCTACTAAACTGAAATACCCCTATATCGATCATTGGTCTACTACTGTATATTAATATTGATGCAATCGGTTCTTCATCTAGTCAGGCTGCTCCTAGGACAAACAATGTGCAGAACCTATTTTCAATTGCAATATTGTGTTTGCCGCTGCAATCAGAGCGTGGTTTGCATGACCTGATTTGCAAGTACACCATCTCTAAGCCGAAGAATGAACTCTGAAGACTTTGACGATGAGCCCCAGAAGCAGGGATTGCTATCCCCTTGAAATGCATTAACCCATGGAAGAATCGTTTATTTACTTGCTTGCTTCCATAAGTTTAAAAGCATCTGGCTCTAAAAGGAACAATAAGAAAACAGATGGCAGGCAGTTTCTTTGCAAGTTATTTTTTCCCAGGTCAAGAGGTGAACCTTTTGGGAAATGCCGCCATTAGACTCATATCTATGTTAGAGGAGGATTCACAGGGGAGACCAGAAACCACTGAGCAAAAAGTTGGTACATTTTACCTTTTACTGCCAAGATTATTTTTTTTTTAAAATAGAATCTCAAGGGATTCTTGCTTAAGATTTCTTGGCTAAAAAAAGCTCTGAAAGCTGTTAGGAATCCTGCTGTGGAGGATTTCAGAAACTGAAGCTATGTGCCATCATATTTCTGCCTGCCCATATGAATATAATATATAGTCATGGGTGGGGTGGTGATTCAAGGTGAAGCCGTGAAAAGGTAGGTTTTTCTTCTTTTTCTAAGTTATACCTTCCCTGGTAGGACCGGCAGTAATTTCCATTGAGATGAATCACATGAACAAGAACCTCCATAGCTTTGCAGTATTTAAATCTTATGCCCCTCCCCACAATCCTTTCCATATTAGTGACTGTGAATATAAGAATTTGGATAGAAATGGACCTGGCTCTTAGTATCTGGACTAAGAAAAGGGTCTTCTCTGTGAGGGCACTCATCTTCCTTCCTTCCTTCCTTCCTTCCTTCCTTCCTTCCTTCCTTCCTTCCTTCCTTCC